>CM076682.1:153595662-154035662 GCA_038501925.1 Xenopus petersii
CATATGAAAGTCTACCTTGTATAAAATTTAGAAGGTATCAATACTGAGATTAACTGGCCCCTGCATTGTTTACATCTCCAATTCAGACTATAAAACCCTGCATTGTTCACACCTGTGACAACTCTATTGTTCACACCTGAGACCCAGACTGAAACTGCCCAACATAGTTTACCTGTTCATTCCTTTTACAAAATGCTGATGGGGCACCTGCACTGTGTCACTCTATATAGTACATCTTTGAGTGGTCCTGATATGTTTCCCTGTCTCCTGCTCTGTTCTGCCTGCCCTATGCTACCTGTGTGTGCCATACTCTGCCTGCCCTATGCTCCCTGTGTGTGACATACTCTATCTGCCCTATGTTCCTTGTTTGTGCCATAATCTGTCTGCCCTATGCTCCCTGTGTGTGCCGTCTGCCCTATACTCCCTATCTGTGCCATACACTGCCCTCCCCTATGCTCCCTATGTGCACCATACTCTGCCTGCACTATGCTCCCTGTGTGTGCCATACTCTGTCTGCCCTATACTCCCTATCTGTGCCATACACTGCCTCCCCTATGCTCCCTGCGTATGCCATACTCTGTCTGCCCTATGCTCCCTGTATGTGCCATACTCTGCCTGCCCTATGCTCCCTGTGTGTGCCATACTCTGCCTGTCCTATGCTCCCTGCATATGCCATACTCTGTCTGCCCTATACTCCCTATCTGTGCCATACTCTGTCTGCCCTATGCTCCCTGCGTATGCCATACTCTGTCTGCCCTATGCTCCCTGTATGTGCCATACTCTGCCTGCCCTATGCTCCCTGTATGTGCCATACTCTGCCTGTCCTGAGTGTGCCATGCTCTGTCTGTGGGACATGAGCCTGGTAGGTGTTTGTTCTGGGAGTTTGTTAGCATTTGCAAAAATATTGTTACTGGCCCCTAAGGTTTTTAATTATGGTTCTGGGGGGGGGGGAGTGCTGTGTTATCCACAGGTGAGGAGGAGGCATATGGAATTAAAGATATAACTTTTTTTCACAAATGAGCGATGATATGTTTTTTTGCTGTGCTACCTACATTAATGTGGTCATGATATTGTGGTAATATGGGTGGGGTTTAAAGTGGTAGTTTTATGGTATCTCTATGATCAAACTTTAGGGGTGTTCCTGCTGAATTTGATAAGAAGGTGGCTGGTTACAATAGCTGGAGAGACAAGAGAACCTTGGCCATGACTTGTAGGTTGAGTCAATAACACCTTTAATAGGATAGAATAGAGACTTTTGTTCCATGACTTTATGAAGGTTGTTGATCAGAATAACACACTTTACTCACCATCTATAAAGTCAGTGTATGCCCATCTTATTTGCACATAGTATATTTCTTTCTTTACGGGAATGGTAACACAATATATAACACAATATATAAGGAGTGATGCTGGTGCTAAAGCAGAACCTCTATATTTAATACTTTTCGCACTGACAGATACAATTCAGGAACTTTTCGGAACGCTCCTCTCTTACAGTCATTCTTGTTTTGGAAAAAGCTAAAAACAAACCACAGAGTCAGCATTTCCTGACATGTTGTGTTCTTTAGCAAACTTTCCTGTTAATGATGGTACACAAAATTCCCCTAGCAGGCTGGGCACCAATAAGCAGCACTTACTGAACTCTTTCTGCTCGCACTTGGATTAACTCTTCTTCATCATGTTTTTTAATATTTAATAAGCCAACGGCACCTTTTGCTATCATGCCTCTGGGCAGTTGCTCTTTGAAAAATGCATCTAAAGGGTGCCTGAAGCCACAGACAAAAGAATTTGGAGTCAAGGACTAGTGTCTTTGTACTGACATTGTGCCTAATCCTGGAAACAGACTAAGGTCAAACTGGGGAGGTCAAACTGGGGAATCCAGTTTAACAGTTTCCCCATTTTTCCAGTTTTCCCATTTATTGATGCTTTGCTGCTGTCAGTCGTGATGAGCAACATTTTTTTTGCCAAGTTTCACCGTGAAAATGTCGCCCATAGACTCCATTGGGTGGAAAAATGTATCTATCTATCTGATAGATGACAGATAGATAGGTAGATAGATAGATAGATAGATAGATAGATAGATAGATAGATAGATGATAGATAGATGATAGATAGATAGATGATAGATAGATAGATGATAGATGATAGATCGATAGATCGATAGATAGATAGATGATAGATAGATAAAAAGATAGATAGATAGATAGATCGATAGATAGATAGATAGATGATAGATTAGATGGATATATGGATAAATATAGACAGGATTTGTGGAGAGGCCTCCAAGGCCCAGGCCTATAGCGGCAGGATTTTAGGGGGCGGCATGCTGTCCAACCACACCCACATTGGTTCATAAATACTGGGGATGCGCAGGAGATACAATAGTTTTTTTACATTTCCTGTGAGCCAATCCTAATTGCTCCAGTCCCAAAGATGAAAAATTGAGCGAATAAAAGGGAGGGGATGAGGGCGATAAACAGCAGCAGGTCTAGGGGTGCCCGCTATGTAAATCCGGCCTTGGATATAGACAGATAGATAAACAGACATGATAGATAATTAGATAGATGATAGATACAGAGAGAGATAGATAGACAGACAGACAGACAGACAGACAGATAGATGATTACACCAGTTAGACTTAGGAAACATTGTATTAGAAATGGCTAACAAGTATCCTGAATGTATGGATTTAAATTAGATATACTTAGTGTTTTAGAGGCCTGATGTTTAATGGTGGAACGGGGATTCGAGACAGTATATACTAAGGAAAGACAGAATGAGACGGTAATTGGTAGTGAATGATATTTATGGTGGTATGATAAACTTGTTTTTATGGATCAATTTGATAAATTATCTATAGATAGATTGGATATTTTCAATTTTAATATTTATTCTACTGCACATGTCGTTTTTCATGTCACTTTATTTCCCATGATGTCACAATAGGGGAGTTGCCGGTAGAGAGAGAAAAAAAAAGATAGTTAAATACTGTAGATAGATAGATAGATGATAGATACAGATAGATAGAGATAGATAATGATGAGTGAATTTGGGGCGTTTGGTGTTGCCAAAAAATTAGTGAATTTCCACTGAAATTCGCGAAACGGCGAAAAATTCGCAAAATGGCACCGGTGTCTAGTTTTTGAGGGCAGCGTCCATTTTTGACGATGGCGTCCGTTTTTGATGCCTGCGTCCGTTTTTTTTTACACCAGCGCGAATTCGCTGGCGACCAAAAAAACGGTCGCAGGCGTCCATTTTTTTTTTGACGCCAGTGAATTTTTGCTGTCTTATTTTCATTTACGAATTTTCATGGCAGCTTCGCAAATTTATTTGCCGGCAGCTGGAATAGCTGGAATTCGCTGCAAATTCGTGCAAATTCGCGCCTGGCGAATAATTTCGCCCATCACTACAGATAGATAGATAACAAGGAGGAGCAATGCCCTATACTGTAAGGTTAATTACCCAGGCTGCTTTTAGGTGTGTGGGTACTTGAAATCCCAGGTCCTCTTTTGAATCTCAGTTCAAACAATGCTCTCAGTGGAGGGATATATAATGAAAGGCCCACATTTTGCTATTGGTCTAGTAACCCATGGCAACCAGTCAGCAGGCACTGTAGCATCTACTGGTAAACTGTTTGTTTGAAAAATAATCTGATTGCCTGATTGCTGGACCTGGGCAAACGTTGCACCTTTAACTATAAAACCCTTACCAGGACAGCTATACACACAGCTTTAGCACCAACTAATATAAAACAGAAAATCCCAGTAATACAATGCCTGACCCATACTGTACCTACATGACTGGTAGTGCGTGCCTACTTCAAAACAGATACACAATTGGACCATACAGGAGGAAATCCTCATAGGGGTACAAACCTGAATGCTAAAAGTTTAACTCAAGCCAAAATGTAATTAAAAAATAATGACATTGCAGTTTCAGATTTGCAGGAATTAGAAATTCATCAAAAAGCAGTTACCAAATATCCCCATTTGTAGCAATTTGTACAGTACATCAGGAATATTTTCTGTGCCATAAAACACTAGACAGTTTCACAGCCGGCTCGATAATGTCTCAGGGCAATCTGAATCTGTTTAACAGGAACTGCAACTTTCTATCCAAGATGGCAAAGTAGGATCCATATATATATATATATATATATATATATATATATATATATATATATATATAGATAGATATATATATTTTTATATATAAATAAAAAAAACGTTGTATATGTTCTTTAAGGAAACTTTAATGAGTTTTTTAATAGGATGGAGTATTTCTACCGACAAATATGCCACTTTATCACTCCCTATTACAAACCTTATTGTACTTTTTTAGAAAAAAAACCTCCACTGTATTTACGTAGCGAGAAAGTTGCCCGGGCTATTCACTCAGATCATTTGAACGTTGGCTAAGGAACGATGAATTATTCATGTCTGATCATCACTGCTTACCATTATGACAAGCCTCGGTGGTTCATATTATACCAAGTTGAAAAGAGCCCTGAAATGGGGAATTTTAAGTGGCGAACGGGAGAATGAATAAAGCGCATGAGTGCAAAAAAAACGCCTGGAATTTATTTGTATAATAAATACAGCTAACGATCATTTGACATATCACGCATTCAATTTATACTTCCCATAATGTGAAGTTACACCCCGTAATCTCGGTTTCAAAAGTGAAAGGAGCCTTTTTCTCTATTCATGTATTCTCCTTTTTTCATTTTGCTGCCCTTGTTATTTTCTACTGGAAATGGGTAAGGTTTATCAAAGGTTCAACACTTCTTAACCATATATTTGAATAAAAACGAGAAAGAAGCAGATGAAGAGAAAGCTATTGAAGCATCTCATCATGCTAGGCAAAAGGGTTCAATGACGGAAGTGGTTTTCAAAGTTTTATGGGTTAAACCTTCCTTTGAGGTCTAATCGTTGGTCATGGACCTTCTTATATCATAACAAGGTTAAAGATATCTGTAAACATTGGTGCATGAGATATTTATTTAGTTGTAGTTGCAAGAATATGTAGGAAAGAATACATGTTCACCCAAAATCTTACTCTAAGTTACCTTCCAGCTGAGTTTCAGCATTCTCCATAAGTCTACTGTAATTTAGCCTTCAGGCGAAGATCCCCTGCCACCATTCTGGCCTCACCCTGGGGGCAGCCTCATGGTTTGGGAACCTGTAATCTAAAGTCAAAATAACAGATTGGAAGCTCTACATAATCCTTTCAACACAATATGATGATGCAGATCAACGGTTCTTCACCCTAATCGGGTGATATACCTCACTGGATAGACACATTGTTATATGAGGCTGCCATGCTTTGAACCAGATAAGCAGCACATAAGTAGGCTCTTCAAGACTGTAATGTAATGAAACAACATGACCATTACAGGGCTAGGGAAGTGGACCCAGAAGTTTTAGGGAGCAATGGGTTGTGGGGAATGTAGTTCAACAGGGAATTGGCTAGTGGGCACAGGTGGGTGAGAAGAGGGAAGAGCAGTAAGGGATCTTTGCCATTTTACCTTAGCAGCCCCACCTGCCTGCCCCATTTTAGGTGAGAATGTAAGGGAGGGTGGGACTATTTAGTTGCAGTTATGGTGAAAGAAGGGTAGTCAGTGGACAGGAGGATAGTCAGTGGACAGGAGTCATGGCAAAAGTTGGGTAGGCTTGGGGCTAGGGGTTATGGAGACTATTAAAAGGGGACAGACAAAGACAAGGAGGCCAGCCTCAGAATTTGTATATGTTGGTTAGCAAAGGTATCTCCATATGAGTAGTCTTCAACGGCTAGTGGTGGAGATTCAGCTATATAGTTGTGCTTATATTAACATGTTTGAAAATGTAAAGCTATGGAATTTTTAATTTTAGTGTTTTAATAAAAGGCTGCAGCCACTAAAGAAATGTCTGGCTCAGTGTGAGATGGTTTTGTGGAAAGGGCCTAAGACTTGATGCTGCCCGTGTCATGGTTTTGGTGACTACTATCTATCCATTTGCTAACTGTGGACTTTTCTGTTGGGACAAGGTGGGACGAGTGGGTCAAAGTCATTGGTGCTAAAGGAGAAGGAATAGTAGAATAACAGGGGAGTGTCAGGTGGGTAGGCACCAGGGCCGGAACTATGGGTAGGCAGAGGCAGCACATGCCTAGGTAGCAAGGTGTAAAGGAGCACCAGTCATGTACCTCTTCAATCTGCTTACTCCTAGTCCAGACCCTTTTCCCCACATTGAATATTTTATCCACAAGCTCTGGTGACCCTTCAAGATGTCATCATGTGATTGAGCACTCACGTGTGCAAGGGGGCTTGTACTGGCTCTGGTAGGCATTAACTTTGATTTTAATCACTTACTCTTACCCCTGATCAGAAAGATTTTGGGTGCCACCCTGGGTAAATATTTTTGAAGGCTCCAATTGGCCCAGGAGATTCCTGAGACATGGTACTCGCAAGTAAAGTTTCCAGGATGGAGCATGTTTTATAGAAGAGGAGCACCAGCTCAGGTTAGAGGGTAAGCAATTCAAATCAGCACGGGGGGGGGGGGGGGTGATTCTACATTTCCTTTTCCTTTCAACATTATTTGACATTTCATTTGAATGTGTATTGACATTTTCTTATAGGATTAATGTATATGTATTTACTGCTTACTAAACCAAGGTTTTTTATAAATTTTATGGAGTTTTAGAAATATTTTTTCGCTTTTCTAACACATCCCGTTGCCTTTTACTTTATTATAAAGTCAGGAGCCATATGTGAATGGGAAGGAGTCCCCTATAATCTTTGAATTGAAAGTGAGCCTCACAAGTGAGAGATATGCTGCTGTAGAATCTGACATAAGAAATATATGATATAAAGAATAATATTCAATTGAGAAAACATGCATTACTTAATTTATAATATATTATAATACAGATATATGAATGATATATAATAATCTATATACATATATGTATTTGATTAGCAATATGTGTAACATAACCCTAATGAGTAAAATGTATAAATAACATACAGAGTGGTATAGAGCTGGCATCTGCTAATAGATCATACATCTTCTGAATGTGTCAAATTGGCTCAATTTTTTCCCCTTAATTTTCATAGAAAGACAGAAATTCATGCTTGTGGTTTAGAAGCCCATTAACGGAGAGGAGAGAGGAAACTGTGAAGGAATTCAAGAATTATTCCTTAGCTGAAGATTTTCCTTCTAATCTTGTGACTCTACGCACCGTGCAGTGACATGAAGAATCAGACAAGGGTTTCAGATGCCGCACTGAGCTGTAACGGTATCCACCACTGCTCGGCTGAACAGATTGCCCCATCAAATATAACAGACTGTGAAAATTCAAGGAGAGATAAGGCAGGGTGTTTTTTTAAAAAAAATATTTCTTTAATGCGAATCATCCATTTTCATAATGAAAATAACACGGGCGTCATAGTATTTGTGATCTGTGATACCCCAGTAAAATAAATCCCCAGGATTTTCACAAATTGACTGTCAAAAAAACCAAGAAGGATTATGGTAACTGCAATGGAATGGCAACCATCCCGCATGAATAATATCTGTATTTGTTAAGCTACTGTATTTGTATGTATACTGCTTCTTATCTTAGGTTCAACCAGTTTTAAGAAATATCAAAGACTTATCTCATAACAGCCAAAAAAAACAGACGCACCTAAACTAAAACCCTCAGGGACCAAGCTTAAGAAAAACTGCTTCTATATAAAGTGTCTGTGTTTAGTTTGCCCTTGTATTTGATCATAAGAAGGCAAGAGGTGTGTAGGCTCTTGTGTGTAGGCTCTCTGTATTTACTACTGCCTCAACATTTTGTGTTGGTGTTCCTTAAAGGGTTACTGTCATGGGGAAATTTTTTTTTTCAAAACACATCAGTTAATAGTGCTGCTCCAGCAGAATTCTGCATTGAAATCCATTTCTCAAAAGAGAAAACAGATTTTTTTTATATTCAATTTTGAAATCTGACATGGGGCTAGACATATTGTCAATTTCCCAGCTGCCCCAAGTCATGTGACTTGTGCTCTGATAGACTTCAATCACTCTTTACTGCTGTACTGCAAGTTGGAGTGATATCACCCCTCCCTCCCCCCCCCCCCAGCAGCCAAACAAAAGAACAATGGGAATGTAACCAGATAGCAGCTCTCTAACACAAGATAACAGCTGCCTGGTAAATCTAAGAACAACACTCAATAGTAAAAACCCATGTCCCACTGAGACACATTCAGTTACATTGAGAAGGAAAAACAGTAGCCTGCCAGAAAGGATTTCTCTCCTAAAGTGCAGGCACAAGTCACATGACCAGGGGCAGATGGGAAATTGACAATATGTCTAGCCCCATGTCAGATTTCAAAATTGAATATAAAAAAATCTATTTGCTCTTTTGAGAAATGGATTTCAGTGCAGAATTCTGCTGGAGTAGCACTATTAACTGATGCATTTTGAAAAAAACATGTTTTCGATGACAGGATCCCTTTAATCCTTTCTGTAGTCCTCCTTTTGTTTTACATTCTCCCTGCGAGACATATTGGAGGCATAACCAACTGATTGGGGTCACTAATAAAAAACTAGGCATACCACTAATAGGGAAGACTTTGTCTCATAAAAGAAAGCACCTTTACTGTTCTTTAATGAAGAAACTGTTTTTGGGTCTTGGCACATCCTTTAAGTACTAGACCAAGAAATGTGCATCCTAAACTTAAATACTTAACTCCTCCTTCGCAAATTCCTGCATCCCTTAGTGCTCTAGAGTGATGAGCGAAATTATTCGCCAAGTTTTGCTGCAAAAATGATGGACATAGACTCCAATGGGTGAAACAAACTGTTGCGCATTAAAAAAAAATTGTCATGTGCAAAAAATAATTTGTTGTGTGCAAAACAATTTTGTTGTGCATCAAATTTTTTTGTCACCCATAGACATAGGACAGTGGAACTCTGGGAGATATATTTTGTTACAGTGCGTGGGTTGCCTATAACTGAGTAGCAGTGGTTGTCAGGACTTTTTTATATCAGGCCCTTCTAGTAGGTCCAACCTTTGGTCAAGGCCCCATTAGCTTATAGCTTAGAAAACACATTGATGTATTCAGCCACAGTTCCAAGAATATCTAGTATAGCAAATGTTTTCATAGAAGTTTTCACCCAAACCTCATGTTAACCAACCTTCAAGCTGAGCTTTCACACATATCTAAGATAATTTCGCCAAAGAGACCTGGCGCAACTTCGCCCTCTAACACCAGGCGAATTTTCGGTTTTTGATATTACTGAAAGTTACCGCTATCGCCAGACTTGCCTTCGCCACCTCAAACCAGGCAAAGTGCAAAAGAGTAGATAGGAGTTCCTCAAAATATAGTTGAAAATTTTTCTAAGTCCCAAAAAACGCTGGCGTTTTTTTCCTATTTACAGGGTGATAGACTGAAAATGATCGTAACATTTTTTTTGGGGTACCCTCCTTCCCCCCTACATTTGCTAACATATGGCACCTAAACTATACTGTGGGCACATGTGTAGGCCATTATAACAACTTTATATAATTTTATTAAGGCTCCCTGGCCTTGTGTAGTGTAATGTATTTGCTGCAGCATATACGGCCATTGTACTTTAACTGCACGCCGTATGCTAATTAGCCAACGCTAGCGTAACTTCGAACTGCTGAGCGTAATTTCCCTGGCGCAATTTCGCCAGCGTTCGGTACCCTGTGCGCAACTTTGGATCTTCGTGAGTTACCGTTATCCAGGCGAATTTACGCCTGGCGAAGTGTTGCGATGTGCGTAAAGCCAGCGCTGGCGAATTTTCGCTGGTTAGTGAATTTGCCCCATAAGAAGTTCTTCAATAATTACAGGGTGAAGACCATCACTGGATTATCACCAGCCTCAAACCTCATGGAGTTTTTGACAGCAACAAGGCGTTAAGGCTTATATCAGAACCAAGTCCTGTTAACCAACATTCAAGCTGAGCTTTCACATATATCTAGGAGAAAATAGGCATCCTCCAAAAATCCCACCTAACCCAGTCTTCAAGTTGAGTCTCCATCAGTGATCCACTGGTGCATGAGCCACAGTTTTGGATCCACAGCTGCAGGCAATAAGACATTACCTCTCCTCAAAACACAGTATTGGCCACCATTTCAGCCACCTTGGTTCCAATCATAAATCATAGCAAAATATCAATATAACAGTTGACATTTACAACCCCCTTTATAAAGAGTTCCATCATCAACTTCTCTCAGCTGGTGAGACACGAAGTCTACACAAACCTTTCGCACCATCTCTGTAGAATAAACATAAACAAATAAAAGTAATCCCAATGCACAATTCAATTGTGGCCCATAAAATGCATGCACTGACAGATGGTCGCAATCAGTAGTCACTAATCCTTTGACTATGGTAAGGACATAGACGCACAGCACGGGAACCCTCTAGGTGGCACTTGTCCAGAAATAAAGGCTGGCAGTACTGAATATTCTGAGAAGACCTTGTGCTGTCTGTCTGTGTGTTTCACACTTACAAGTGTCATTTCCATGGATCTGACAGTTTATTAACTGCCTGGCTGCTGCTGTTTGAGAGAGGTTATGAACTCATGGAAGCGTTGGCTTTTTCTTCTGTTTAATATTCTGTCATCACTAATTGCCCTTTTCAGATCTGATTGTATCCCTTCTCGAAGATTATTTTAACATCTAATTTTTCTGAAAGTTTACCTGTCAAGTCAAATTTATTATGAAAGGGTTAGTAAAAGGAACATAATAAACCTGAACTCTGCTATTTTATCTCCTAATAAATAAAACATGGGCCTATCAATTTCTCCTTCTCTTGTTATCTGTTTCTTGGCAGTGAGAGTCGTGCATCTCTCACCTCTCATCTGTGGACAGACAGACCTACCCCCATAATCACCATTGCCTGGAGTGATATGTTTTAGGCCAAAGCTTTAAATGACTATTTGTAGGACAGACACAAGGGTGGTAATGGAATAACGTGTGCAAATTGTGCTACTGCTCTAGTAACTCATAGAAGTTAATCAGAAATTATCTTTGACTGATCAACTGTTTGAAGACACACATCAAGGGTTACTAGACCTGAGCCAATTTTTAGCACTTTTTATTGCATTATTGCTTTATCAACAAAACTGATATTCACTCCATGCAGTCAAATGGTTGGAACTACAACTGCCTTTTGGATGGTGTGCAGGCAGTTCGTCTTTGTTGCCTTAGAACACAAACGGGGGAATGTAATATCACGCGCAATCGCATAAACTGTTCGCAAAGCGAATTGCGAGTAGTTTACATGCGAGAGTTAGTATGTAATAATTCGCTTTGCCACTGTTCTGCTACATTTGCGACTGTTTCCGCCGTTTCCTCCACTTTGCGAACTTTTATTGCGCTCTATTGCGCTGTTGCTTATATTGCGCTTGGTTTTTTTTAACGAGTCGTGTCTGTAGTCGCTGTTGAGTGCAAATGTTATTCGCAATCTAATCGCAAATTGTAATTGTGTTCACATGACTTTGCTATTAGTGTCGTGAGAAGAAGGTGTATGTACAGATGCAGCCACTTTGGTTTGTCTGTTTGACACAGAATAACTAAACACAGATATCCCATTTATCTCATTTAACACAGAAAACTGCGTCACAACATCCCATCTAATTAAAGCATTCACCATTGTGAACAATGGAGCTTTGGTATGCTAATGAAAAGGTTAAATGCATTAAATGAGTTAAGATGACTTAAGATAACACAGTTTCTTCAATTACCCCTGAGTCATGACGCATTTAACTCACAAATCCAAGTGGCTTCTAGGGATGTAGCGAACTGTTCGCCGGCGAACTAGTTTGCGCGAACTTCGACTGTTCGCGTCCGCCGCAAGTTCGCGAACGTCGCGCGACGTTCGCGTCAAAATCGTTCGACCATTCGACCATTCGACCGATAAAATCGAAGGATTTTCGTTCGAATCGAACGATCGAAGCCATTGGATTGAATGAAATCATTCGATCGAATGGCTTCGATCGTTCGATTCAAACGAAAATCCTTCGATCGAATGATTACAATCCTTCGATCGTTCGAATCGAACGATTTTCGGATGTTCGAAGTTCGCGAACAGTTCGCGAACTGTTCGCAATTTTTGCCGGTGTTCGCGAACGGCGTTCACGAACACATCGGCGGCGGTTCGCTACATCCCTAGTGGCTTCATCCATACAACTTCTGCAGAAAGATATTCGCGGAGCAATTCCACCGTTCGCATTGCGTACGTTTTTTCGCTAGTCTTCATGTAATTTAAAAGTGTGGTAAATATATATGTCAGCATTTTTTTTTTATATGTGGTATATGGTGGTTAGTTTTTTTCCAGTGAAAACATCTTTCATTGCGACTCATCTTATTTTTGCGTTTGCTACTGTTTTGTGCTTATGTAATATATTGCATTCCGCTTAGCGCAAATATATTCGCAAAAGTGCGAATGCGTGCTGCGATAACGCCAAATGTTACATGTGGGGGAAACTGTTCTTGTTGGAATTCTAGACACCAACAAACTGCATTAACTCGGCCAGTCAATACATTGGCTCTGAGACCAGGTCCTCATTTAGAACATGTATTATTAGTAGTACGTATACAACCTGTGCCATTGGTGTGTGACGGTATGGAACACGCTGGGATATTTTGGGCACTGCGCCCATTGTGTTTTAATTCCTCCAGAAACATTGCATCAAGGCATGCTAAACCAACCTCCATAAAATTGGCAGCAAAAGTGATTGTCATGCAATTTTCTCCTGCTGCACCTATCATGTATAATATCTCAGGATGCCAGTATATATTGCAAATAGTGATGGGCGAATTTATTCGCCAGGCGCGAATTTGCGGCGAACTTGCGAGATTTGTGGCCAGCGGAAAAATTTGCGAAACGCCCGCGAAAATTCGCGCCAAAAATTTGCCGGCGTCAATAATTTTTTTTTTTGAAAAAACGGACGCCGGCATCAAAAACGGGAGCCGGCATCAAAAATGGGCGCCGACGTCATTTCGCGAATTTTTCGCCGTTTCGTGGATTTCGTGCGAAATTCGTGAATTTTTCGGCGAAACGGCGCAAATTTGCCCATCACTAATTGCAAAGGAAGAACTTTTTTTTTCTTTCTACACACTCACAGTCATAAAACAATCAATACCATTCTTACAAAGCTTTAATAAGCAAGCAAGTTCCTGGAGGTCCTTTTATGGTCACACATGAATTGTATCAGGGGAGGCAAACTTCATCTGTTGCACAACCTCAATCCTAAACATGACATGAGTAAATTAACTGACAGAGGATGCTACTGGGGCTAGTCGTTCTTCAGTAATTACATCACATTAACCATCACTGGTCAAAGTCATACAGTAGGCTTCTACAACTTTATTGATACAATTACAGATTTAGTTGCGCCATTGGAAAAAAAAAAATCTATGTTTCAGAAAGTCAGATAAAGGAATAGTGGATCAGAGACATTTAAGAACCTGAATCACCAGCCTCAAGGTGTTGAGAGCAACAAGGTGTTAAGCTACATCCGAGGAAGAAAATAAAACATCAGGTCTCTGGCTTATATCAGAACCAAAGAGGTGTTTTTTTTTTTCCTTCCATCTTATATTTGGTGAGTCAATACTGAAGGTAAAATTCTATTAATTTGATTTTTTTGTTACATATCGCAGCTGTCAGCTAGTTCCATTTCACTAGAGAGACAGATCCACTTACAACTTGCTATTTTTATTTATCCATTGCTCTTTCTGTCTTCTTAGAATGAAATGGCAGGGGAGTAGGAAAATCCATGAACTGCACAGTTAGACTTATGGCACCAACAAATACTAATATGCGGTGTATAATATAGTTTGAAATTAAACACTAGCAGTAAAAATGAGCAGAACTGAAACTCTTTGGCTGCAAGCTTCAGTAGAAAATAGTCAACAATTCTGCTGTTTGTGTCACCACTCTGAGAAACCTGAAATATCCAAACGTTTGCAAGAAGGGGTCAGTTGCTCCACCCCTGTAATAATAATATAACAATCATCAGTGTTGCCTGAAATAAAGAGCATAGGAGCAAGTGCAAAGTGCAATTTAGATGCAAATGGACATATAGTAATAGGCTCAGTTGTTCAGAAAAAGCAGAATGGACTTATTGAAAGCCATGCAGAAGCGGATTTGGACTTAAGTACCTGGACATGAATTGAGTTAACAAGCTCTCACCATTGACTCTGTTTCAAGCACCCTCACTTTGCAGTTCTCTTGCCAATGTTGAACTATATTTCCTTAGCCAGCCTAGGAATGCATGCACATCTCATGGCATCAAACCCTTAAACTCTTCAAACCCTAAAACACTTTAAATTGTTTGGTGTTAATTGGGACTGAATCTGGACTTGACCAACATGTACAGTGTCTAGGAAAGGTTAAAGGGATTTCGACATGATTTTAATGGTGTAGTTTTTATTTCTAAATTACACTGTTTACACTGCAAATATTCACACTACTTATAACATTTTATTCCTAAACCAAGAAGTGTATTTTTTTAATTGTAAGTATTGGTGTGTGGGCAGCCCTCTGCTCCTGTGCTTTCAGAAAGAGCCAGCACTTCACAATGGAACTGCATTCAGATAAGCTATTGTTTTTCCTGCTCGATTTAACTGGAGGTGTTGCAGTGGGACTTGTATTTTTACTATTGCATGCTGTTCTTATATCTACCAAGGAACTGCTATCTGGTAGAGATGGATGAATCTGTCCTGTTTCGTTTTGCCGAATAATTCGCGAAATAGCAAAAATTCTAAACTCATTGAAGCCAATGGGTGTCAAAATAATTTTGGC
Organism: Xenopus petersii; assembly: GCA_038501925.1. Lineage (NCBI taxonomy): Eukaryota > Metazoa > Chordata > Amphibia > Anura > Pipidae > Xenopus > Xenopus petersii. Next base: position 153,610,463 of record CM076682.1, read on the forward strand.
GTGCGACAATTTTTGATGCAAGTGACAATTTTTATATGCTTGACTACTTTGCCCAAATGCATTAAAGTCAATGGGAGTCTGAATAATTTTGACGCATGACAATTTTTATGCACGCGCCAATTTTAACATGCCTCAATGTGAAACGTGGAAATTCACTGCGAATCCATGCCTCATCACTATTATCTGGTTAATTTCCCATTTTCTGCTGATGGGCTGATGGGCTGCTGGGGGGGGGGGAGGGGGAGGGTAATATCACTTCATCTTGTTGTGCAGCAGTAAAGAGTGACTGAAGTTTATCAAAGCACAAGTCACATGAGTTAGGGCACCTGTGGAACTGACAACATGTCTAGCCCCTAGTCAGATTTCACATTTAAATATAAAAAATCTGTCTGCTCTAAATATGGATTTCTGCTGGAGCAGCCCTATTAACAACAGCAATAATTATTCATGTTTATTTATTCATTTTATTTTTCTTACTTTCGGGGGAACTTCAATACTACCTCATAAACCTAAAACATGTTTTCTTACTGACTTTTGCATCTAACCCATGGAGATAACATAACGATAAATCCACAATTTGCATCTATATCATTGACTAAGCCAGTTAAGTTAATTGAACGGAGTTATCCTTTATGCCGATCAATTAAGTGTAAGCTGCCGTAAATTTATTTGTTTCCTAAAAATTCAAAATGGTTAAGCTTTAACCTGCTGTTTGCAAGGTATTCCCGTGAATTAAAAAGTCTTGCAGCGATTGCTAAAAGGAGATTAATTAATACAAACACCCATCGGAACTCATTTACTAAATGAAAGAGAGCGAGTTCGGCTGCAGGTCATTGAAAGTGCAGCAAGCCAATATATCTGATCTCTCAATTCTTTTCAGTTGTCCTTTTGAGAATGAATGTGGGAGTTAATTTAAGGAAGAGAATGAGGGAATGCATGTGGACAGACGGAACCTTGAGCAATAGAAGGTCTCCGTTATATCAGGGCAGTTATGCTATTGTAATATCAAGATTTATGGCCGATCAACAGTAAATGCTTTCATTGATCGGGAGTGCAAAACCAAAATGCCCTAAGAGATTTCGCTCAATCTATAACAATCCTTATATAAAGCGTAATCCTTTCAGTGGTGACGATGGCACAAGAACAAGCCAAGAGATGATATTTGATACCTAAAAAAGCCGGCCAAGGAGCAGCTCATCAACACAACAATATTGGAAGGCATTACAATGGACACATCAGTATTCATTGGTAGAGGAGCTTATCGGACTCAGCAATCTATCAGACTGTGTTTGCTTTCAGATTCACTGAAGATCTACATTGATGCACCACACAAGGAATCACAGAGTAATGCATAGGAAAGCCTTTTCTCCCATCAATGTATTCTGCTGCCTTCAAAAAAAAAATGTTCCGTTTGATCTCCATCTTGGCTCACCAAGGAATAACAAAATATATTCATTTCTATATGTTATTGTTCTTCGCTAAGAAGGTGAGATTTAAGGATTGAGAGATAGTGATGGACGAATAAATAAATTTGAAATGAATTTGCTGTAAATATACGCGTTTTGCCACCAGGGAATAAATTAGCAAAAATTTTGGACACGCATCAAAAAAGACGCGTCAAAACCATTGTGCATCAACCTTATTCGGACGCCCATTGACTTTAACGTGGCATCAAAATTGACGCAGGCGTCAAATTTTGTGTTTCGCTAAATTTTCACCGTTTCGCAGATTTCACTGGGACAAATTCGGCCATCACTATTGAGTGACAACATATTAGCCTGATGTTCCATACCCAATCTATTTGCTCATATCCATGAAGACATGATGCAGTTCACCTTCCCTCAGTTACTAGGACTAGGTCTGTTTTATTGACATCTTAATACAAATAAATAATAAAGGATCTAAATCGGTATTAGAATGAATAAAGTATTTTTTTTAAAACCCTTTTCATTTAGGGGCAGATTTATCAAGGGTCGAATTTAGAGTTCATGGGAGTTTTTTTAAAAGCCTACGAACTCGAATTGGAATTTGAATTGTACGAATCGAAGGAATAGCGCATTTGATTCAAAGTTTTCCCAACAAAAACCTTTGATTTTTCAAAGTCCACCAATCGACTCCAAATAAGTTCTAGGAGGTCCCCCATAGGCTAAATTTTAAAGAGACAGTACATGATAAATTTCAATATTAATTTTTTTTTATTTTATTCAAATTCAAATTAAATTTGTACTATTCCTTAGTCGAAGTACACAAAAAATAGCTTGAAATTTGAATTTTTTTCATTCGAAAATACACCTTCGACCTTTGATTAATCTGCCCCAATGAGTCAGACGGCAGGCATTGGAAAGAGCAATAAGTGTACATTTCCTTGTATCCCCCACTAAGGGAACTACATACATTTCTAGCATATTCCTTTCCCTGTACCAGGCACACTTAGGAGAAGATTTATCAACGGTCGAATTTTGAGTTTATGGGAGTTTCTAAAAACTCCCATAAACTCGAAATTTGAAGCAAAATTTGAAGCAAAAATGTATTTACATTTTTTTAAATTCGGTTGGTTAGGCTCTACCTGCAATGACTCCAAATTGATTGTGAGGTGGCGTATTGATTGCAGGAGATGGCGAATAGTCTAATTCAAATTCTTAAAGGGACAGTACATGAAAAAATTTTAAAATTCAAATTTTTAATTTTTTTTAAATTCAAATCAACTATTCCATAGTCGAATTACACTAAAATAAACTCGAAATTTAAAAATTTGGATTTCAAATTGAACCCTTAATAAATGAAACCAAGTTTTTGAGGTTAAAGAGTCTACAAGTCTGTGGATGACCTGTGTTATTGATATAGCAGCGTGTACTGGCGCATCCTTATTGAACAAGCATTTTTTAAGTAAGTTGTTGACTGCTGCAGTGTTAGAACAATCACTGCCCATACAAATAGCTGTAAAAAAAGTCTATAGGCACTATCAATAACCTCTTTTATGAGACCAATGATATATTAATGCATTAATGCTCCTTATATTAGTTGTTAGGTCATAAGGATATATTCCACCTACAAAGAGTGAAATGCCATTAAAACTATGATAAGCCTGTTAATCCACATCCCACCAGTATCACTTCAAGGTTGATGGGAGGTTCAACAGGAGGTTAACACTATGACTTGGAACTTCTTGATGTCCTATCACTGTTTGCTGCTTTACTTGTTCAGCTTTTCCCTTTAAACTGAAGCTAAGTCAGGTGGTATTCCTACTCAAAAAGTGGAGCACACATAGTTGCAATAAATCATGTGAGCGCACATGCCTGACAGTTTCATTTCTTTCTTCAGTATGGGGAGAACAAGTGCATCGTATGAGACAGATACGGCACAGGTTACGGCACGGCCTTCGAGAATTATTGCAATAATGCAAATACTGATCTTTTGAACTGGGAATTCAAAGGGAATATACAAAAATAAACGTAGAAAAAAAAAGTTGCATTGAAATGTAAGCATCCCTTGTGCCCTGGTTCCATGATGGAGCAACAATACATTCTGTGCAAATGGAGCACATTTTATTGATGCATCTGGTGAACACTAGACACACTTTTTCTTTATTTCAACAGGGTTATCGGTGTGCCTATGTGTGCCAGATGCTTCAGTGAATCCTACTTTATCTCTATTGAAGCATCCTCAAATAAGCCCTTGACTATGCTAATTGATGCAGCTTCAGTTGGGTGCAGTAGGTTATCATCATCCTTGAGATTATACTTAGAAACACTATTGGACATGTTTGTCATACAGATATCAAAACCAGTAGAACAATATCAAACTAACAAAAAAATTAAACAAAATCCAATAAACCTCTTTTGTGGTAGGGTCACTAATAATAACTTGGATATGGCATAAGGTTGATGTCATTCATTGTTATTGCAGTTAAAAGGAACAGTTTAATGTAAAAATAAAAACTGGGTAAATAGATAGGCTGTGCAAAATAAAAAAAATGTTTCTAATATAGTTAGTTAGCCAAAAATGTAATGTATAAAGGCTGGAGTGACTGGATGTCTAACACAATAGCCAGAACACTGCTACCTTGACCCATGTGCCCCCCCCTCAAATCACTGATTGGTTACTGGCTGGTGACCAATCAGTGGAAACCAAGGGGCAGATTCACTAATGGACCAATTTTTTCCAGTGTCAGCTTCGCACCCTTGCGCCACTTCGGCAGGAGCAAATGTGTAAGGAAAGACTGAACAAGAGCCCAATCTCAATACAAAATGCACTACAAATACGCTAATTTACTAAAATGCAAAGTTTCGTCCCATGCATCGAACGCTGCCGACTTTTTGCTAGCGTTACTTCAGCTGTGCGAGCATTTCATAGTGAAGATGCGCCAGTGTTCATTTGTGCCTAGCAAAAATTCCCTAGTGACCTTGCACTTGGGTCAATTTGCATACGGTGGGAAATTTAAAGTTGTATGGACGTCTTTATTATAAATGTTGGTGCAAATACTTGAAGTTACCACTTTTTAGTACACATGTTCAGGGAACCTTAAAGACAAGAGAGTTAATATAATGACCTACACATGAGCCCACTGTAAAATGAATGTTCCATATGTTATAAAATGTCTGGAGAAAACCGGTTACCCAAAAAAAAGTCTAAGCTAAGACTTTTGCAGCCAATCCCTCTTAAAAAAGGAAAAGTCACCAGCGTTTTTTGAACTTTAATACATTTTCGCCACACAGGATATGATGTAAGTGACAGATGATTGACGCCTGGTCTGAGGTGGCAAAGTCAACGAGTAATGATCGTTAGCCAGAGCGAAAAGTTGCCTGGCAATAGAGTGCAAATGGACGCTAGCGACAGTCTCATTCACTAGTGAATTGGCGCCTCTGCCTGTTAGTGAATTGACAATGTTCCTGTGGGTGGCAACGCTGGCGAAAAGTCACTAGCAGTAGCAACTTCGCCCTTTGGTGAATCTGCAAAGCAGGAAGTTGTGCTCTGTTGTTTTATGTTACACATCCAGTCACTCCAGCCTTTATACATTTTTGGCTAACTAACTATATTGAAAGCATTTTTTATTTCTATTCACCCAGTTTATATTTTTACACTGATGTGGCAGTTTAATGAAGAGACATGTATGGTGTAATGCATGTATGGTGGCACAGTGGTACAGTCCGATTGCAATGAAAACATTGAACGGAGTTGGTATCTCTCTTAAAGGAATTGTTCAGTGTAAAAATAAAAACTGGGTAAATAGACAGGCTGTGCAAAATAAAAAATGTTTCTAATATAGTTAGTTAGCCAAAAATGTAATGTATAAAGGCTGAAGTGATTTGATGTATAACAAGTCAGTCAGACACTACTTTTCAGCTCTCTTGGTTTACACTGACTGGTTACCCTGGTTACCAGGCAGTAACCAATCAGAGACTTGAGGGGAGGCCACATGGGTCATATCTGTTGCTTTTGAATCTGAGCTGAATGCTGAGGATCAATTACAAACTCACTGAACAGAAATGTACCATGTGGCCCCCCTTCAAGTCGCTGACTAACTCAGAGTTATAGAGCTGAAAAGCAGGAAGTGGAATTCTGGCTGTTTTATTAGACATCTGTTCACTCCAGCCTTTATATATTACATTTTTGTCTAACTAACTATATTAGAAACATTTGCACAGCCTATCTATTTACACGGTTTTTATTTTCACACTGAACTGTTCCTTTAATATTTGTGTGGGGTTCTTCCAGCTCAAGTATGAAGTTTCCTTCAACCTAATGTGCCAGTGTAGCTGTTATCTAATGACAATGGTTTTGCAGTGGGTGTGCGTGCAACTAGTTGCGGTAGACAATATGAACTTTCGCTGGAAAAGGAACTGATATGAATACTGAGATATATAAATAAAAGCTCAGCAAACAATATTGTACTTTCTAGGAGGGTGCTGATCTATCCAAAGGTAGGCAAGACAATGTCTTCTTCCATGGCTCTCAGTTAATGAGTAAATCCTCAGTAATCTTTGAACACTTATCTCATGGCCTTTTTGTACTCACCATAGTATAAAGCTGGCCATAGATGTTGAGATTTTCAAAAGATCCAATCCTCATCATGAGACCACGATTTTCTCAGAACGATCGTACGATCATACGAATTGACCATCAACTAAAAAGACCAATTTGCCAGGAAAACAAAGGGGAGCTGCCTGCTTGGCCCTGCAAACATAGATAGATTGCACTGGGACCGACAAAGATTTTTTGACCTGGCCGATCAATTTCCTGACAGATGTCGGCCGAAATATTGGAAGATGTACGATCGTTCGAATCCCACTAACCGCACGATAATTTCGAAGGATTGTCAGACTTCCCTAAAATCGGTTGTTCGGCAAGAAGAATCGTCGCGTCTATGGGGAGCTTAAGAACCACTTCCAGAAGACAAAGGAACTTAGTTTGCCAGGTTTACAGCCTACTATGTGGTTAACTATGGGCCTCAGGGAATTGTCTCTGACAAAGAGGCCACAAGTGGGTGTACAATTAGGGCACTAGTGGTATTTGTTTAAAAAGGTGGCTCCTTGCATGTCTAGCAGAAGAGCAATGACATTTTTAAAAATACTAAACTTGAGTTCAGAAAATGGAAGCTTTACATAAACTTATATTTTGTAGTATGAGCTTTACTCTAACCAAATTCAGCCTAGCATAACTATTACAACCATTCTAGGATTAGCAATAGAGTGGAAGAAATAAATAAGTCTAATGCAAAAATAAATAAATTTTCATGTATTAAGCTATCCCCTTCATGTTGTTTGCCAGCAACAACTTTGTATAGAATTTAACTTTCCAGTGAATCTAAAGAAACCCTCCGCTTACAGATACGGAGCTCCTGTAGCATTATTATCACCAGCTTAAGGAACAAAAGAGATCCTTCATGTGAAGTCTGACTGCAGATAAAGTCATGGAGGAATGGCGAAATATAAAGATTTAGATAGACTCCTTGAAGTACCCAACAGAGATCCTTTAAATATATCAAAGCAGAAAATTTATAGATAAGATGCACTTTATATACAGAGCCAGCCTGCTGTTCTCTTGAGGATGGCTGAAGATGCCAGGTGTTGATATTTCCGAACGACGCACATTTATCCACCATAAATTCTCAAATAAGAACATATATGGTGGGGGAGTTGGATGCGACAATGGCATCTTATTTAGATGGATCTTTGAATATCTCAGTATTGTTTGCCCCATGCATATTTTAGACATTGAAGCTGTATGTACAATGACAAAACATCTTCCATGGTTCTACAGACTTCTGCAATGTCCTTGCTTCCTATGCCATAATCTCCTGCTTAGCCTATAAATAGAAGCTTTCATTTCCACCCTGCTGTTGATAGCAGCTTTGTGAAACACCAAAGGGAATTACCAAGTACATAGGGTTGTGCAAGGGGATATCTCCAGCTATGAAGATTGAAGCCATTGTCCATAGAACACGCAGCACTACCTTAAAGAGATATAATTAGTGAAAGTATACAGGAGTAGGATAAATACAGAGATAGGCTGGCATACAGATATATTGATGGACATATGAAATCCATATAAGTCACATTTTTCATCACTATTTATTTCTTCCAAAATGTTGAGAAATTCAAGGACAATCCAAGGCTTTCATTATTGGAATTTCCGCCTTGAACATATATCATTCCGTATAATTATTTTTTAAAAGACATCTTTTCAACAAATAAAAGGGCGCATAGATCTGTGCTTCTATATTCTTATTCCCTATTAACAATTGTCTGACTTGGAATATGTAAGATAAATCTGTATAATTAGGGTGGGGGGACGTTGCATTAGATCCTTTGATCTGACTGTGTGATGCGGCATTGATCTCCTTCTTAGTAAATGTCACATGTACAAAAAGAAAAAAAAAACCACTAAAGCACAATAAATAAAGCTATTCCCAGTGGTTGTGCCTTGACTTTTAGGATGAAAGTAAAACAACTGGAAGAATCATCTTATCAGAAAGAATTCCATTAACGTTTAAACAAGAGAGCAAGTGAGCCCCAGAAGACTCGCAAACTCGCTACCGATTGTAAAATGCGTGGATATTAGACAGTACCAAGGAAATATATGACCATATAAAGGCAAAATACGGCAGCCCGAGTGCTTTCACGCTGATTATAAGACTTTGAGATGGAATATATAGTTGTAGATGGTATATAAAATTATATTTTGAAAGTGAGGAGGGGGGTGGCTAAACAGAAATATCCAACAGCTTTTCTATTACTTTTGGGTAAGGTTTATAAAATAAATTAAAAATGGTCCTTAACAGTATTGTAGAATACACGCAATTACATACAAATATAAGGCTAGTATATATGTAGGAGATAAAGGCATATTACATGCAATATAGGTAATTGCTATGCTATAGTTGGTAAGGTTGGTAAGGTTAATCGACTACATAACAGCCTGCATGTGGTGCCACCCACTCCCGAAAGCCATACTTACACCATTAATGGTCTCCCTCTGTATTATTATGACAGCTCTACAGTACTTACAGTAAATAAAGGTAATATATGCATTAAAAGATTGCAACAAAGAACTAGAGCAAGAAAGCAAATGAATTCAAAGGTTAGAAATAAAGAAGTGTTTTGATCTTAGTTACATAGTTAAATCAGGTTGAAAAAAGACAAAGTCCATCAAGTTCAAACCCTCCAAATGAAAACCTAGCATCCATACACACAACCCTTCCTACTTTCACATAAATTCTATATACCCATACCTATACTAACTATAGAGTTTAGTATCCCAATAGCCTTTGATATTATGTCTGTCCAAGAAACCATCCAAGCCATTCTTATAGTCATTAACTGAATCAGCATCACAACATCACCCGGCAGTGCATTCCACAACCTCACTGTCCTGACTGTGAAGAACCCCCTACGTTGCTTCAAATGAAACTTCTTTTCTTCTAGTCTGAAGGGGAGGCCTCTGGTACGGTGATCCACTTTATGGGTAAAAAGGTCCCCTGCTATTTGTCTATAATGTCCTATAATGTCCTCTACTGTACTTGTAAAGTGTAATCATTTGCCCTCGAAAGCACCTTTTTTTCCAAAGAAAACCACCCCAACTTTGACAGTCTACCCTCATCCATCCCTCTAACCAGTTTAGTTGCAGGGTCTCAGATTACCAGCATCATTGTAGGGTCAACCTAACAGATCGGACCAAGAGATATCAGTCTTTAATAAAGAGTTTCTAAGAAAATTAGGAATTGATAGAGTTTCCAGTGGAGGATTGTGGGAAACAAAGCATGGTGGTGACAATGACGTAAAGACAGCTATCAGGATGAACTGACTGGATGTAGACATTCCATATAATGGATTCCATAAACAGTATGTTGAAGTAAGGTGTAATAAGAGCAGGCAGAAGCAACATCCAGTACACAGGCCAGAGGTCAGGGCAGACAACAGGCAGAAAGAGTCCAGTACATAGGCCAGATATCAGGACAGGCAGCAGGCAGAAAGAGAGTTCAGTATACAGGCAAGAGGTAAGGGCAGGTGGCAGGTAAAGGTAGACTCTAGTTCAAAGGCCAAAGGTCAGGGCGGCACCAAATACTGTAAGTTCAGAGGTCAGATTTATTTTAATTTCTCCAAAAGCCTTACTATTACCAGTGAGCTACTATATCAGTCTGCTCATGAGAACTAGCAGTATTTAGCAATGTAGGATGCTAGCCAATGTCCATTAGAAGGACAGATGGTAGACCTGATAGGGAACTGCAGTATATTCAATGGGTGTGGGCAGAACTGTGACAGTCTACCCACATTCTTCTGTGCCTCTGTGGAACATAAATTTGGACATGATCACTGCTCATTGAAGATGGTCTATTGGCAATACATTTGGAATAACAGTGTAAAAGGCTTGGTTGCTAACTCACTCAATGGCAGACAGAACCATGGCCCTTTGGCTACGACTACTGTTTTGCTAAACTTGAATTTGACAAAATTAACTTTTGGGTAAACCATATTTTGAGAGGTTGAGTACTATTAATGTAGCAACACTTCATCATCTATAATCATTTGGAACCAGCGTTATGTAAATGTTCCTCCCTTGAAATGAAATGTATGCTCTTGCAATTTCTGCCAAATTAGGGACTACAGAGAACAAAATGACACCACATTAATGCAAATAAATGGCCCTGCCACTTGCCCTAATGTAATGCAGAGATGACTTCAGTGGGTAGCGACCAGTTCAGTAATGAAGATAACTAAGCTCTTGGGTTTGGTATATTCCACAAGGAAACTCGCTTTATATTCAATTTTAACGATTGAGCCCTTTACAGAGAGAAAGCATGCCTGTCACTCAAAGCTATAGCACAAGCAATTTAACATTTAATTACTGCAGTCCTGAGGAACTGGAAAAATGAAGTCATGCACTTGTCTAAGGTTTTATTTTATACTAAATTACCATTGTCGATTCCGAGCTCCGGCATCATTGCTGGTTTAGAACATGAATAAAGTGTGTGTTGCCGCATGAATATATCACTGAAGAGCCATACTGGGTGTGTAGGTTTTATTTTAAATATTAATGCCATGATGTGATTTTTTTTCTATGTTTGATGTACAGTAGGGTTTATGCTACAAAGGCAAAAGAACAGCAGTTAGTAAGAACAGAACTGGTTTGGAAAACTACAGTAAGGAAGGCAGCCTGAAATCAAAGAGAAGGTGCTGGAGGAACTACAGGGCATATTTATCAAAGGTCGACTGATAGGAGTTTTTTTTACCTCGAATGAACTCGAATAACCTCAAAACCCGAATGGTATCTTATTTAAGAAAAAACTTGAACGTCAAAAATTAGAATGAATGTTACTGACCCAAAAACTCTAATCAATCGAACACATTGTCGGCGGTTCGCTACATCCCTAATAATAATAAGAGTAAGGATAGAGCAACCACTAAGGGTCAAAGTGTAAAGAGAGTTTAGATTATTCTCAGCTGCAATGTATGTGGAATTATTAATTGTATGTGACAATTTAGGTAACACCCAGGGAAATCATTTGGGAAACTGTTGCCCCACTTTTTTAATATTCAATATAGAATTTTATAACTGTGTTAAATTAAAATAATAAAATATGAAAAACTGATTTTGGAGTTATCATTAGGGAACAGAATTTGTTAAGAAGGGACTCTAAGGGGCAGATTTATTGATGTACATGTATTTGAGAAAACTGGCACAAAATGTTTTTGAATTTGAGTTTTCTATCTCAAAAACTCACATGAAAAAATCAGCAACTGAAACTTATTTAAGTGGTTTTAAAGGTTTTTGAAATGACAAATGAACTTATTTTCTGTAAAACCACAAATGCCATGTAATTTATTAAAAGATCTGAAAATACAAAGTATAAACAATGGGCTAAAAGATAAAAAAACCTCTAAAACCTCAAAAAAAAATTAATTTTCTGGACAATGACTAGGTCCAATAGGATCAGCACAGTTTCTATTCTATGGGACCTCAACTGCTTTTACTTGCCGAAATTTCATACTAGAGTTTTTTTTACACTTTATAAATCTTTAAAAACGTGTTTTTTTCAAAACACATCAGTTAATAGTTCTACTCCAGCAGAATCCATTTCTCAAAAGAGCAAACAGATTTTTTTATATTCAATTTTGAAATCTGACATGGGGCTAGACATTTTGTCAATTTCCCAGCTGCCCCTGGTCATGTGGCTTGTGCCTGCACTTTAGGAGAGAAATTCTTTCTGGCAGGCTGCTGTTTTTCCTTCTTAATGTAACTGAATGTGTCTCAGTGGGACATGGGTTTTTACTATTGAGTGTTGTTCTTAGATCTACCAGGCAGCTGTTATCTTGTGTTAGGGAGCTGCTATCTGGTTACCTTCCCATTGTTCTGTTGTTTGGCTGCTGGGGGGGGAAAGGGAGGGGTTGATATCACTCCAACTTGCAGTACAGCAGTAAAGAGTGATTGAAGTTTTCAGAGCACAAGTCACATGACTTGGGGCAGCTGGGAAATTGACAATATGTCTAGCCCCATGTCAGATTTCAAAATTGAATATAAAAAAATCTGTTTGCTCTTTTGAGAAATGGATTTCAGTACAGAATTCTGCTGGAGCAGCACTATTAACTGAAATTTTTTTTTTTCCCATGACAGTATCCCTTTAGTTTTTAGTTTTATAGAAATAAAAAAAAAAAACAATTTACGGAAGAAATATGATTATTGAAACAAAAATCAGAAATTCAAATGTTAATAAATATGCCTCTTGGTGAGCTTCTATAGAAGTTAGCTGAGGTCTTTTTATCAACTTTCAAGCTATTTTATTGTGTGCATTTTTTTTTTAAATAGTTGAATTTGCAAAAATGAATGAAGCAATGCAATTTTATTTTGTGATCACATTTCTTTCCTGTGATTTAACATGATTTAGTTTTTCCAAAGTTTTTCTTTAAATATACTGTACTAAAAAATAAATCATGGTTGAGAAAAAACTTCAAGTTATTTTATTTTCCTGTTCAACAATGGAAAATTAGAAACAAAGTCATTCTTTTATGTACATTTTCGCATATGGACAATACTTTGTCTTTGCTAAGATTGTCGGTGGTTTAATATAAACATACAAGGAGATAACTGAGCCAATTTCAATTAAATATAAAAATAAAGAAATATGACTGTAATATGCTATATTGGACTATCACACCCTTTCATTTCTCGGGTCATACAAAGCAACATTTATAAGTTGGTCCCTGACAGGGTTAACCTTTAGGAGTGTGACCAATACAGCTACATAGTCATATTGAACAGGGAGGACAGGGTAGATACTAATACAAACAAAAAGATTGCAAAGACAAAGTTGAGGAGTAATAGGAGTTGTAGATGGTTGGACCACACTGTAGTGGCATGCAGGTGAGACTACACTGAAGTAAATGCATAATAACTTTTTTTACAAATAGGTTTCATAACCTTTTTCTTCTAGTTTTAGAGATAATGGCACAAATTCACTAAGCGCCGAAGCGCCGAACGCTAGTGTTAATTCACTAGCGTTTGGCATTTTTCGTTACTGCGCAAATTCACTAACGAACGCTGGCGTAGTTTCGCTAGTGTTACTTCGCACCCTTACGCCAGGCGAATGTTCGCTAGCGACGTAACTACGCAAATTCACTAAATTGCGCAGTGTACTGAACGCTACCTTTTACGCTAGACTTCCTTCGCCACCTCAGACCTGGTGAAGCGCAATAGAGTAGATAGGGATTGTTTCAAAAAAAGTCAAAAAACGCTGGCGTGTTTTCTACATGATGGGTGATAGGCTGAAAAAGATTGAAAATATTTTTGGGGCTCCCCTCCTTCCCCCCTACATTTCCTGACTCATGGCAACTTACCTAGACAGTGGGCACATGTGTAGGGCAAAATAAAAATTTTAGTTGCTGATTTGAAGGTTTTCTAGGCATTTGTAGTGCTGATACGTGTTCCTCCATTGAAATTTGAATTTGCGCCGTATGCAAATTAGCCTTTGCTAGCGTAACTTCGCTTTATATAGCGAATGAAGGCTAGCGCAACTTCGCAACCTTACGCTACCCCTGTGCGCAACTTCGGATTTTAGTGAATTTGTGGAGCGCTGGCGAAACTACGCCTGGCGAAGTGCGGCGAAGTTCGCATCTTAGTGAATTTGCCCCAATGAGTGTGCCACAAACAACCCAAGTAGGTTTTTTGTCACTAGTGCAGAATTGCACAGAAATTGGTCACTGCAAGAATCAGCCAGTTACTACAGGTAAAACCTGCCAGAGACTGACAGCATGATTGTGTTTGTTGCAGCCAGAAAATAAAAGTTAGGTTGAACTCACAAACTATTGTAAATCAACAACTGTAAGAAACAAATAAAGGAAACAGATTGTAGTAGATTTTATTATCTAAAAGCGCCCGTTGCCTTCGAAGTAGCTGCACCTATAACGGAGAATCTACCACTTGCTCCTCCATATGCTTTTGTGCAACCCAATTGTCCCAAGATATGAAACATTAATAACGGCAGTAAATAGCCTCAATGTAAATGCATGTTGGTAATGCTTCAGTTCCCTAGACTGTCACTTACCGCCTTTATTAATTCTTGCTATTCAGGAATACAAAAAAGGAGCAAGGAACAGCGAGCTAAAGCGTGAGGTTGTGACATTTCTGTAGCACAGCAAATGTATAAGGAGAGCAGCATGCGTGAGATTGTGTTTCCAACCCATTAGTTTCATGATTAAATGCCAGCGGACCATTCCCCTGGCAACTGCATAGAATAATCAAAGAGAAATGACACTTTCTTCTCATTAGCAATTCATTGAGGGACATGGTTTGGAGATTGCTGTCTCGGATGCTCCGTTGAGTTGGTTTGCTTAGGTCTAACGCACCCAATAAATGTGAGATCCAAATAGCAGCTCTTAATGATGTGTCCCTTAAAGACCAATGGTTTGTATATGTGTTTCAGAGTTTATTTGTAAGCTCTTGCCCCTCTGTCACCCTTGAGTCCTGTCTCATCATGTCCTTTTCTCACCACCCCTAAAACAGAGCTATATCTTTCACTTAACATTGGCAAAACACAAACAGCCTGACTCCCTATCTGTATACTATGGATGAATGGATACTAGTGATGGATGAATTTGTCCCATTTCGCTTCCCTGAAAAATTCACAAATTTACCACGAAAATCACAAAACGGAGAAAAATTTGCGAAACGCATTGAAGTCAATGTCAAAATAATTCTGACGTGTCAATTTACGACAACCGCGACAATTTTTATACACACGCCCATTTAGTCCAAATGCTTTAAAGGCAATGGGCGGCCGAATGATTTTGATGTACGTCAATTTTTATGTGTGCGACTATTCTGACGTGTGCCTGAATTTTTTTGACGAATCGGATTTTTTGCAAATGTATTTCATGCCGGAAAAACACGGAAATTCACCATAAATTCGAACCTGTCAAATGTATTTGCCCATAAATACATCAACACTACTTTAGCTCAGAAACTTTTTCCATTCTTCCCCAACATTATCAGCATTTGAATGCAGCTCACAGGTTACAATAAGGCTGGAGACCTCTGAACGAAAGCTAATTCAGTGTTATGTAGCTTGTGAATAACTATTAAAATATGGAGCTTTGGACCAGGTTTCCAGTGATGGAAAAAACTGTTTAGGGAACCAAAATTTTCAGCAATTCCCTTATTTTTAGTAAAGATCTGCCTTCCCCTGTTTATTTCCTGAAAATTATTCTTGAACCTGAGAAGGTTACTCCAATGATAATAACTCTAGGTTGTAGACTACCTTCTGTTTGCTGTCAGCTGCAGCTTTCCATGCATTCTACATAGGGGATCTTATGAGTTTATTTCCATGAATGTTTTCTCAGTAGGGGATGTTATGAGTTTCTCTCCATGGACACCACCCTTGCCACGTAAGCACAATTCCGGAGTAGGGGAAATCATATTTAAACATGCTACGAGGTTCCACAAGAGGCAGAAACAGTGCCTTTTTTGACCATTTTGTGCATGCCATGTGTTTTAAATCCGCTCTGTAGTCCCAAAAAAGAGCTAGAGACATTCTTGGTAGAGCAGGATGACTAAGCAGTTAGAATCGCTGCCTTGCAGAACTGGGTTCCTATGTTGGTTCCCTCAAGGGACTCAGGTTCAGGTTCCATCATACTCCAAAGCATACAGGCAAGTAATCTGCACATCAGTCCCTGCCCCAGTGGAGCTTACAACCATGGATCCCTTTGGCTCCTGATAACATTGACTAGAGTGTGTGTCAATGTGAAAGGGACGTTAGATTGTAAGCTCCACTGGGGTGGGACAGATCTGTGAAAAAATGGCAGTGTTGTATAAATAAAGAATAATAATAATGTAACCAAAATCATTACTTTGTCACCGTTTGAAATCCTTTCCATGATGCAGGCGACTAATTAAAGACGACATACAACACTGAGAAATAGGGCGTGTTTAACACAATTTAGCATACAAATGACTACATTCAGATGACTAACCTGTTTAATTTAGCATGAGCAGTATTTTGCCTGAAAAGGCTAATCAGTGAAAGGCAATTTAGGACAACGGCTGCAAGCACATATGTTACCATGCACAAATGATCCAAGCCTTTACAGTAGCACTTTGATGAACTTGCGCTTCCTTTACACCTTGATATGTACTGAGAGACCTGCCTGCTGTGTTCATGCGATCTATATGCGGCAATTTCATATGGTCATTTCTTTTTCTGTACAGCCTCAGAAACAGATAACCTTACAGTGCTTAAAGAATATATTTAAACTTGGGTTGTAACCTGTTCGGTTTTGACCCATTTGAAGGGTTGCCTGGGTCAAAACTGCCTGCCCTGTTATGAAAATTAAAGGGGAACTATTGCGAAAATGAAAATTTTATGTAAGCTTCATCATACTAAAACACAATCAATTAAAACTTCTGTACTGTTTCTGAAATAATCACATTTATCTTCACTATCCTTCCCTCTGTATCTGTTTTTCTTCATTCTGTCTTCTTACAGCAGTTGAGTGTCAGATATTCATTGACAGTTACATCCAATATATCTTATAGGGGGGCTCCTTTTGCCTAGAAGATGTATTAGAGCTCACTCTATTAAAATCACCAGACATCATGTCTCTCTACATGCAGAATTTGTGCAAAAGGCAGTTATTTTGTTAGATTTTGTTTGTACTGGAATCAGTTATTTGAGTGAGCTCTAATACATCTGCTAGGAAAGGAAGCCCCCCTATAAGATATATTGGATCTAAATGTCAATGACTATCTGACACCCAACTGCTGCATGAAGACAGAGTAGAAACAGATGCTGAGAGAGGGATCGGGACAATAAATGTGATTATTTCAGAAACAGTACAGATTTTTTGAATTGATTGTATTTAGAAAGTTTATTATTTCAGTTTGATGAAGCTTATATAAAATTTTCATTCCCCTTTAAGAAAAACAGACAGGACGCCCCTAGATTGACACGTGATTGACCAATAGGCGATCACCATATCATAGTCTCACGCCTGCGGTGCCATCAACCCACCCCATGACACCACAACCACGCCTTGTAATGTCACCGCCGGCTTTCTATATGGGTGAAGGCGGCAACACTATTTTAAACTGATCTTACTTTGTTTTAACATATACAAGTTTTTACTACATAAAAAATGCACGTGGATCTTTACCCTGGACAATTTGGTTCCTAATTTTACTACTTATATTGGCATTTTAGATTTTGAGTATTATGCATGAAAATATTCTTCACAAAAGCATGCCACCCCCACCAGGAGAGTGGGCAGTCATGTTGGGGCTCAACTTGTGTGTGGCCTAGGGAAATGTCAACAAATCCTATATATAATGAGCAAACATATGCCCAGACCTCTGGTAGTAGGAAACAACTTTTGTATGATAGGTGCTCTTTAAGCACAGGATATACTAAAAGGATATAATATAATATAGTGAATAAAGTACCTCCTCTTCATTACCATATAAAAAAGTGAGTCATGTGACAGAAATGACATCACTACTCACCATTTATAACTGATGACATCAGTAATCACCGTTTATAAGGATATAATTTACAAGATGTTCATGGCTTTTGTGTATTATATAAGGATATAGTTTATTGAATATTCACGGCTCTTGTGTGGGGAATATGCCATGATAATGAAGGAAGAATTTAAACTTGGTCCCTACTGGAAGACGCCAAAATGAAGAACCAGGTGAGGTTTCTAATACATTACTCCCTATAAGGTGGATTTTTAAACATTTTGACCAATAAAAAAAACAGGTATGGGATCCCTTATCCAGAAACCCATTTTTCAGAAAGCTCCAAATTATGGGGAGGCCGTCTTTCATTGATTAAAATCATTTAATACAAATTTTTTTAAAATGTTTTTTTTTTCTGTAATAATAAAACAGTACCTTTTACTTGATCCCAACTAAGATACAATTAATCCTTGTTGGAGTCAAAACCAGCCTATTTGCTTTATTTAATGTCTAAATAATTTTCTAGTAGACAAGTATGAAGATCCAAACGATCATTTATTCAGAAAACCACAGGTCCCAAGCATTCTGGATAACAGGTACCATATCTGTATATAGATACTCGTCTTATTTTGGGAAGGATATTATGCAGTTATTTCTACCAAAACTTTCTACTGTACTTGGTATCATTATAAATTGCAAGTTTTTTGCCAGGGGCCCCATCTTGTTGAATGGAGCCTAGGCCATGTCCCGAAATAACCCTATTTTATTTAGTTACTGAACCGGCGGCTAATTTATAATACTGAGATGTTTCAAATCCAGACGCTAATAACTCCGACATGATGGAGTATTATAGGTATGTGCAGCTGATATTCAACTATCCAACATGCCTATTATAATCCATCATGTATGGTTAATAGTCCTGAATTGGCTGCCCTAGATCTACGTTATTTAATAACAGCAATTACATATCCTGCTTATTAATGACCCAACCGAATACTGATAAAAGTACATATTTCATATTATGATTTAATTACCGGCTTGAGAGGAAAAACGCATGCTGGATAGGTAAATAATGAAATCTGTGGTAGTTTAAGCATTGCTGCTTTGAGCAAATATTGGCTGAGGATGACATGATTTATATCTTGGAGTGAAGAAGGGGGGATTCTAGATAGATTTGGTCACATACAGCGTACAAATGGAATTCTGCAATAAGGGTTAGTTTTGGGTATTGGCGGGTCAGGGTTAGAAGGTAATAAAAGCCATATAATTTTTGGTTATACTGATGGTGTAGGTGAGTGCCTTAGATTGGCAACCAAGTAATTCCTATTCATACTGTAAACCAGACTTGGCATGCATGGCTTACTTTCAGGTACATTGACAAACCATTTTTGAGAAACCTAGGAAAACATTATCATGATTCCTGGAAGCACCTTCTTCCAAAAAATGGGTGCCAGAGGCTACAAAAAACAGGTTTAAGGACAAAAACGTATATACAAGCCGCCATGTTTTTCATACTTTTCACAACCACTGGTTCTTATGGTCAAGTACCAGCAATACATTCATGAGATAAGGTTGGGAGGGACATAGACATCCCCAATCCTGCCTCACACCCACCCCTATCTTGCCTTTAATTCAGACTTACAAGGTAGGCAGTGCCGGAACAAAATACAGAGCACAGAAATGCCTTGAACACAAATATACTTGAATTACCACTGCACCCATGTCCCCCACCCCATTGGATAACAGGGGATAACTCAGCGATATCTTTTAGAAGATCACATTACGGTATGAGTTTTCAAGCAGTTTGGGATGAGCTTTCAGATGGAGGAGGAGCTTGGAAGTAAGTTTTGCTTCAAGACTCATTGGGCTTCAGTTATGCCACAATTTTGCACCCCTTAGTGCTCTTGAACCTCCATCCAGGTCAATAAAAAATGGTTTTTTTTGAGCTTCTAAAACAACATAGAAGTTACACCCACAGAGCAGTCACCCAAGTACAAATTTCAGACTCCAAAATCAATGGTATAATGTGCCAACTGATACAGAATGGAACAGAAATCCATATTAAAAATCTACAAAAATACAAGATACCAGGATTCCCAGCAGAAAATTCTTTAGCTCTTAGTTGGAAGATAATTATAAATACTATGTATAAAAAAACCAAAATAATCTTTGTTTTGTTATAAAGATGCGAAAAGTGTCAAGTCTGTCAGAAAAAAGGGAATTTTTTAAGTGAAAGTTCAAGCATTTTCTTCTTGTTGTTTTAATATCTTATCGACTGAAGTTATCTAAGCAGGTTTGCAGTTTGATCTTTATTTTTGTGTTTGGAGTTTAATTCTGTTTCAACCAGAAAGCAATTAATTGAAAAGTCAAGTCTTTTATTGTTGTTACTATTTTTATTGTAATATATTTGTATTGTTTCTACTCAGGGCCTCTCTGATATGGACGTTATAAGGCCAAAGTATCCAAACACTCCATCTATAATGACTACAGCTGGCACAATCACTGCTGAGTTCCTAACTGTCTCAGAAGTGAAAGGAACAAAATTATTAATGAGGGGGTATTCTAGGCAGGGTGAGACTGGGCCGGTGGGACACCAGGTGAAAAACTTCACAATAAAGACTGTGCTTCTGCAGATTTTCTCTTCATTGTTGGCCCCACCAACCAAGACCCACACCCTTCTCAGACCCCGCTCTGTCCCCCTGATCTCCTCTTTGGCCTTGTTTGTGGATTAAGAACCGGCATAGGGTATTGGGTTGTGATTGGGACCCCAAAAGAGGGTTGCAGCAGGGGAGCCTGGATGGGGTTGGGGACCCTGTGGTGGAAGACCCAGTTGTCCTTGGACCCACAACTCTGACACTGTTTATAGGTCATCAGAGGCAAACAAACTTACGTCACTGTGCGCAATGTCATTTCATAAAAAATAAAATAAAGAAATGGCATTGGTAGTCTATTGGAAAAGCCTGGGTTTGGCAGATGCCAGGAGAACACTACCTACCTGAATTCCTAATGATGGTGGTAGTGCATGGTGCATGAGAAATAATGATCTGGGCTGTTTTAAATGATTTTAGGCTTTAAGGACCCCCAGTTTACTAATATATGACAATAGTCAAGAGAAGTCCCGTTGTCTGAGGACAAAACCCATGTACAAAGCTAGGTCCTTACAACCTTACCAACCTCACTCACATATTGTTTTATGGCTATATTGAAGCAAATTCCACAATTAAATATAGAGGCTGTTATTGCAGAACCAACTTCATAAATGTATGTGAATTAGGTCTTCCTTTTGCTGCTATGACAGCCTCTACTCATCTGGGAAGGTTCCCATTAGATGTTGACAGGCAGGTGTCCAAATACTTTTGACCTGTTATGGGCGAATTTGTCCCATTTTGCAGAAAAATTCACGAATCTCCTGCGAAATACGTGAAACAGCAAAAAAGTTGCGTAACACGAATTTTGCTACTGCATCAGTTTTGACACCCGTGTTAAAGTCAATGGGCATCTGAATAATGTTGACGTGCAACAGTTTTCACCCCTGTGACTTTTCTGACGGGCGTCCAATTTATTCGCCGGTGGCGAAACATGAAAGTTCACCACAAATTTGTGCCTGGTGAATTTATTCGGCCATCACTACTCTTGACCATATAGTGTATCTTCCAGTGGTGGAAAAACAGTGGAAGCCTAAATATAGATAGATACTACAGTAATAGAATTCCAAACCACGATGCAAAACAAAAAATTCACTTAAAAAGTACAATAGTAACCAAGAGCTTACATCTGCCCCCACAGGTACATTATACCTAAACTTAGAAATGAAGTAAAACTTTCCCTTTCAATAGGATGAGAGTAATTGGCCTCCTACAATCTGAACACATACAGTATAGTAATCCAGGAGAATGGCCCAATTACCCTAATGAAAACAAGTTACTTGGCAGAATGGCTTGTGATCTAAAATGAACAGATGGTCTTTACAAAAATAATTTACCATATTAAACTAAAGTAACTCTTTTAATTCTACATTTTCCTGCAACTTATAAAACAGCAGATTTCCGGAGGGTTACACGCTAATTGTTCTGCATTAGAATGAACAAAAAAATGTATCTATGCATCTCTGTTTTGTTGTGAAACACCATCAAATTTGTAGCCCTAATGAATTCACCCACGTTTGCAGGATTTATATCCACCATCTGTCTGAGCTCACAATTTCTGTACATTCCTCAATCGCTCCATACCTTCAAGTGAATGAGAGATGTTATCATCAGCCTCGTTCCCATATGCTCTTAAATATTCCTTAGAGATATTGGGTAGGAATAAACATGGCCCCTTCAACATTTAAGAGGAACAGCACTCCAAGTCAAAATAAGTTCTATTTATCAACAAACTGACATTCTTCATATTTTTTTTTTAAACTAATTATACAGAATTTTGTTGAGAAAAAACACCAATATACTAATGGATAGTAAATAAAGTTGCACGGTTCAAAACGGTTTCCGTTTTGCAAATCTTTGGCACAGCAAAATGGGTTAGATTCGCCCATCACTATTGATAAGTGAATCTGAATCTGTGAATTTTTTTACAAAATGCATTGGAATCAATGGATGTTTTTTGCACAAAATGCATTAAAATCAATGGGCTTTTTCTTGGCTTTTTTTGTGCAAAATCCATTGAAGTCAATAGGTGTTGTTTGTGCCTTTTATCATGCAAATTTGCAAAACATATCGACTTCAATGGATGTTTTTTGCACAAAATGCATTAAAGTCAATGGGTTTTTTGTGCAAAATACATTGAAGTTAATGGGTGTTTTTTTTCACACACAATGCTTTGAATCAATGTGGATTTTTTCTTGGCATTTTTTTTCTACTGGGTTTACTTGCATGTTTAGTGGTTCCATGCTGAGAATTTCCAGCATAGGACATTTCCAGCTCTAGAAGATGCTATAGATGGATCGGGTAACTACGGTTCCATCTACAGTGAATCCAGTTTTGGGCAGGGGGCGAGTTGCAGATGCAAGGGCTGAGTTGCTAGGGTAGTACTGGAAAAGTGCTCCTATTTTGCTCTCTCTGACAGACATTTGGGGCAAATGGAATTTTGGCAAGTTTTTGACCATGGTGTTAACATTCTTACAGAAGAAGCAATGAACTAACTGGTGCACCAGTTTTTGCAATCCATAGTGACCAATCAGCCAGTAGCATTAGCTATTGTCTTGAAGAACATCTAATTGGTCACTACCTGTTACCAAACATGGAGAAAGCTTTGTTTTTGATATTTAACTTCTCCCTAATTTACTGCAGGGCTTCCTTCAAGCCAGGAAGAGAGACAGTTTAGGTCTAGAGACACAGAAGGACCCTCTAGCAAGAATAAAATTACAAATTACATACTGAGCAATCATTGGTCCAACATGCAGTTTACTAGATGTTTTTGAACTACACCCAGTGGCCCATAATATTTTTAATTTTCAAAAGGTTTTGACTGGGCCAAAACCCAGTGTACACTGGCCCAGACCTGCTCCCCACTCTACTCCCTGATCACCCTTACTGGACTCTATTATCTTTAGTCTTTGAAGGAAAAAGGTATGTGTAGGGCGGGGGGCTGTTGGAGAGGGGTTGACGTTAGGATGGGGACTGTTGGAGGGGGGGTTGAGCCTGGGGCAGGGGGTGTGGGGGCCCCTGATATGGCAACCTGGTGGGCTCCTGGACCAGCAATCCAACATTTCTTATATTCAAACATTTAGAAACATTTAGAAATGCTACAGCAACATAAATAAGGTTGCGCCCCTCGAAGGTCCATTCATTATTTATTCTCAACACATTTTAATCAGTTTCATATAAACAACAACGTTATGGGATAGCAGTTTCCTTTTGCTCTGTCACATAGATATAACAATGGATTCTCTGTCAGGATGTTTCTCCCTAGAAAGCATCTCTGCTGATTTCAGTCCAAAGAGACTTCAGAGTAGCAGGTGCACGTTAAATAGATGTTAACTCTCAGCTATGATTTCTGTAACATTACAATAACTATACACAGCACTGGATCTCTCATTTGGCAGCTTCTAATTCTGAATAACCCCAAATCATTTGGTTTGATTTCGTTTCAAAACAGGAGCCGGCAACCAGGCAGCTGTTATTGAACTGGAAATCTCATCACCTCCATTCAGCTGGTGATGGACTGGCTTAGGATAATGTGAGCTGAAGTTTTAATGGCAGCTTGAGAGTTGCAGATTATATAAAACAGGCTTAAAGCATCTACATTGGTGAGAAATAAAGCCAACGTTTTATTAGATATTCCCCCAACCTCTGCACTTGGCAGCAATGAGCAAGAGTATGCTCTGATTTTATCTCATTAATGGAAAAACAAACGTATAAAGATATGTGTTTTAAAAATGTTATATATTTAGGATATGGGAGAGTTACTAAAGCAGTTTTGTAAGGTTTTTTTTTTCAAGCTTTTTGGGAAATAATTTGAAGCAATCATTTGAAGAAAGCAGGTGCCCAAGTTTTTTGCTTCCACCGTCACTATGCCTGTTACACCTACTCATTTATAGTGTTAGGCCCAAGGTACGCCTAAAAAAAGAAGCAAATGTTTATACCTGCTACTGACATAGGCTTAAAGGAGAACTAAACCTTAACTAAAGAATTTGGCTAGAAATGCTGTACATTATGTTTTATGCTTCTGTACCAGCCCAAGGCAACCACAGCCCTTTAGCAGTAAAGATCTGTGTCTCCAAAGATGCCCCAGTAGCTCCCCATCTTCTTTTCTTCTGATTCACTGCACATGCTCTGTGCTGCTGTCACTTACTGAGCTTAGGGACCCACTCAATATACAGTACACATAGAACAGAAATGTCACAATATAAGGCTGATTAGTAATTAATACAGATAATTACTACATGGCAGCACAGAAACCAGTGCAATTAGCATCAGAATTTAATAATCAGCAAACCTGTAGCATCAGCTTATATTACAGGGGAAGCTCATTTTCTGCTGGATAATTAGTGACGAGCCCTAAGCTTAGCTTCTCAACAGCCAATCAGAGCCCACTGAGCATGTGAGTGTCACAGACACTTTCCAAGATGGTGACCCCCTGTGACAAGTTTGAAGTCCTGGATCATTGCTGCTATTGACAAGCTGAAACTTTAGCCTTGTGCAATAAGTTCAGTATGTAAAATATGGCATTTTTAGCCACATTCATTTTTAGGGTTTAGTTCTCCTTTAAGAACAGAACATGCTTTCAGCATTGTATCTATTGCATCACTTTTTGTGCCTGCCCAAAAACTTGAGGGACATGTTTAAGTATACATTTTGTCCTTGAAGGCCCCATTTGGGCATGACATAAAGTCTGTATCAGGTACAACTGCCCATGCCTGTCCTGTCTCTGTGAAGAGGACCCAAAGCATTATGAGATGACACTTATCAACCCTGCTTCACTACTCTGCATTTTTAAGCTATGAAAAGCCATATTTGCTATTTTGCTAGTACCCAGTTGTGCAGTTCGAGAGGATGGCCTCTGGAAAGGGGGCCTTGAATTGTCCATAAGGTTCTGTTCCCCTTCAGTGAAGGTTCTTGTTCCAAGGATACATGTATTGTGATCCTTCCTGTTTTCCTAAGGTCAACTAAGCTCTTTAAGATCATTACTATAAAAAAAAAATCCACTTGCCTGTAGTGAATGTCTAATGAATCTGTGTTGCACAAAGCTTTTATATTATCTTTTTGAGGGCCTGTTTATGAATTGTCTGTTGCTTAACCTAATCCTACCTTTTGTTCTGCCCTTGTCTACTAAGCAGAGTGGCAGCCAGTCAACCAGAAATGTCTGCTCACTTCCAATATTTATCTTTTTAATTCCAAAATGAACTCATCTTGCTGGTGACTAGGGATGTAGCGAACGGCGGAAAAAATGTTCGCAGACATATTCGCGAACTTGCGACAAAAAATGCGAACGGTTCGCGACCGTCGCGAACCCCATAGACTTCAATGGGAAGGCGAATTTTAAAAGCTAGAAAAGACATTTCTGGCCAGAAAAATGATTTTAAAGTTGTTTAAAGGGTGCAACGACCTGGACAGTGGCATGCCAGAGGGGGATCAAGGGCAAAAATGTATCTGAAAAATACATTGTTGACACAGCGCTGCGTTTTGTGCTGTAAAGGGCAGAAATCACACTACGTCACTCAGGTGATGTTTCTGGACACGGAATGTGAAAAAGCTCACACAGCTAGGTGGCACTTGGTTAAAGACTGGGCAAACAATGCCTGCAAGGGCAACGTATACACTACAGCAGTGGATACAGAATATATTATTGCTGCTTGGAGGGCAAAAATAAGCGCCAGCTAAGGCGAACCCAAATTGGCGAACGTCGCGCGACGTTCGCGAACATTCGCCGAACGCGAACAGTTGCTGTTCGCGCAAATTAGTTCGCGGGCGAACAGTCCGCGACATCCCTACTGGTGACTTCAGATCCCATTAATCTTACAATTATAAGAGAATCCCTTCATTTTATTTATCTGATGCTGAAAGGGATTATTATTGGGTTGTTCTTTTCTCATGCTTCACAACTGCAGTGTTTTTAAATAATTAACATTAAGGGACTCCCTGACCCTCCCCATGTAGATTGCCACCAGAGTATCTGATGTGAGCCCATTGTTTCGGTTTCTGACTTCATCTGATCTAGAATTTCCACTGTTTTATTAATTATTAACCTTTATAGACTTCTTGTCTCTCCTCTTGGAGACATGCACCAGAATGTCTGACTATTGGCTTAGTATCATCTGAAGGGAGCAGATCTAAACTGATGTGGAATCATGAACATTAATATGTAATAACAGAATTTGCTATTCTAACAAAGCACAGAACTGTGTGGGATCCCATGCTGGGTTGTACTATGCGAAGACACAAATGAAAATAACATTCTCAGACACCACTAAGCATCTCCATCAGCAAAAACACCTCCTCTCAAAAACAATAATAATTTAAAAAATATGCCATGCATTTCTAAATCCATAAACACCAACACTTTGAAATCCTTAACCCATACACATGTAGTCCAGCACCCAACTGGCATCCACAGATCTCAGAAATCTCTTACTACCATGAATGGTTAAAGAAACAGTAACACCAAAAAATGAAAGTGTTTTAATTGAATGGCAATATAATGAACTGTTGCCCTGCCCTGGTAAAACTGTCACGTTTGCTTCAGAAACACTACTATAGTTTATATAAACAAGCTGATGTGTAGCCATGAGGCAGCCATTCAAGCACAGGACACACAGTAGATACCATATAAGTACTACTATAGTTTATATAAACAAGCTGCTGTGTAACCATGGGGGCAGCCATTCAAGCACAGGATACACAGTAGATAGATAAATTCCATTGAATCCCATTGTATACTACAGAGCTTATCTGTTATCAGCTGTGTAATCTGAGCCTTTTCTCCTTTTTTCAGCTTTGAATGGCTGCCCCCATGACTACATAGCAGCTTGTTTATATAAACTTTTATAGAGTATCTCACGAAAATACACCTGTTTTATCAGGCTAGGGCAACAGTACATTATATTGTAATTCAATTAAAACACTTTGATTTTTTGGTGTTTCTGTTCCTTCAAAGAACCCAGTGTTTATACTCAGACCCAACCTGTTCCTTCTTCAACTGTAGGGCCAATGGCTTCCCCTTTCTTCAATATCATGGTATGGTGGCGACCAGTCTGGAATACCTCTGTGAATGCTATTAAAAAAGCCAGTTTTTCCTCTGTAGCCATCTAACCACAGGTCAAATGATACAAGAAACCCCACTAGGTTGGGATGGGCTGGTGCTTTATGGGATCTCTGTGATGGACATTTACATGATCTTGATTGAAAGTCCTCAAACTTTTCTTTTTACCCAATCAACATTCAGATATCAAAAGATTTGGGGAGCAATGCAAGTATGAAAAATGTCCCTGGGTGGTGCAAAATAAATGATTGGCTATTTCGTGACTCCTGTGTGGACTTGCAAGCCTACAAGAGGCTCTGTTTGGCAGTACACCTGGTTTTTATGCAACCAAATCTTGCTTGCAAACCAGGAATTCAAAAATAAGCTCCAGCTTTGAGGCCACTGGGAGCAAAATCCAAGAGGTTGCGGAGCAACGTGTTGCTCACGAGCCGCTGTTTGGGGATCACTGATCTAGACATAAACTTTGATATTTTTCATTGCATTCATGTTAGTAATTCATTCCTTGTGGTTTTTCTACATTATCATCAGTATTACAATCTAAAAAAGGCTATTCAAAATAATAATTAAATTAATCATTTTCCTGCCTTTTTTCATTTAATGGATTTCCATTGTAAGTATTCAAGAATAAAAGAAAAGGTGGGGACCATGAGCAATTAGGACTGAGAGCATTCTAATGATATAATTGGCCTAATAATAAAGCATACGATGCAGCGATTGTGTGTGTGAGACGCTCACCTCTAATAAGGCATAATGCTGTGTCCACACACTGTACATACCCGTGGCTTCCAAAACAATTCAATGGGAATGGATTCTCAGCGGGAACATTAAGCGAGAATGATCATTATCTTCAACATCACAATAATTAATTTTAATAGTGACACTGCGAGATGGCTTTACAGTGCAGCGGCATTGTTTGTAACCTCCATGTCTGGGTTGTCCTAAGTGCAGCTTCCAGCAATACAGATGAAGGCTCCGCGGGGAGCTGCAATTTAACAGTTGTAAAGCAAAAAGGTTGGACACCTCTCTCCGGATTTAAGTCCTTTTATAGCTAACAAAAAGGTACTGCATTATTCAAAATGGATTGTATGAGAGAGAGAATTGGAGGCTACATAAGTACACACGTACTTTTAAGGTTTATTCAAAGTAGGCTGCATTCAAGTGAAGCTTAAGGTCTATACTTTAAATGGGGAAACTGAGGGACTGAGGTTGGGCACTCTGCATTAATACAAATACTGGGCCTGCAACTAAAGAACTTGAATGATGCAGAGCACATCAACATGGTACTGTGTCCTTACTTCCCTTATTAAGTGCACGCATTCAAGGTGCTTGACCCCAGTGCACCCCAAAGACATGCTGAAAGCTCCGTTACATCTTTTCATCTAGTAATATGTATCCCCATATTCCCCATTGCACCTAAAACAGGGAAGCAAAATGCATCAGTTTGGCTCAACTCACCCAAGTTCCTATATTTAAGCTTGTCTCTATATATGTTTCCCAATGAAAGAAACTATTTGCTCTATGTGCACAGATGGCCTAGGATATAGGACAATTAATAATCACTTTTGTTTACAAATATCTGTCAGGTATATATTATCAAGCCAAACAAAATGTCAACGTCTGGTGCTCAGTACACGCTACAAAGTCATTTCTCTAAGTGATAGGCCTGTTCCCTAAACAGCTGCTTCTGAAAGTAATATGCCAAGACCTCCTTTTGGGTGCTTGAATATTCAAGAATAACATCAGCCAAAAGAATATTCCATTGCATTGTCTAGTCTAGTGGATTGCTGTCCAACTTCTGCAGTACCGAGGGTCAGGATTATTCTGTCCTACGCGGTGGCGAAGTGATAATGGAAGCCAGTGTTGAACACTCCCTGGTTTTAAACCACACCCACTTTAAACCACATTCATGTTACCACAAGAACTTGTAAGACCACATCCACACTAATGGTGGTAGCACACCAAAAAAACAAATGCAGTGTGTGATGCTCACTGCAGGGATATCACATATCACAGTGGGGCACACACAGTGAGCATAAGGCTGACAGAGTATGGCACACACAGGGAGCATAGGGCAGGCAGAGTATGGCAGACACAGGGAGCATAGAGAAGGCAGAAGAGAGCAGAAGACAAGTTTTGGTTGCATAAAAACCAAGTGTCCTGCCAAACTGAGTCTCCTGTAGGCTGCTAGTTCACATAGGGACTACCAAATCATAGCCCTTAGTTTGCACCCCCTGGAACTTTTTTCATGCTTGTATTGCTCCCCAACTCTTTTTACATTTGTATGTGGCTTGCGGGTAATAAAGGTTGGGGACCCCTGGTATAAGGGTTATTAAGGAAGGCTTCTTGAGAAGCTAAGTTTAGGGGTCGTCACTAATTATCAATAATAATAAGCTGATGCTACAGGGCTATTTATTAAATTCTGATGCTAATTGCACTGGTTTCTGTGCTGCCATGTAGTAATTGTCTGTATTAATTACTAATCAGCCTTATATTGTGACATTTCTATTCTATGTGTACTGTATATTGTGAGTGGGTCCCTAAGCTCAGTAAGTGACAGCAGCACAGAGCATGTGCAGTGAATCAGCAGAAAAGAAGATGGGGAGCTACTGGGGCATCTTTGGAGACACAGATCTTTACTGCTAAAGGGCCGTGGTTGCCTTGGGCTGGTCCAGAAGCACAAAACATAATGTACAACATTTCTAGCCAAATTCTTTAGTTAGGCTTTAGTTCTCCTTTAAAGGTGCACTTGTCATAATTGAGTATAGGGAATGGACTGAGACATAGATCATTTGAGACAAGGAAGGACCTTTAGAAGGTTCTATTGAAGTTAAAAGCCATTATGCTAAAGCATGTGACCTTCTATGTATATGCTATTTTATGCACAGGCTAAAATCAATTGATATGTTGGAATCCATACTTGTTTATTTGTTATACATTGAAATATATGTATCAAGGGAAATGATGGCCAAACAGTACAAAAAAAAATAATTGAAATCAATGAATTTTTTTTAAATAGTTGTGCCATTGTTTTGCACCACAGGAGATTTGACATTTGCTTGGTGATACCAATTCAATAGTTTAAATAAAATATGGTCAAGTACTATATGTAATCAATGAACAGCATTTTATGTGGGGTTGTCACTCAAGGTCAACAAGCCTGTTCTTATGTACTTAAAATAATCTGACAGTTTTGGTTGTTCGGTATCCAGGAGAGGACGGCAGGCAATGAGAGACATATGAACCATTCCTCTCAATAATCCACCTTTCATACATCCAACTTGTAACTGTAACTGAGTGATATGAGGGGTGGGGATGAAGCAGAAGTGGAGATCAGCCGCACTATATTTAGAATCTCGTTTGATTTATTCTTTGTATGAAGCAGAAAAATGAACAAGTGGAAACTGGAAGATCACAGCAGGTGCTCCCAGTAAAGGTCCTAATATATTTTTCAGTAGGATCATTCCAATCAAATGCCTATAGGAGCAGCGTTAGGGAAGATATGTATATATAGATAATAGAGTCACCAAAATGAACCAGTCTACGATAATAGCAGTTTACATTTTTTTGGGAGAGACAAATATTCAAGATGTTCAGGGGAAAACGGGTTGCATGAAAATAATAGGAATTGCATATACACTCCTGGAAACAATTCTTATTTGCTAACTAGTGGTCAGCTCATTTATATGAGTTTTCTTTCCAACCAATCAATGATGTACTTTCTAATCTCTCCGTACAGCATATATTTTCCGTACCAGCAATGTAAGCATAATGTCCTTTCTGGGATGACATTGGAGCCAACAAGGGCAAAAGTATGAAACATAGAAAGCACAGCACAAGGATTCACTGTCCTTATCTGACCAAGGATATCAGTATGGTCCCTAAAGAACTGGAAGCAGCGTAGGCAGCCCATTATTCATTGTGAGCTGGGGAATGGACTAAACAAAGTGGGAAAATCTAAATATGGCAACTCCAGTGAGATTCTGAAGAAACTCAGCTGTCAAGCCCAACATCCCCTTAACAGTCATCAGCCCAAATCAGCAGCAGCCCCCCAGAGATTGACAATCCTAGATTGTAGACAACAGGGTCACCATTTTTCCCATTTTCTCTCAACTCATTAGAGAAGGCTTGTAGCATACAAATTGAATTAAGGTTGGCGTTACATTACATGTTAATGG
This sequence comes from Xenopus petersii, assembly GCA_038501925.1. Lineage (NCBI taxonomy): Eukaryota > Metazoa > Chordata > Amphibia > Anura > Pipidae > Xenopus > Xenopus petersii. Next base: position 153,641,782 of record CM076682.1, read on the forward strand.
TGCTGTCCAGTATATCTGTTTTTATTCCTCAGAAGCAAGCGTAAATTGAAATAGGATTGGCTCTTCTGAGAATCAGCAGCTCCCTATTGTTTTGATTAATTACCCCACTGACGTCTTATGCCCGTTTTATGGACTAATTATTTTAGTTGCATGTAGCTGTTTAAAGCTGTGTTCCATTGTTCCATCCGTTGTTTCAACCATTCACTAGACAAATAGCAACCACTTTACAACTGCTAATCTATTAAGATTTATATTATCTTCCTCAAGGTCAGGTGGGGTGGGGGTAAAATATATTATTTTAGGGGTCCAATGTCTTGAAGAGTGATCCCCAACCAGTGGCTCACAGGTTACTTGTTGCTCACCACCCCCTTAAATGTTGCTCCCAGTGGCCTCAAAGCAGGTGCTTATTTTTTAAAACCTGGCTTCAAGGCAAGTTTTAATTACATAAAACTTGGTGTACTGTCAAACAGAACATTTTGTAGACTGCCGGTCCACATAGGGGTTACCAAATATTCAATTACAGTTCTTATTTAGCATCCTAGTGGACTTTTTTAATGCTTGTGTTGCTCCCCAGCTCTTTTTATATTGAATGTAGCTCATGGTTAAAAAAAAGGTTAAGAACCCTAATTTAGCTACTGAAGCGCTTACTTGAATTACATGTAATCACAAAAATATATACTCTAATGTGAGCAACATTGAGATGTAAAAAAAGTTGGGGAGCAACGCAAGTATGAAAAGTGTTCTTGTGGGTGCCAAGAAAAAGGCTGTGATTGGCTTTTTGGCAGCCCCTATGTGAATTGCCAGCATATAGGAGGGTCTGTTTGGCAGTACACCTGGTTTTTATTCAACAGAAACTTGCCTCCAAGCCTGGAATTCAATAATAAGCACCTGCTTTGAGGCCACTGGAAGCAATGTCCAAGGGATTGGTGAACAACATGTTACTCGTGAGCTACTGGTTGGGGACTACTGCTCTATAGGAAACTCTGGAACTACCACCAACTTTGTGGTGTTGGCACACTTAATTGAGATTCATTCATGTTAAAGTATCTCCAATGAATGGTGTGCATTCAGGGAATAACTGCACCCATTTCCATAGCTAAAAGTATCTGGACACCCTTTCTAATGATTGGAATTGGTTATTTAAGCCACACAGGTGCCACTACATCATGAAATTACATTCTTTACAATTCACACATTTTGGGGAAGGTCCTGTTTCAGAACAATAATGACCACGTGGACAAAAGTGGTATTATTGAGTTGGAAATGGAAGAACTTTACTGGCTTACACAGATCCCTGACCTTAACCCCTCTGAACTAAAGTGGGGTGAACTGGAATGATGATGGATTCACCCATCAACAGTGCCCAACATATTTGGTGTTAATGGCAACAAATCCAACCAACAATGTTCCAGCCCATAGTGGAAAGCCTTCATAGAAGAATAAAGTCCTTGTAAAGGTCATACTTTAATATGGGCCATGGAACTCCAAGATGACTTAAAATATATTATGGTATATCAAATTATGGAAATAACAGTTTTGCTGCTAATATTTCACATGAAAGTGCCTTACATATTCAAGAGCGGTTCTTTTTGTCTACATTTAAAGCACAGCGATCGCACAAAAGCTCAGCTCCTATTAAGCTTTTATTCCAGGGAGATTGACTGCAGGTTTACCGCATGGAAAAACAGTGTAAAGGAGGTTTAAGGTTTATTTAAAGTACAATGAATCGCTATTATGTATGTGCAGTGAAATTCTACAGCAGAACATTTGCCTCTGATTGTTCCTATCACTTTCATTAGCACAACGATGATATTTCATTATATCGCACCTATCCAAAGCCATTATTTGCACTGACTTGAAACCGTAAATACGGCATATTTAACAACCTAATTCTTCACATGGCTTTAAAGCCTCTAATAACGTATAATTATTTTTTACTATTTTCAACCAATTTCGGGAGCAATGTTAACTCACACTGCGCAAATGGGAAATAATTAGGAACCACCAGAGTATTCAAAGGCTTCTTATTGTAGTCGATAAGATGTGGAGCAATATGCACATTGCCAATTTTATATTATGCTTAGCCATCCATGAAACAAGCTTTCAATAATGGGAAAAAAAGACAATCTCTAAAAATACGTCAACAATAGGGTTGGTGTGCTGTGCTTAAGAAATACACTGACGAAGGTGTGGGCGAATGTTGGAAGCGGAATAAAACAAAACAGATAGCTGTCTATCTACTGTGATTTGTCCTATATTAACCAAGTCCAGTTTGGAAGCTCTATACCTGCAGAAAAACTAAAGCTAGACTAGAGTAAATGCTGACTAGGATCACTGATGGCAGATTTCACATTTGCAACACACGCAAGGGACAACATTCCATTAAATCTCATGGCTTGAGGTCCACTATATAATCAACATACATGGGGTTAGCTAGAAGTTTGAATTGGTGTGGCACAGTGGTTCTCAATCTGGGGAACCTGGAGCAATGGCTGGTGGGATGGTACTCAGCATGAAGCACAATTAGGGAGAGATTTGGGATAATAATGTTTTTTTATTCTCCAAGATTCATCTGAAAGCCCAAATAGAAGGTCATTTGGGATGAGCACTTATTGCTGTCTTAGATATCATATGTTTTATATATTTAACCTTGTTAAATGCTAAGGGGAGCCCCAAAGATTTATCCTAGATATCTGTAACTTTTTTTAAAATGCTAAGGGGCCCCCAAAGATTGACCCTGGATATGTATAACTTTGTTAAATCCTAAGGGGACCTCCAAAGATTGATCCTGGATATCTATAGCTTTGTTTAATGCTAAGGGGAGTTCCAAAGCTTGATCCTGGATATTTGTAACTTTGGTAAATGCTAAGGGGGCCCAAAGATTGATCCTGGATATTTATATCTTAGTAAATTCCTAAAGGGGCCTTGAAAGAATGATCCTGGATTTCTTTGACTTACTTAAATGCTAAGGGGACCTACAAAGATTGATCCTGGAGGCTGGGTTTGGCGACAACTGGGTTAGAGACATCTCAAAGGCATGCCTTTCCATGTCAGTCAATTCTATTTATTACTCATCTTGTTTGAGCAGCATGGGTGTCAGACATTACATCTCAGCCTATAATCAGTGGTTCATCTGCAACACGGTACATTATCTCTACCTCACAATGGCAGATTGCTTCTTTTAAGCACATCTAATAGAGGAGCTCCAGGAGTCCCCAAGTATATATTATCAGCTTGTTCCTTCATTATAACAGATTTACTGGCCTTTTAATTGCTCCCGCTGCTTACAGGAGGCAGACATTGCAGGAGGGATTGGTTGCACTGTTAAGATTCAGTATTTATTTCTCGTATAGACTATGAATAAAGGTTGTAAAGGTTGGAAGCATTTAGGAGTAATTTTGCTGTAGACACGTAGGCAAGTCACAAATAGACTAGCAAGACCAAAACAGTGGAGAAAACTATCCTTTAGTGCCTAATATCAAGTAAATAAATGCCAACATTATTGAGTTTCTGTAAAAGATATTTGGTGAGGACAACCCTTTAAGAAACATAAGAATTGTCCAATCTTTGTCTAATATGTTCCCACTTCAATTAGTTAGATTTTGGATAGGTTACAATACTTTTTCCCCTTGTACTTTTATTTAATTTAATTACATGTCATGAAACTGTTTCATTCACCACAGATGGCAGGAAGACACTATGCCATTAAAGGATCTAGTAGAATTGATATAGGCAATGCATCACCACAAAATGAATTATAATAACCTATTAAATGATATTCCTCTAGATCACCTTGCTCCTAGAGAGTAAGCCACCAGTCAGAGTTGAACCGAAACAAATGCAAATATAATATTTATAACAAATGATTGGGGAGGTCCATTTTACAATAGTTGTTTTCAACAATATATATATATATATATATATATATAAATATATTAAATTTAAATTAAATTTAGGGCTTTTTTGTGTGTTTACATCATTGTTATTTTGATTTTTGAATTAGCAGGGTTTGAAATAGTGAATCTTAGCTGGCATAGGAAAATGGCACCTGTTCGTCTTGGCACCAACTAAGAACATATAGCCAGGTGCAATTACTGATTCACTAACAACATACCCACAACCAGGTCTCCTAAAATATAATTCTTCTAATGGTAAATGGTAAAGCACACAAAAGAGCTAGGTAATGGCAGGTTCTATGTTTAGTAACCCATAGCAACCAACCAGATGTTTGTTTTCCAGAAAATCAACGCCAACGGCTGATTGGCTGCCATAGCTAATTAGAATTAAACAATCCTTACAGCTAGTATTAAATTACCTGATAAAAAACATATTCTGGGTATACAATATAAGAACTATATCTATGATAAACATGTTTGTTTTCAAAGGCTGTATTTACTTTATGAGTAGTGATGGGCGAATTTGCGCGATTCGCCGCCAGCGAATAAATTGGCGAAACTGCCACTAAATTTGCTGGCGAAAATTCCCCGGTGTAAAAAAAATGGTCAGTTTTTTGGTCGCCGGCGAATTTTCGCCAAAAAAACTGATGCCGGCGTCAAAAAAACAGACGCCAGCGTCAAAAACGCGATGCTGGTTTGCAAATTTTTCACAGTTTCGCAAATTTGCGGGAAATTTGTGAATTTTCCCGCGCAAATTCGCCCATAACTATTTAACTGAATCTGAATCAGTTCGCCCATAACTATTTGACTGAATCATTTGTTGGAGAGCCTTTGAACAAGAGTTCCAAAACAGAGGAGACACTTCCATTCAAAAAGTCGAAATTGATGGACACGAAAACCCAGTTTAAATAAGGTGTGTGTATAGGGTGAATGCTTATGTTTTGCCCTAGATAAAAGGGTCCCAACATTTTTTTACCTTTAATCCACATTTAGAGTTGAGGAGCAACACACGCATGAAAAATGTTCCTGGGTGGGGCAGATCAGTGCTGTGATTGGCCATTTGGTAGCCCCTATGTAGATTGGCAGCCTACAAGAGGCTCTGCTTGGCTATTCAAAAATAAGCACCTGTTTTGAGGCCACTGGGAGCAACATCCAGTGGTTGCTCAGGAGCCACTGGTTGGGGATCACTGCCCTAGATATTCTTGAAAGCCCAACATGAAAAATATAAGCAGTTTTACATCTTCAATGACTATGACATTGTTTTCATACTGTATATATGTACATTTTACCAGCTCAAGGGATCCCTGACCAACTGTGGTACAACAAAGGCAACCATGAATCCAAAAGAACTGATGTTATAGCAATTATTAACAGCCATGAAGGTTACGTCTGAGAGACAGGGACCAAATAGCTCTCAGAAATACAGCTGATACTGCAGATAACTGTAGGTAGGGTCTCCCTAGGCAGTAGAATGGAGCTCCAATTTACCAGAAGCCAATGAAGAAGGCATTTTTTCTGCAGGCAAAAGTATCACTTAAAAATATCTCAAAGGAGAATTGCTTTTTAGTGACAAATACAACACATACAACTAATGGATTTTAGATGAAGATTGACTAAGGCTGTCAGTGGATTCTAGGAGCTGTAATTCAACAGTTGATGGAAAGTTCCATCTTAAAACTACAATGTACAATGGTTCATAACTTTTTTTCCCCCCACCAAGACCTCACAGGTTTATCAAAGTCAACTCTCAGGTCTAACCCATTAGAAATGACACTAGGGTTACTAGTGTCTCCAAATACTGTCATTATATATATTTTTTCACTGTCACTCGTGGTATTAATTTAAGTTCAGTGATTTATTATAGACCTTGTGATTCCCCAAGTCCAGAGTTTTTTTTAATTATACATCAAGTACAACTGCCTAGCTTCTAAATTGTCTTTTCTCATCAGCAAAACAACTTTTCAGTGAGCTACAGTAAATGTATTTCTTCATTTGTAAAAATGTCTGTGTATTACAGGACAGTGGCTGACATTTTGTCTTGCTAAGAACAACAGCGCTTATTATTGGTAAATGTCAGATATGGAGAGATGAAGGTGCAGATCAATTTACATGCAATCATTTATTCCACAGGAAAAAAAAGTTTTGGAAAACAGTTTCCTTTCAAGCTCTGCCTTTCCAGACTTTTAACTTGCCCTTTTTCCATTTTACTACATAATTGGTTGAACAAAACATTTGAGACAATGCAATTTCAACGAGACACAGTTGGAGGACCAGAAAAATAAAATCAAAGATGTTGCAATAACATTGGAACACACAATAAGGAGCAGATTTACTAAGGGTCGAAGTGAATTCAAGAGAATTCAAGAGAATTTTCAAAGTAAAACATTTTTAAAATCAAAGTAATTTTTTGGATACTTCGACCATCGAATAGGATACTGCGACTTCGATTCGAAGTAAAAATTGTTCGACTATTCAACCATTCGATAATCAAAGTACTGTCTCTTTAAAAAAACTTCAACTTCAATACTTCACCAAATTAAACCTGGCAAAGTGCTATGTTAGCCTATGGGGACTTTCTACAACCATTTTCTAAGTCTTTAGAGGTCGAAGGAAAATCCTTCAATTAATCACTAAAATCGCTTGAATTCTTTGATTGGAATGATTTAATCGTTCGATAGAACGATTTTTATTTGACCGCAGGATTGCCAAATTTGCTGAAAAACATTGAATTTGATATTCGAATTCAAAGTTTTTTAATTCGATGGTTGAATTTCGAAGTTTTTTGTACTTCGAAATTCGACCCTTGATAAATCTGGTGTAGGAGTGCTTTCAAAAATCGAATCATTTATTCTATTAATCCTCTGAATGTCATAAATCATCAAATCAAGCTGACTGCTTTGTAATCTTTTGCGCGTAGGCATCATTGAGGCACAGATCAAAGAGTCAGCTAGAAACTTAGAGTAGAGTCCAGTAATTAAAGGCTGAATTATAGTGGTATTAGAGTTTTTTGAAACCATGATTAAAACCACAAATGCCATGAAAGTTTTTAAAAGATCCAGATAACACTGAACGATATGCTAAAAAATTACTAGCAAAACCCCCCCCCAAAAAAAACTCTTAAAAGCACGAAGGTGCTACCTGGGTTAAAACATTTTAGGAACAAATGGACACACAATGGCATAGACCTGTTGTGGTTTTGTAGCCAGGGGAAACCATGATAGAGCTTTTTGGGAAAGCAATACGTGCAGGTCAAATATATAAACACCATGGGGCCAATTTATGAAAGTTTGTAGAACATTTGTTTCTCCGAATCGTACTTTTTAGCACAAACTAGCACATTTTTTTCATATTGTTATACTTATTTTCATAATTTATCAAGTGTAAAAACCATAAATTCTACAAATACAAAAGTTAAAGCTGTCGAGGTCATGTAAAAGTCAACGGAAGTTCACTTTCTTTTCTTGCAAAGATCAGACTTTCACTCATGGTTTTAGAGGTTTTCCAGAGATCAAAACTTTCAATGTTCAATGTTCAAATTTTTCGTTCTTTCAAGAAAGGTTTCTGTTTTTTTCTGAGTTTTTTGACTGCTATTTTAGTTCTTACTTTTTGTTTGGTATTGGAGATCCCACTAAAATTTGACCTTAAATAAATAGGCCTCCAGTTTTGTATCCTAGGGGTGGCATCATGCCTTTGGGCTGCTTTTTATCAGCATAGACTGGGAATCTTGATGAAGCAGAAGGTAGAACTGATGGTTCAAAATACGTCGGGAGAACCTGATTCACACAAACCTTACACGTGTGGGGTTATTTATCGGAGTCCGAATTTATCTCAACATATTCTGCCAAAATTACATCTGCATGGGTTTTTTCCGCTTATTTATTATTAGATTTTCCCTAAATTGTGGTTTGCGGGAAAAAATCCGAATTTCATGATTTTTTTCCAGATTTTGTATGTATTTTTCCTGAAATCTTCGGGGTATTGCACGAAACCCAGCGCACATCAAAAAATCATTGGGACTTCTCCCATTGACTTATATACAACCTCGACAGGTCTGAGATGCTGGATTTTCTGAATCAGAGTTTTTCAATCCTCTGGGTATAATAAATTCTGAAAAATTTGTGATTTTTTTAAAAGTCCGATTTTATACAAAAAAAATATCACAAATTTTTCTGGATTTTTGCATTCAGAGTTTAGTAAATAACCCCCTTACTGTAGGTGAAAGCTTATTTTTTTAACACTGTGCAAAACTGGCCTTTACTCCAAGACTTCAAGCTACTGTATAATTACTCCAAAGAATTGAGGAATTGAGGAATGCTATTAATAGCAATCACATTTTTCCTTAAATTATTTTTAAAAATTAGATTTCTATAAAAGTGGGTTCTTAAAACAATGGTGCTATTAATAACGTGCCCACGCACATGCCAGGAGCAGTACAGATCTAACAAAGTTGTGCAGTAATGTAATGAATCATTTGGTAAAGTCAACCCGGCAAAGCGGTGGCGCTTCCTTAGAAATAAATAGACTTAATATGGCACCTCATATAATCACTTCATTTTGGTGCCAAGTCATTGCTAAGCAACTGCTATGATGTCAGCAATATATGAAATAAGTAGTCAATGTGTTTTTAGGTATAAAGTAGAAGTAAATGCAACATATTTATTACACTTATAAAACTTGAAATTAAATTATGGACCCTTCTCTTATGTATAATAAAGTCTTCATTTTTTTCTTCCTCTGGTATTTGAAACCCAAATGAAAACAATGATATTGACAGCAAATTTCTCTTTATCATCAAGCTTTATCTGCTTTGCACCTGATAGGACGTGAATATTTAGTTGGAAGCCATGTTGATACTTGTCGATAACAAGCTGAATTTCAAGTTCTTTGCAACAGGCGAGGAAACCAGAGGCTCTTATTTTTGTGCCTACTGATGAAGGGAGCACAGTGGGGAACAGGGAAAAAAATCTCTGGTAACTTGTAAACACTCTTTTTCTGGTGCAGTAATAGGGATTACACAATAACAATGAATTGACTTTATTATTGACTTCTCCTGGGACCATCTCCTTATCCCTTGCCTAGTAAATAATACAACTTGGAATATATACAGCACTTTATAAGCATTTTCCATTGATTTACCTTCATTTTATATACAGATAAGGGACCTGTTAACAGAATGCTCGGGAACTGGGGTTTTCCAGATAATGGATCATTCCCTTATTTGGATCTTCATATCTAATGTCGACTAGAAAATCATGTAAATATTAAATAAACCCAATAGGCTGGTTTTGCTTCCAATAAGGATTAATTATATCTTAGTTGGGGTCAAGTACAAGCTACTATTTTAATATTACAGAGAAAAAGGGGATCATTATTTAAAAATTTTATTATTTGGATAAAATGGAGTCTATGGCAGATGACCTTTCCATAATTCAGAGCTTTCAGGAAAACAGGTTTTTGGATAACAGATCCCATACCTGTATTTGCCCTATATGTCTTATATATAGCTTTACCCCTGACTAGTGATGGGCGAATTTGGGGCGTTTCGCTTCGCCAAAAAATTTGCAAATTTCCCACAAAATTCATGTGAAATGGCGCCGGTGTCTCATTTTTACTGCCGGCATCCGTTTTTGATGCTGGCGTCCATTTTTTTTATGCCGGCAAATTTTCACGGCGGCTTCACGGTTTCACTGCAAATTCGCCCATCACTACCCCTGACCCCTCCTACTTAAGAAACAGATAAACAGCAATGTAGAAGGCAACAACTCTTTGGAAAATAACATTTCAGATAGTAGGCTAATTTGAACTTCAGCAGATTTGAATAGATATTTATGTTTTTTTCACTACAGACTATTCCTTTTCTAAGTAAAACAATGTTCAATTCACCAGTTCTGCAAAGGTTCTGCTAGGTGTTAAGGTGACAGGACAAGCTCTTTTATGAAAGAACATTACATTTTCTGGCAGAGAAGAAAGTAAGAAATTCTAGAATAATTGTTTCTTCCAAATCATCACAGAAGTCATATATTCCTGGAAAGGTTAATAAGACATGCTGTATAAGTCAATCAAGTGCAGTGAATTCCCAATTAATCTAAAGTTCAACCTGCTTGCTATTAGCCTTCACATACATATTTTGAAAAAAGAGAAGCATATAGTTAGGATTAGAGATGGCGTGAACTGTTCGCCGGCGAACATCGGGTGTTCGCGCTCGCCGGAAGTTCGCGAACGTCGCGCGACGTTCGCCATTTTGGGTTCGCCATTGTTGGCGCTTTTTTTTGCCCTCTCACCCCAGACCAGCAGGTACATGGCAGCCAATCAGGAAGCTCTCCCCTGGACCACTCCCCTTCCCTATAAAAACCGAAGCCCTGCAGCGTTTTTTTCACTCTGCCTGTGTGTGCTGAAGAGATAGTGTAGGGAGAGAGCTGCTGCCTGTTAGTGATTTCAGGGACAGTTGAAAGTTTGCTGGCTAGTAATCGTTTTGATACTGCTCTGTTATTGGAGGGACAGAAGTCTGCAGGGGTTTGAGGGACATTTAAGCTTAGGTAGCTTTGCTGGCTAGTAATCTACCTTCTACTGCAGTGCTCTGTATGTAGCTGCAGTGGGCAGCTGTCCTGCTTCTGATCTCATCTGCTGACTGCTGCAATAACAGTAGTCCTTGTAAGGACTGCTTTTATTTATTTTTTTGTTGTTTTACTACTACTACTACTACTACTACTATAAGAGCCCAGTGCTATTAGTCTAGCAGTGTTGGGGAGTTGGACTGGTGTGCTAATCTGCTGCTCCTAGTAGTTCAGCAGCACCAACTTTAATTTTTTTTTTTTTAATATTCATTTTTTTTTTATTTTACTTTTTTTTATTTTACTACCGCTGTAGTAGTGTATAAGTTGACCTTTTAGGCATTATTTGCCCTGTAGGCATTTTTTGCCCAGTGTGTTATTCAACCAACTGCCATCTAGCTGTGTGACCTTACTAGCCAGCAAACTTACTATCTATACTACAAGGCTGTGTGACCTTGTTCACATTCTGTCTAAATATCCATAATATTACCGTCTCCAGAAAAAACACCGGAGTGACTTTTTTCAAGCAGCCATAATATATTTTACGTAATCCGTATCCATCGCTGTAGTAGTGTATAAATTGACCTTTTAGGCATTATTTGCCCTGTAGGCATTTTTTGCCCAGTGTGTTATTCAACCAACTGCCATCTAGCTGTGTGACCTTACTAGCCAGCAAACTTACTATCATCTGTCCCTGAAATCACTAACAGCTCTCCCCCTACACTATCTCTTCCAAGCACACACAGGCAGATTTTTCAGATACATTTTTGCCCTTGATCCCCCTCTGGCATGCCACTGTCCAGGTCGTTGCACCCTTTAAACAACTTTAAAATAATTTTTCTGGCCAGAAATGTCTTTTTTAGATGTTAAAGTTCGCCTTCCCATTGAAGTCTATGGGGTTCGCGAACCGTTCGCGAACCGCTCGCATTTTTGCGCAAGTTCGCGAATATGTTCGCGAACTTTTTTTCCGACGTTCGCTACATCCCTAGTTAGGATCTATTATCCTGAATGCTTGAGACCTTGCATTTTCAAGATTTTCCATAATTTTCAGCCCCATACCTTGAATCTACTAAAAAAAAATGCCGCTCTGCGGGGAAGACAGAATCAAGCAATTTGCCCATTACGAAGAGTTTGTAAATGCCATTTTTGGTGTAACCATTCTCCACCAAATGATAAATGGCAACTTCACTTCTTTGTGTTGTGTTTATTTAACAAATGTTCCTACTAAAAAGTACTATTATTTAGTGATGGGCGACTTTATTCGTCAGGCGCGAAATCACAGCAAATTCCCGCGTTTCGCCGCCGGCGAATAAATTTGCGGAACTACACTGAAAATTAAATTTGGAAGGAATGAAGGCCACCCAGATTTAGACTCCTTGAATTTTTGAAGTCTTTGCTGAGAATATTTTATTTTCCCATTGATTATTTTACCCCTGTATCTGCCAGCTGAAATAATTGAAAACATTTGAACAGAATTCACACCTACACACAGCCCATAAAAACACAAGTCCTCTGACTCATGACCAAGACCTCATTACAACACTTTGGTTTAATCAACCAAGTATAATTAATACTTTTTTAAAGAAATGCCAATAATTTAAATCAATCAAGGATTATTCTAGGAAACAGAACGACTGCATCATTGAAAAATACTCAAGCACGTCCTGGAGAACCATAATGTTCACCAATGGCAGTTCACTGATTGCCTGTACAATATAAGGACCACTGCAATGTTAACTAACATGGTCATTTATGTACATCTGAAAAAGCCACACTGACCTTGTATTACAAATTGTATCTGTGTTACATACAGCAGCATTAAATCCACCTTGAACTTATACAGCCAAGTCATTTTTTACTGCCATAAATCATTATTGGTGCTTTTTATGATAGAATGAAACATGCTTAATTAATTTATATTATATTAATATTTGTTGAAGGTCAGGCAAACAAAAAAAACCCTTAAGTTAATGCTTTTCCCTGTGATTATTTATGTAATTATCTACATATTGCATACAATATATAGGGAAAAAGGACAAAGGCATTCCATGAAAAATGGAATTCATTCAGCGAAAAAATATTCATATGAACAATGTAGTTCATTACTGCAGCATGCGCATGATGCACGGTTCTTAGTTCTTGTAACTATGCAAAATACAATTTATGTAAAAAAATTTAACATTTGCCGAAATGAATCAAGTACAGGTATTGAATCCTGAGTGCAAATTTATCTCAAAATTTTCTTCTACAAATCCGCTCGGGGTTTTTTTTGCATTTATTTATTATCACATTTTCACAAAAATTTGCTTTGTGGGAAAAAAATCTGATTTTCGCGGTTTTTTTGGAAAAATTTGCAGAGAAAAAAGCCCATAAGAAAAAAGGCTTAAATGCATTTGGACAAAAAAAGTCACCATAAGAAAAAACGCCCATTGATTTTAATGCATTTGGGCAAAAAAAGTTGCCATAAGAAAAAACCCCCATTGACTTTAATGCATTAGAACAAAAAAAGTCGCCATAAGAAAAAATGCCCATTGACTTTAATGCATTAGAACAAAAAAAGTCGCCATAAGAAAAAATGCCCATTGACTTTAATGCATAAGGACAAAAAAAGTCGCCATAATAAGAAACGCCCATTGATTTTAATGCATTTGGACAAAAAAAGTCGCCATAAGAAAAAACCCCATTGACTTTAATGCATTAGAACAAAAAAGTTGCCATAAGAAAAAATGCCCATTGATTTTAATGCATTTGGACAAAAAAAGTCGCCATAAGAAAAAAACCCCATTGACTTTAATGCATTTGGACGAAAAAAGTCACCATAACAAAAAATGGCCATTGACTTTAATGCATTAGGACAAAAAAAGTCGCCATAAGAAAAACTTTAATGTATTGTGACAAAAAAGTTGGCAAAAGAAAAAATGCCCATTGACTTTAAGGCATTTGGAGCGAGGAAAAAATTGTACTTGTAAAAATTGCCTATTGACTTCAACGCAAAGTTTTTCGGCACAGTGAAATGGGACAGATTCGCTCAGCACTACTTATGAGCCTATCAATAAACAATGGATAATATGTATAAAGGCAAATAAATATGTCAGAAAGATGTGATGAAAATATTTTGTCAGGGTAAATACATAAAACATTGACTATCCCAAAGGATTTCTCTGAATATTCAACGTAGATTTTCTAAGATGGATTCCAAGGGGTTAATGATATGGCACAAAGTATGTTGAATTTGCATTCAAAGAGTATTCTTTTCAGCCATCTGATCCAAATTAACCCATAGGAATCCAAAAGTCAACAATGTTCTGTGTTTCTGGATGAAAAAGGAAAGCACAAATGAGTGTAACCCTTTCAGCACTTACTTCCTCCACGTTGAGTTGATTAACTCTATCCGCTTAAACCATTTTAAATGAGAAAGCACCACTTAAACCGAGTATCATATAATGAATGAGTGGGGGAATTGTTATTATTATAGACAAACTGACATAATCATGTACCATGGCCCCTTCTGAAACACTTTGTGAATTTTTTTGCACGGGCAGATTATTTTTAACCCCAGTCTTTCTCACAGCAGTGAATTTTTGGAATCCACACACATTTGCAGAACTGATTGATGTTGGGTTATAAAGGAACAAATATAAGGATGGTTGCCTAATATGTACCCTCTTCATCTTGTCCTGCACAGCATGATAGAGTGATTATAAAAGAGGAGAGGAGTTCTCATAGAACCGTATACCTATTTTCTGAAAAAATTTCGCAGGTCTAACTCCAATAAAGAATTTATCATAGGGATTCCATAAGAAGTATATCCATCAAATTCTCCACGGCATAACAGTCAACACAGAAATACATTACCTTGATAATACCATTTTTTATCAAAGAGCAGAACCAACAAACATATTTACAAGGAGTCAATAGACCATCACTTATACCTCCAGAGTTCCAGCAATCGCATAACCTTCAGCCAGTCACTTTGATATTACAGGATAGGCTTCAATGAGCACATAAGAGATGAACAGCCTCTAACATTAGAAAGAGAAAATCGTACAGAAGACAGAAAACAGGCTCTACACTGCACATACAGAAGCAGCTGGTTCAAAATGTACAACAAATTAATAAATACCATTATCCACTTACTGTATATTCTTAGACTTAGCCAACATTAAGGGGCAGATTCATCAAAAGTCGAAGTGAACTTTGAATGAAAAAAATCAGAATTTCAAGCTCTTTTTTGTGTACTTAGACTAGGAAATAGTACAATTTAGATTCGAATTTGAAAAAAATTTGAAAATTAGAATATCAAAATTTATCATGTACTGTCTCTTTAAAAGTTCGATTTCGACCATTCGCCATCTAAAACCTGACGAACTGCTGTTTTAGCCGAAGGGGAACCTCCTAGAACCTAATTGGAGTCAATTGGTAGACTTTGAAAAATCAAAGTTTTTTGGGGGGAAAACTTTGAATCGAATTCGATCAAATTCGCTAATCCTTCAATTCGAACGGTTCAAATTTGGCCGCTATGGACTTATTTGATCGAAAATGGACCAATTTGACCAAAAAAAGCTTTGACTTAATTTCGGTTGGTCTTTTTGAATTAAATTTTCAAAATTCGATACTTGATAAATATGCCCCTATATAACACTTACTTACAGCTTTGAACAATGCTAATTAAGCTTACTGCATTTTATCCCTTTTCCATCCCATAAAGTATAAGCATAAGTCTTACTAATATCCAACTTCGAGCAACTCCGAATACCCAAATGGACCTTATTTATGAAGAAAAAAAGCCAGAATAAATAGTGTCGGGCAAAACTTCGAAAACTCCCAATTGTTTGGAGTTTTCCACAAAAACTAAGATTTTTTTCTGAGTTTTCTGAGTTTTTAGCTCTGAATCCCCGAAATCATCGAATTTCGGTAGAGACATCGGCGCAGATACTGGGACCTTACCCATTGATTTATACTGGACCTCGAGAGCTTTTAGATGCCAGGGTTTCAGATTCTGAGTTTTTAGATCATCTGTCTTTAATAAATCTCGAATAATTCATAGTTTTATTTTTTTGCTCTGAAAACTATGAATTATTTGAGGTTCGGATATTCGGAGCTTGATAAACAACCCCCTTAAAGTTAAAAAAAAGTCTCTGTCTGCATCAATACTGGGAAAATAGTACAACATTGTGTTATTGTTTTTATAACACCGTGGACAACTGAAGCACAGTTACCCATTTACCCCAACACCCTGCAGACATTTGTCAAATATCTAATTGTTCTAAATTAATTGATTCTAAATAATAATAAATTGTATATTTATAAATATACTATAAATCTTATCTGCTACTTGGCTGTTCAGAATGCCAGTCTGTCCAGATTCCTGTGTCATGATGATGCATCCTTCAAAGATTTAGTTGTCCTACATAGTTTTCGACACCAATGCAGAACATACTTAGAATATCCACCTCCAAGTCATTAACAAACAAATAATATTAAAGTGCATCAATGAAAAACCCTGAATCAACCCTACTCCAAGTAGAAAGTGCACCCTTTGTACCTGATGGTTTAGCTAGTTGACTGTCTATGTAAGAACACTATTTTCAAGACCAACAGACTGTAATTTAGAAACTTTTATACTCCACTGTTTCAAGAGCTTTAGAAGAATCCAAACTATTCATACCTGTGACTGTCAAAATTTATTTAGAGTTGTACTTTAAGTAAACTGTAACTGAAGGGCCAAATGTTAGGCAAACATATCAGGTGTTACTGCCATCATCTTCTCTAATGATCTTCACTTTGCCTTAATATACATACATCTACCCCACTCTTCCAACCTACAACTGCTGAATTGCTATAACCTTGGCACCCATTTTTAAACCCCTGAAGAAAAACCTCACCAAACTTTCCCTTTTAAAAAGTAAAATGAGGATAGATTATCAACCTAATTTATCCATGTAATTTGATACTAAATATGTTGCATTATATTGTAGCTCACTGGCAACTATCTCGCCTTCGGCGAGTAATCAAGCTATAGTATGTTGTGGTTTTTAATTCCTTCTCAATCCTCTCCTCCTACGCACTTGGAATGTTGTCACTGCTGAGACTTAACAGCAGGATGCATTACGACACTCTGAGCCACCATGCATAGAATTATGATATGATTATAATGATATCCTCAGTTATGCTCTTACAGTATATGTCTTCAAATCTGACTCACTGTCAAGATCCCTATACTTCTAATTCAAATCCTGCATTAAATCCCAAAGGAGAAATTGTATTATTCAGTCAAACACCAAGTGCAGATTTGAAACCCACCATTGTATTTTGAATGATATTCCACTTCATGGTGATCTTTGACAATTGAATAAAAGTGTGGCTATAAGTAGCTATTATGTCCTCTGTAGTATTTTGTGACTTTTTACGTGAAACATACACGTGCTGATATTGCCTTCCAACTTGCCAACTTGGCTCCTGTGTAGACCAAAATGACATGCCTCCAAAATGATAGCAGAGCTCCACTAGATATCAGATATCAAAGCTCCACCAAATCTCACCAGATACCAATCAGGCATATCAATCAGTCAAACTGGAATATACCAAGAGAGAAAGACCATGTTTGTCCTAATTGGCCGGCAAAAAATGATACAGTGATTCAATGGTTCAGCTTCCGCAATTTCATGAGAGGGCAATGACACTTGAGAATTGGGCCTGAAGTCCTTGATTAAGCCCTTTAGGCATTTTGACACACATCCTGGAACTACTAAAAGATGTGGTGGGCAAAGCTCACAAAAGTGTCCGATGTACCATGGTGAACCTTGAGCAGTTGATCAGTTGGTTGATTTAGACCAGACCAACCTTTTTTAGCCATGAGCCTTACACAAATGTAAAAACTGTTAGGGAGCCATACAAGCAAAACTAAATTCAATGGGGATGCCAAATAAGGGATGTGATAGGCTAATTGATAGACCAATGTGGACTGCTAGCTTGCAGGAGGCTCTGTTGGGAGTAAACCTGTGTCTATACACTTCCAAAACTTGAACTTACTTTAACTTAAATGGGCACCTACTACGAGGCCACTGGGAGCAATAGGGGAGTGGAGAGTAACATGTTGCTCATGAGCCACTGGTTGGAGGAACGCTGGTTTAGACTATATTCTTGCACACATATGTCAAGTCTGGGATCTAGTTAGAGCTCAGTTGATCTACACTAATTTAAAAATGTCATCTGCAAATCATCTGAGTTCAGGGCACTTCTTTTCCTGCAGCTCTGATTATTCAGGCACAAACAAAGGAATAATGGAAAATGGCAATGCATATTCATGGTCATCATACCAGTTAGACACTGTGGAGGATTGATCTGTGGTCTATTTCTTCTACATCACAACACTCAAGCATGATAAGTTATTTATCCAATTCAAGGAGATAAGAAAATATCCAAAAGCGTAGATTGTAGAATCTCTTTACCCTTCCTTATCTCCCAAGCCTGTAAGCAATGATCAGTGATTTAGCTATGAAATCTATTATTGTGCCCAATTTTCTGCTATTCAGGCAGAATCCTATGACTGGTAGGCGGCACGGTGAAATAATCTCCTTTATGTAACAAGAGAAAGTGGCTATATATTTTTTTTTAAATCATAAAAATGCATTGTTCAATACTAATATAATAAAGAAATCATTACAAAGATAATAGTACAGATAATTGCATGCTTTTAATTATAAACTTTATATATTTTTCCTAGCTACAGTATCAGATTGCTTGGATTCAATCTTCTCTACGTAGGTGGGAAAATGCAGTAAATATGTGGTTACTAATGAAGGACAAACAAAGGAAAATGATATTAGAAAAAATGCTTTTCTCCAGTTACACACGGGAATCAGTTATCTCCAAGGGATGTCAAATGGAGGACATCTATAATTGAGATTAAGGGATGGATTAACGCGCTCCAATTAGGGAACATATATAAGAAAAGGGAACAAACCAAAACTTAATTTAAAAAAAAAAAATGTTCTGTCTAGGAGTACAGTAACAGTATCTAAGAGGTGTATATTTGCAGTAAATAAATTACAGAGCAGGAGATTGCTGATACATTCAGCAACAGCTACATATAAATTACGTTAACTGCCACCTTAGGTTAGAAAAGTAGAAGAGCCTAGCAAGATAATCAGTATCCCATAATCATAAACATCATATTAGAGTTTTTGCAGGGATTGCATCTCTCCCATATAGTATGATTAATATGCCATGAAGAGTGCGATAGAACATTGATGTGCTGGAGCATCATGTTCTTTGGTAATGGAGGCAGTAATATATATTTTTCCTCATCTGGTTTTCCATAATGCCACAGGTGAAACTGGGTAAATAACCTTATTCTGAAGTATATGAAAAAGTTGTAGAGCACTGCATCAAACAGTTCCTCAGCTATGTGTCCATTTATCAATGGAGAGCAACTAATTTTGCCAGCAGGTTACCTAGCAAGCTTAGGGTTAGCATTACAATCACCGAAGGTAAGCTAACTACCTAGTTAGCGGATGGTGGAATTGAAGCATGGAAGGCAGGGGGTTCCATAGTTTAAACACCTTTGTGACCTGGTCTGTGTCTTAGGATTGTAGCACAAGGGAAGATCTGTTGTATATTCTGCCTACATAAGGAGCCTTAGAGTTACTGGCTGCCAATGGTGACTGGTAATGATTGGACTATGGATGAGTATGCTAACCATGGTGATTATGATGCAGCTTACAAAAGCAATTCACGTATCTGGTGTGGGTTTGGCCCACTAAGGGACACAGTTTGCAGTTATACAGAACATCCTTCATCCCAATATAAATGAGCTACAGGTATGGGACCTGTTATCCAGAATGCCTGATAATGAATATTTCCCTAAGTGGGATCTTCATACATTAGATCCACTAGAAAATCATGTAAACATTAAATAAACCCAATAGGCTGGTGTTGCCTCAAATAAGGATTAATTATATCTTAGTTTGGATCAAGTAAAATTTACTGTTTTGTTATTACAGAGACAAAGGAAATACGTTTTAAAAAGTTGGTATATTAGATAAATAGAATCTATGGGAGATGGCCTTCCTGTAATTCTGAGCTTTCTGGATAACAGGTTTCTGGATAACAGATCCCATACCTCTTAATGGTTTATAATTAGTTGTTAGCTGTAAGTTAGCTGTACTCATAGCATTGATCTTAACCACTGTTGCACATGACAAGTTAAATACTAGTGAAATAAATGGGAAGCATCATGGCTCCCATTGGACCAGAGAGTCATTTCAAAACTCAGTGGAGCATATTTGGGCATTATTTGCCCGTGCAAATGGGTGATGTGCAATGATTCCTAGTGATGCCAATATTGACATTTTGAACACGACTAAATCAACTTAGGTTCTACAGTCCATATTGTAACAACTACTTGTCCAATCACAAACTGCTGGTCTAGAATACTTTGAAGACTGCTCGTGGTCTACAGGTTGGATACCTCTACATAAATTACAAATAGAGTGCCACAAAGTTTGTTTTGTCCCAGGCTCTGCCATTACTAGAGACATCACAATTGTGTCAAAAAAGTGTAAATGATAAATATAGTGTCATTGATCCAATATATCAAGTAAACACTACATGCATCTATGATGCATATTTTTCTTTGATAGGGTTGAAATATCTCCTTCAAATGATGGGATAATTTTAAAATCTAAAATTCTCTAAACCCTTCATTCTTGTTTTAGGTTATTTCGGATTATAGTAGTCAGAGACAAACAAGCTGGAATTGTATTTCTATTTCTTTATCTTTATAGGAGACCTGTCACCCAGACATAAAAAAGCTGTATAATAAAAGACCTTTTCAAATTACACATGAAATCCAAATTCTTTTTTTTTTAATTAAATCGTTCATAGCTGTTGTAAACTCATTTAAAAATCTCAGCTGTCAATCAAATATTGGCTGTCCCTCCTCTATGCCTTAGGCATAGAAGCGGGGCATACAATTACTTTCACTTTCCATTCAGCACTTCCTAGATGTCACTGCTCTCCCCACATTCCCCCATTCTCTTTACCATTTAATTGTGTAACCAGGACATGGGGATGGACATCAGGACCCCCATCAGGTGCACAAACAAGATTCTGAGATGATACAAGACTTGTCTTAATAACAGTGTCCACAAAATGGCTCCTGCCTGCTTGCTATAATTATGAATTCCCAGACTGATGGAAACAAGATTCAAATTTATACAGTGTAAGTAAAGTTAATTTTGCTTGACTAGCATGATAAAATAGTACTTGGAATAATTTTTTTGGGTGACAGGTCCCCTTTAAATGAGGACCACATATAGCTGAGCTTTAGTATCCATATGCTTTGAGGTCTCTGCTGAAATAATACAGGCTATATTGCCTGATTTTAGAAGAAGATAATGTTTTTAAAAGAACAGGCATTTCCTTTAAACTACAATTATTAAAGAGACAAAATATAAATGTGGGTTCAACCAGAGGTAACATTAAAAAAACAGCACATTATAATTTGATTTCTTGCTTCTAATTGTGTTATGATATTATGCCATGACTTCATTTTCGCTGTACAGCCTTTACAAAGTGAAACTGGAAAATTAAGTTAAAGCTTTTTGCAGTATAATAAATAAAAAACAATAAGGAGAGGAAAAACTATCTGTTAGTGAATTATCGGCATATATTGTGTACAACCAACAAAAACCTGAAACCTTAGCATTGGAAAAGGAGGTCCCATTGTTCTAAAGGCGGGTACTGACAATGTTTGTGATGCCATATCCAAAATGCTTTGGGCTGGAATTTCATCCTCCCAGCAGTATTCCAGTAGGTTACTGTCAATTCAAGAGATGATGTTATTTCATTGACTTAAATATAGTTTGTTTTTCAAGTTTTGTTTTTGTCAACCAAGTTTTGTCTAAAGCTAAAAGGTTGAAACAACCTGCTTGTGCACAAAGCACAACCTTATTCTTTCATGTAATGGGCTTTGTTAAAATTGGTGTATGAGATCTTCAGTGGGGAAAGAAAATTAAATTCATTAAAATTTGTTGTATAGTTTGGTTGTATAGGCCAGGAACAGGGAATGCTCAACTTCGGCACTGGAACCGAAGGGGCCAATTTATAAAAGTTCTAGGGATGCACAAAATCCACTACTTTAGGAATCCTTTGTGAACGATTGGGGCAAATACAACCCCTAATTTGCATATGTAAATTAGGGAGAAAAGAATAAAGTGTGCAGCACACAGTTAAAAAAATTGACTTGTTTGTGTGATTTTTTTGGAATCTGGCTCGGTTCCGCCAGGCACTTGGATTTGGCGGAATCAGAAAGGCTGAATCTTGACTGAATACTGAACAGAATATTGGATTCAGTGCATCTCTAGAAAGATCATTTCTCTGAATCATACTTTTAGGGGCACGTGTACTTAGCTCGAATGAAGGAATAGAATAAAAAATACTTCTAATTTCGAAAGTTTTATTTTGGCTACTTTGACCAGCGAATTGGCTACTTCGACCTTCAACTACGACTTTGAATCGTATGATTCAAACTAAAAATCGTCCGACTATTCGACCATTCGATAGTTGAAGTACTGTCTCTTTAAAAAAAACTTCGACCCCCTACTTCACCTAAATATCTGAATGAAAAGAATAATACAGGAGAGTAATTTAGTCAAGCTGTTTGTTGAGTATCTTCAGATCTACTGATCACCAACTAAAAGTCTACTGGTAGATCCCAATCTACCTTTTTGGCACCTCTGGTTTAAAGGAACATTAACACCAAAAAAATAAAGTGTTTTAAAGTAATGAAAATATCATGTCCTTTTGCCCACACTGATAAAACCAATCTGTTTGCTTCAGAAACACTATTATAGTTCATATAAACAAGCTGCTGTGTAGCAATGGTGGAAATTTAAAAAAGTCTATATGGCACAGGTTAAATAGTGGATAACAGATAACTCCATTATGTTCTACAGAACTTATCTGCTGTGTAACCTGAGTCTTTTCTCCTTTGAATGGCTGCCCCCATGGCTACTGAGCAGCTTGTTTATATAAACTATAGTAGTACTTATCTGTTATCTACTGTGTATCCTGTGCTTGAATGGCTGCCCCATGACTACACAGCAGCTTGTTTATATAAACTATAGTAGTACTTATATGTTATCTACTGTGTATCCTGTGCTTGAATGGCTGCCCCCATGACTACACAGCAGCTTGTTTATATAAACTATAGTAGTACTTATCTGTGCCCCCATGGCTACACAGCAGCTTGTTTATATAAACTATAGTAGTACTTATCTGTTATCTACTGTGTGTCCTGTGCTTGAATGGCTGCCCCCATGGCTACACAGCAGCTTGTTTATATAAACTATAGTAGTACTTATCTGTGCCCCCATGGCTACACAGCAGCTTGTTTATATAAACTATAGTAGTACTTATCTGTTATCTACTGTGTGTCCTGTGCTTGAATGGCTGCCCCCATGGCTACACAGCAGCTTGTTTATATAAACTATAGTAGTACTTATCTGTTATCTACTGTGTATCCTGTGCTTGAATGGCTGCCCCCGTGGCTACACAGCAGCTTATTTATATAAACTATAGTAGTGTTTCTGAATCAAACACATCAGTTTGACCAGTGCAGAGCAACACTACATGATATTTGTATTACCTTAAAACACTTTCAATTTTTGATGTAACTGTTTCTTTAAGTGTGGTAACAAAAACCTCTAAAAACACTAACATTGGACCTGTAATAAATAGGCCTCCATGATTTCAAAGTGATTGCATATTGCTACAGGTTGCACGACTTTTGTTAAAAAAAAAAAAAAAAACTGTTAAAATTAAAAACATTTTGATATTCATGGAGGTTTGGGAAAATGATAATTAGTGAAGGTGAAATAGGATTGCGAGGAACAGTACTGGACATAACTTAATTAAGAATCTTATCAACTGACGCAAATCTTTTTTTTCTCTCCCGGTGTTAGAAAAGATAAGCATTTGCAGAAGTCGTCTGTGAAAGAGAAAACATCAAACAGAAAATGTCACAGAAGATAAAACTAACCAATACATGGAAAAGTATATTTTTGTCCTTCTGTGCCTATATGCAGAGTAATTAATTTTGTTCTACGGGTCTGACAAGCATTTTGATAAAGCTGGAAGGAAGCTCCCATCTCAGATTCATTCCTACAGACTATCATATCTTGGACTAATGAATATTTCAAACACTGCAATTGTATGATCTCCTGAACAGAGAGAGATCAGAAAAGATATTCTCTATTTTCTTGGAAATGACAAAACTATATGTTTTCAATTTCTGAGTTTCCAGACTTCATTATGAACCATCTCAGACATATATATAGGAATGGGATCCGGTATCTGGAAACCCGTCCTCCAGAAAGCTCCAAATTACGGAATGGCCGTCTCCCATAGACTCCATTTTATCCAATTACTCCAAATTTTTAAACATGATTTCCATTTTCTCTGTAATAATAAAGCAGTAGCTTGTACACAGTGCTACGCAATATGTTGGCGCTATATAAATACATGTTAATAAATACTTGATCCCAACTAAGATATAATTAATCCTTATTGGAAGCAAAATAAGCCTATTTGGTTTATTTAATATTTACATGCTTTTCTAGTAGACTTAAAGAGATACTGTCACCAGAAATTAAACCTTTATTTACATTTATAATATATAATATTGTCTTTGTATGATACTTATAATTTTGCCATGAAAGTATTTGCCTGATGCTTTACATTAACTATCCATTACCCATGTTCCTCCATGTTCATCATGGTCCTTACCGCGGTCACACACTCAAGATCAGCATTTCGACTTTTTTTTATGAGGCGGCTGCCATATTAGTGCTGCAGAAGTCCATTAGCTTTAGAAACTGTAAGGGGCAGATTTATCAAGGGTCTAAGTGAATTCGAGGGAATTTTCAAAGTAAAAAAATTCGAAATTCAAAGTCATTTTTTGGATACTTCGACCATCGAATAGGATACCACGACTGAATTTGAAGTAAAAATAGTAAAATAGTTTGAATATTCGACCATTCGATAATCAAAGTACTGTCTCTTTAAAAAAACTTTGACTTCAATACTTCGCCAAATTAAACCTGCTGAAGTGCTATGTTAGCCTATGGGGCTTCTAGACCATTTTTCTTCACACATTGAAGTAAAATCGCTCGATCGTATGCTAAAATCGTTCCAAATGTTCGATTCGAATGATTAAATCGCATGATTTTACTTTGATCGTTCAATGGCCAAATGCTGTGAAAAATACTTTGACTTCGATATTCGAAGTCGAAGTATTTCAATTCGAGGGTCGAATTTCGAAGTATTTATCACTTCGAAATTTGACCCTTGATAAATCTGCCCCTAGCAGTCAGGTTAGCAAAAGGGACAGTCAGGTTAAGGTACTTCAAGTAACAATTATGTACAAAGGCAGCTCTATTATCGAATAATGATCAACATGACCTATAGGTAACTTTTAATGTACATTAATATTTTGAAGAGTTGTTTTTAAGTGTCAGTATCACTTTAAGGTATAAATATCCAAATTATGGAAAGATCTGTAATCTTGGAAACACCAGGTCCTGAGCATTCTGGATAACAGATCCCATACCGGTATATATAAACACACACATTATTTTTTAATTTTTGTATTATGATAAATTAAAACAAAATTGATAATTGAATTTATGATGTTTCTAGGAAGAATTTTGTATGGTCCAGAACCTCCCCAACTGATACATACATACAGGGGACCAGTAAGCATGTAAAGGATCTATTTTCCAGAATGTTCAGGACCTGGGGTTTTCCGAATAAAGGGATCTTTCCATAATTTAGATCACTAATTTCACTATGCCTTAAGTCTTCTAAAAAATAGGATTGTTTTCCCACCAGTATGAATTTATGCAGCTTAGTTACCATCAAGTACTACAGTCTTATTCTTACAGAGAAAAAGGGAATATTTGTTGAAATATTTGAAATGTGAATCATTTGATTACTATGTACTGTATGGGAGATGGCCTTCCTGAAATTCATAGCTTTCTGGATAATGGGTTTCCGGGGTAAGGGACCCCATACTTGTCATTTTCTTACAACAATTTTCTTAACTAATTCTGAATCAAATTCTGGTATAAAATACTCACTTTCATAAAAAGATTTTTTACTGCAATGTGATCCATAAGACCATGTAAGTGCTTTTAAGCTATGTTCTATTCATTTATTTTATATTTAAGTATTCCATTTCTGACACATACTGTAGCTAACTCATTTCCGTGTGTGCCTATCTTTCCATTCTTGAGGGAACAGGAAGAAAGTGTTGACTTTGAAATGCAATTTATTGTTATTTGGTCGGTTCCTGTTATTGTTATCATTCTAGAAAAATGATCTGCTCCTGGAAAAATTACAACTTGAGCCCAGAGAGGCATTTTACAGTGTAGCTGCTGGGAAAACGCACCAATGGTTTCTGTTTATGTTAGCAGATAAATGAACCATGGGAAATTTATATACAGGATGGGGTTAGCGCAAAGTTCATCTACACAGTATTTATTATGGTGGGGTTTCATATAACAATAAAGAAAGTTGATAAAAAGGCAAAAGGCAGTTAAATACCAATAATGTGTGGTAGTCCAAACCTGGCACAGTCCTTGCCAGGCAAAGTCCCACACTCCACTCCGAGCAGATAAAGACAGTCACAGTTCCTTTCCCCTAAGAGCTCTTAACTTTCCCCAGGTAGCGCTACCTGCCCAAATACCTCTCCTGTTGGACATAGTTAGTTGCCCCCATGTAGGAGGCACACTGCCAACACCTGTCCTCACATAGGGGACATATGCCGGAGCTTTTTCAATACCTTCCCTCAGGCACAATTCACAGGGGCTCACATAGAGCTGGTACAGGCATCCACAGCGTCTCAGACTAATTAAGCCAGGATACCAAGCTACCCAAGCTGAACACACAAAGCTTGCTTTAATTTTAAAGGCACAGCTCACAGCACTATCAGCATTGAGACCACAACAAAAATCCATCCTTAGACAGCTCCTGTTACATTCTCTTTGTTGCATCCGAACTCTAAACCCTCCATTGTTGAGCTCACAATGCTTGGGGCTCCATACACCAAGCCCTCCAAGGGCCACACCATCACATTGCCATGGATTTTATCTATTAGGATAGGGGTAAAGATTTTAGAGTAGGGTTAGTGATGGGCGAATTTATTCGCCAGGAGCGAATTTGCGCCGAATTTCTGAGTTTTGCCGCCAGTGAATAAATTCAGGAAATGACCAGCAAAAATTCTAGGCACCCATTGACAGAATTGGCCGCGGCGGCGGCGGCAGCAGAATTTTCGCTGGTGTCAAATTTCACGTTTTGGGAGAAATTCGTCCATCACTATAGGATATATCTGAAAAGGCAATGCCATTTTTCAATCAAACAAAAACAAAAATACACAAATGACTATTTGCCCTACGCGTTTTGCCCCATGATGGGTCTTCATCAGGGCCTGCCTTTTGTATATATTTCTTTCCCCTGATGAAGACTCTTCACGGGTCAGCATGTGCAGGGCATATACTCATTAAGTAACTCTTAAGTTCTATTTAAGGGGAACATCCACTTTAATATTGATCTGGTCTATGTCTATCTATGGCTGTGGTTCTTTTATACAATAGACATGAAAGCGTATTGCACAGAGACGAGAGAAGAAATAAATGCATCACAAGAGCGAGCTGCCATTATACAGTCTGAGCGAATGTAATGCTGAATACTCACAAGTGGTTTGGAGAAAGGATCACATTAAATACATTCAGCAGAGAGTGCTCAAAAAGAAGTAGAAATTACTTCATTTAGATCTAAGTTTAGATACTGTGGATTTACATCTTTATGGAATCATCTGAAGAATACTCAGCTGGAGTGCCAGGCCCTACAAACAGCCTCTGTAATTACAGTCACACAGGCACGTGTAGTATCAAAAAACACACATTGCATTATAAAGTTTATTTGTGATCTATCAGATTTTTTCATCGGCCCTGTTGCTGGATAAAGCAAAAAAAAAAAAAAAAAAAATAGATATTTTTATTATGTCCCAAATATCAAAATCATGGTCCTACAACGATTATTAAACTAAAGTTTATATTATACTGTATGTAAACTGAATGCAGTCCAGTTATGGAATAATATGTGCACAAAATATCTTCATAAAGTTTTTGAATTGAGAGGAGTATTTGGCCTTATACCTAATCCTCCACACCTAGACCACCCTCTAACACCCACTGACCAATGACCACTCTAGTAACATAGGGATGATGCGATCGAAACTTCATAACTTTACATTACAGGTATGGGACCTGTTATCTAGAATGCTCGTGGGTTTTCCGGATAATGGATCATTCCATAATTTGGATCTTTATGCCTTAAGTCTACTAGAATATCATATAAACCAATAGGCTGGTTTTGCTTCCAATAAGGATTAATTATATTTTAGTTGGGATCAAGTACAAGCTACTGTTTTCTTATTACAAAGAAAAGGAAAATTTTAAAAAATTTGGACTATTTGGATAAAATGGAGTCTATGGGAGCTTTTTGTAATTAGGAGCTTTCTGGATAACAGATCCCATACCTGTACTAAAAGTTACAGAACCAACACAATTCCCTAATGTGGGGGAGGTCAATTTATTCATTTTCTAATAAGAGTTTCTCTAACTTCTGGTGTGAGAAGAACAATTCACAATTAAAAACTTTTTTTCACATTTTTTCTGCTAATTTCTAGTACATTTACAAAAAAAATACAATCAGAAAAACATGAATGTATTCATTCACAGAAAAAAACTTGATCACACGGTAAACTGCATTTTCTTTACTTTTTTACCAATTCTGATGTTTTTACCAACACTTAAAAGAAATAAAATAGATGGAATGCTGAACATACACCTCATTGGTTTATTTCTATAGATGCTCATCCTGGTTTAGCTGCCAAATGTCTTCATTTGAATTTTCAAGATTTTTGGAGTGGTACTTATTTGGTACAGTTTGGTACTGCATGTGAGCTTAAAGCATACAACCCATACATTAACTAATTAATCATAATCCCTCCAGGAATACCTTTCCTAATAAAGCAACCATTCTCCATTATGCTGACGACCCAACCCAAGCAGAATGACCACCATCAAACATTCCCCCAATGTAACCAAAGAATAACTAAGTAGTGATGGGCGAATAAATCCGCCAGACACTAATTTGTGGCAAATTTCCATGTTTCGCTGCAAGCAAATTCATTTGCAAAACTGTGACGGCAATTCGCCGGTGAAAAATCCTGTGCGTCAAAAAAAATTGGCGTGCGCATAAAAATGGTTGTTTGTCTAAATTATTCAGACACCCATTGACTTTAATTCATTTGGATAAAATAGTTGCGCATATAAACATTGTCGCTTGGGTCAGTGATTTTTAACCTATGGGTCATGTCCCACAATTGGGTCCCTGATAGTGAGGTGCAGGTCGGGCTTTCTCGACCCACCCTGCCCTACCTCCACCCATGCCCGGCCAAGCCCGACTTCCGGATTCCTTTTATAGACCCGCGCCACCCCACTAATGACATCACAAAAGGGGCGGCGAGCAGGCTTGCATCTATAAAAGTTAAACCCGGAAGCCGGCATTTGTAAGGTCACGGGCAGGGAGAGCAGTCAGAAGAGCTTAACCCGTAGCCGCTCGTGCCCGGGAAAGGGGAGTGCGAGGTTGGCCCGAAACTACCCAACGCGTAGGTATTGGGCCGGCCCGCACATCACCATACCCACGCATAGTCTCTGTGCTCTTTATAGTATAGTCTCCATGCATTCTACTAGTAAAATGAAATGTTCTGCTGCAGTAGTCAATAATAATACAATAGCATAATGCAGTGCACAATTACTTCTATGTTGATTCTGTTAGATGGTTAAGCTGAGCCTCAAACTTAACTTGGATCCCCTAAGAAAAAGGTTAATAAACCCTGCACTAAAATTTACCGACATCCCCGCTAGCTTCCTTCAAATCATGTCCTAACCCTGCTCATAAACTCTGCCCCTCATGGGTCTTCTTAGACAAAAATACTTTAGGTTAGATACTGTCAGGGGCCACATAAAGTTCTGCTTTATTTTGTTCAACAAACTATTTCCATTATTCTTCTCAGTTCTTTCCAAGTTTGACTTATTTATGATTCCTTCTCGATCAGACATAGTGAACTTGCAACATGACGACGGAACAGGGTGTGCTGTGCCCTCATGTGTTTACAAATGGCTTTTCCAAGGCAGTAAAACCTAAACAATCTGCAGTCTTAACAAGTTTAGCCATTATTGTACCCATTAATTAGTTTTTTTGCAGTTTTGGAATATGCTGAGGATTTCAGAATGTTCCCAAGCCATCTCAGTTATGTCTCATTTGTAAATCAATAATGCGCCCAGAATAGTCCGTGCAGTTGTATCTAAAAATTTGGAAACAGATCCTCTGCAAGAAAAGTCAATGAAAGCTGCTACACAGACATTTATTTTATGGCCTTTTTTCCCCCCTTCTTTGTGTATTTAAGCGAGCACAGAAGCTTAGCCAATAAATTGACAGTAAGGGAAGAAATAATGTGCCTGTAAAATGCCAGCTCAGGCCATTAACTTCCCAAATATGTTTTTTGGGTGACTGCAAAACATTTTTAAATGCAGTATAAATTAATCCCAATTCAGCCGACTGCAGATCTCTTCCGATCTATTACTTATAGGCCCAAGTTACACGGTACATCACTTGGTGCAACATAAATATATAAAAATTTGGGGTCTGAAACCTCAGATCTCTGTCTGATGTGTTAGACACCCAGGGTAACTATCCTTTCTACTCTTCCTTAAAGAACAGTTCTCAATAATGTACTGTATAAGCAGGGATCTCATGGTTCCATGCCCCTGAGAAATTATAACTGCAGCCCCACAGGAGCAGATTATTTTAACAAGCGCTGAGCCCAAGGGTAAGGAAATTCCTTTAGAGAACATTATAAAATGCAAAGGCAAGCGACCTTAGTGAAATACTCAGGGGTTTGGTAGATTGTGTTGCCTAATGGCATTGGCATACTTTATGGAAAATACTCAAATACCCAGAATAAATTCCCGAATAAATAAAGTAATTGGGTATACATCACATCACTTTTCTCCCAGCCTTGAAAAAAACATACAATGGAGAAATGTATGAAAAGGTGTATTGATACCAGGGTCTTGTAACCATAGCAACTAATTTGAAGCAAACATGTGATTGGCTGCTATGGAACAAACATTGCCCATGTTATTCTATTGCCTCCAATATGTCTTAACCAGTGACTTGTATGCAACATGTTGCTCTCCAACCCCTTGGATGTTGCTTCCAATGGCCTCAAAGCAGGTGCTTATTTTTGGATTCTTGGCATGGTGACAAGATCTGGATGCACAGTAACCAGGTGTACTGCCAAACAAAGCTTCCTGTAGGCTGCCAGTCCAAATAGGGGCTACCAATCACAGCCCATATTTGGCACTCCCAGGAACTTTTTGCATACCTCTGTTGCTCTCCAAATTGTTCTACATTTGGCTCAAGGGTTGGGGATCCCTATCCTTAGCTCTATTGAGAGGAAACAACTTCAGAGTTCTAGATCAAGGCAATTGTGTACAGATGGAGCTAAATCAACTGAAACATTTTCTGGCCCAGTCTCACCATGTCTTGCCATTTAAATAGAACATCATGCCTTTTTAACATGAATGTTGTGATTTGTTGTGACTTGTCAATACACAGTGTGCCATGCATTGGCAAAATAAAGTAAGACTGACTATAGATGCCAGAGTTAAGATAACCCCCAGCAATGCTATTTTTACATTTTACTTTTAACACCTTATCATAAAATACTAACAATTCTAATTACATAACTAACATGACTGTGTTATAAATCCTCTGCCTACTATTGTTCAGTGACTGTAAAACACCCACCTCTAGCTTAATGTTGGAGCATAATTTATGAAAAGGTGCACGGAACATTCTATTCGAATGATTATAACGGACGCATTCATATTATTCAGCCTATTGTTAACATGCCGAGATTGCTGCAAACTGCAATGGAACTCAACTGCAAACATCAATGGCTGTCAAGTCCTTCAACTGCTCCGTGTCAGAAGGTATCTGCATCTGCATGTGACTAGAACATTTTCCGCAAATGATTTTTCCTTCAGCGGAAATATGATATAATAGGCCTTGGAAGGTTTAAGTTTAGAAACTGTACTTTCGCCTGAGTAATGTACATTTCTGATGCAATAGATTTCTTTATTGAAGTAACTGCACACTACAGCTCCGGCCATTGCACTCTGTCAATAGTCCATACTCGTCAGTCACTCGCAATGGACTGGGATTTAGAGTGCTATAACTAACTAAGAGATCATATATGGTCAATAATATGGTCAATAAATAGTAATACAAGTGTTATAAAAGCCATTCCCTTGCTGAAAGCAACTGCATTTCTCTCTGAAAAGTTGTTTCATTTATTTCAACGCACTGAGTACATTATCTGATACATATATAGCATCTATTACTACAAGTGTGCTATTCAGCACTGAAATAGAGAATCCTATATACACAAACATATTTTTTACGTATTTATAGCAATACTTTGGGCTATATTTGAATGAAGTTAGAGATCAGCACAGTCCGCTAGAGTGAAATACCGCCTCTCTCTATTCATTTCTATGGGATTTTTAAAGGCGTATTTATCAAAGGGTAAAAATGAAAGTTCACCATTTGATAAATACTCCTTTAAAAATCCCATAGAAATGAATGGAGAGAGGCGGTATTTCATTCTAGCGGACTGTGGTGTGATCTCTAACTTCACGCTTTGATAAATATACCCCTTTGTAGTCAATTAATTAAGATAGAGTAAAACCATGCTGATGGCAAAATACTACTACAGGGATGGGACCTGTTATGCAGAATGCTTGGGACCCAATGTTTTCTGGATAACAGTTCATTCTGTAATTTGGATGTGCATACCTTAAGGGGCAGATGTATCAAGGGTCGAATTTTGAGGGGTTAAATCCCTCGAAATTCGAGGGAATAGAATCGAATAGGGAATTCGGGTAAATTTACGCGCTGGTGAATAGTTGAATGGGCAAATATTCGCCTGGCGAATAGTCGATCGATAAAATATTCGATCAAAGGATTTTCATTCGATTGAATGCCTTTTTATTCGATCAAAAACTTAGAAAAAAAGCCTATGGGACTTTCCCATAGGCTTTTAAAGCAATTCGGTAGGTTTAATCTGGCGAAGTAGGCAATCAAATGATTTTTAAAAGAGACAGTACTTCGACTATCGAATGGGTGAATAGTCGCAACGTTTTTTCGCTCGATCTATTCGAATCACTCTACTCAGGCGAATTTACACCAATTCGATAGTCGAGGAGCACAAAAAACTCCTCGTAATTCGAGGTTTTTTTCCTCTATTCATTCTGCCGAGCTTAGTGTGAATGTGCCCCTAAGTCTACTAGAAAATCATTTAAACATGAAATAACCCAATAGGCTGGTTTTACCTCCAATAAGGATTAATTATATCTTAGTTGGGATCAAGTACAAGGAACTGTTTCATTACTACAGAGAAAAAGGAAAGGACAAAAATTCCAAATACGAAAATACTCCAGCTAAAACTTGTTGAAATCATGTAGAAGTCACTGGCCGATGTCCCTTTTACAACTGGAAGATCTCTTTTTCATTTGTGGTTTTAATTGTTGTCAGGAGGTTTTCACGCTGACTTTTGTACAACAATATGAAAAAGTTGTAGTTATTATGTGTCAACTCGAAAAAAGTTGCGGTTTCCGCGACTTTTACCGTTTGTGCTTTTCAGTTTGGATGTTTTAATAAATTTCCTCCAATGTGTAAAAGAAACGGATCCGCACACACACCGATTAATGCAGTCGGGGAAAGTCCCCTTTTATTCAGCCACCAAACATCAACGTTTCGGGGGGGAACACCCACCCTTCATCAGGATGAAGGGTGGGTGTTCCCCCCCGTTCCCCCCCCCGAAACGTTGATGTTTGGTGGCTGAATAAAAGGGGACTTTCCCCGACTGCATTAATCGGTGTTTGTGTGGATCCGTTTCTTTTACACATTGGTTGCTAAGGGACCCTGCCGGGTCAACGGAAGGAACGCACCACCAGCTTGCAGGATTGGTGAACTACAGGTGTGCGGTAGGAGAATTACATTTTAATAAATTTCATGACATTCCTGACTTTAGAGAAAGAAAGTTTAGTTGTGGTTTCAAAAAGCTCTATAAATACATCTCGAAGGGACAGATTTATTAAGGTTTGAATGGTAAATTGGAATTTTTCGATTTTTTTTTTTGTGTCAAGACTCACAAATTTGAATTTAAAAGCAGCGACTCAAATGTAAATTTAAATGTGAGATTTATCACACCTCGACCATGGAAACAGTTCTAATTCAAATATTTGTCATCTAAAACCTGCCGAGTTCATTTACAAGTCAATGGCAGAGGTTTGTTGAACCATTTGAATATGTTAATTGCCTTCCTAACATTCCATTTTTTTGTTAGAGGAAAACTTAATTCGAATTTGATTTGAATTGGATTTGAATTTTCGGGTAGGCACTTATTCAACGAATATTAGACTTTCGAGTTTTCATCATAATTAACCTCCCATTCTAGTACATTCAAATTTATTAGAGTAAAAAAAATTCACATACATTTGAAATCCAACCTTTGATAAATAACCCCCTAAATGTTTTAGTAGACTTTAGGGGGCCGATTCACTAAGGGTCGAATATCGAGGGTTAATTAACCCTCGATATTCGACTGGGAATTAAAATCCTTCGACTTCGAATATCGAATAGCGCAAATAGTGCGAACGAACGATCGAAGGATTATTCCTTCATTCGAACGATAAAATCCTTTGAATCGAACGATTCAAAGGATTTTAATCCAACGATCGAAGGAATATCCTTCGATCAAAAAAAGTTAGCCAAGCCTATGGGGACCTTCCCCATAGACTAACATTGAGTTCGGTAGCTTTTAGATGGCGAACTAGGGGGTCAAAGTTTTTTCTTAAAGAGACAGTACTTCGACTATCGAATGGTCGAATGGTCAAACGATTTTTAGTTTGAATCCTTCGATTCGAAGTTGTAGTCGAAGGTCATAGTAGCCCATTCGATGGTCGAAGTAGCCCAAAAAATACTTCGAAATTCGAAGTTTTTTTACTTCGAATCCTTCACTCGAAGTTAGTGAATCGGCCCCTAGGCATGTGTAGCTCATTACAAACAACACCTCTTATTCCAGAAAACTCTATGACTTAAAGTACCAAACCTGTTGAAATCACATAAAAGTCAATGGTTTCATGGTTTTAGAGGTTTTTGGGGATTTTTGACGTTGACTTTTTTGCAACAATATGAAAAAGTCTAAGTTTTCGCTACTTTTCTGAAACTTTTTCTGTTTGTGTTATTTCAGTTCAGGTTTTTAAATACATTTTATGACTTCATGGTTTTAGAGAAATTGAGTTAGTCGTGGTTTCAAAAACCTTTAAAACCACTAAAATTTGACTTGCAATTAAAAGGCCTCCACATCACTCAAGCAAAACTGGTTAATAATGTTACTGTTTCAATGAGCTTTATATAAATACTTCAATATGTAAATAAAAATGTTTCCCATGCATAGATTTTGTTCTGTATGTTTTACTGTGCAAATATAAAGAACATATTTTCTATTGATATTTATATTATTCTTTAAATTTATTTCCAAGCTTTTTTTAAAAAAAAAAATACCAGAGGACAGAATATTTTATAATGCCGGTAAAATATTTTTACAATTTGGGTAATTAATACCCAAGTCTCTTTTTTCCCCGAAAGCTGTGTATTGTATTTCTCCCTCTTAAGTCTTGACCCATTTTGTATAAAGCTGTATTTAGCTGGGGAAAAAGAAATAACAGCAACAACAGTTCGTTGTTAGTTTCTATATTTCCACATTCAGTGAACCCTTGGGGACAGGTAACCAAGCTTAGATGTGCACTAAGCAAGAAAAAAAAAAATATATATATATATATCTATATATATATATATATATATATATAATATATAGTTTAATGAAGTGGCTCCGGAAAATGTCCTTAAAAATTTGTAGCAACATCACATATAAATAGGCTAGAAGAAATGTGTTAATAAGGTTTTCAATGGAAAGTTTCTTATCCTTGTGATAATGGAAAGACATGATTGCTAGTTCCTAGGGCAAGTAGACCCTCTAACCCCCCCCCGGTTGTCATTTCCCATCTCCTACACTGTTTTCACATGGAGCTTGCACATGCTTTTTACATTGTGTTGAGCAGATATACTCTTCAAAACAAGGATATTGGGAAGAGAGTCAAAAATGTTCAAGACCAAGTAGTTGATAGAGGAAGTTACTGATCCTTATACAGCTTCAAAATATTCTATTTCCTAAGGCAACAGGGATTTTCCTCAAGTGACACCACAATATGACAACCGATCATGTACATCTGCAACAATTGTGTCAACGGCTAAACATCACCCTTTGGGCATTCAGACACTCACAACATTATGTACATCCACCACTAAATCCTTTTTCTGTATCACAACCGACTGTTTGTCAAGTCTGTTTAATCTGCACATTCCTTTATGTCAGTGCCCCAGAATTAAAATCCCTTAGGTCAAGACTAGAGAAGAGAGAATATATTTGGATGAATCAGGATTTGTACAAAGCTTTGACATTCATGATTCATGAATTTTCCATAGTGCATTTTTCTGCATATTTGATGCTTTTTTGCAAGGTGAATAAGCACGAGACTCTTTAAAATCCAAGAGAATCGGAATTCTCAGGTTACTATTGGATCTGTGGCAACTAGCTGGT
The DNA here is from genome assembly GCA_038501925.1 of Xenopus petersii. NCBI lineage: Eukaryota > Metazoa > Chordata > Amphibia > Anura > Pipidae > Xenopus > Xenopus petersii. The sequence continues at coordinate 153,678,093 of CM076682.1, forward strand.
GAGTAGTAAAAATACAAAAATTTAGGAGTTGATTTTGCAAATTTTCCCCAAAAGATTTGTTTATGTGATATGAGTGTGAATGACAACAGTTAACAGTTAACATACAGTACATCCTAACCCTTGCCGTGCAGATTATAAAATTAACTAAATCTGGATTTGGTTTAGTCTTTGTGAGCTCTTATTCCATATTTGGAACCTTTGTAAAAATTTTGGATTATATAGTATCCAACCCTGTCTTATGAGAATTCCAAAAGATACAGTTCAAGGCTATAAAAAAAGGGGGATAGTGTAAGGTCGAGAAAAAAAAAACATTTCCCTATTCTTGCCCTAAACTTATAATGAACCTTCTGTTTGCCCTTTCATCCCAACCCAATAGTAATTCTAATGTTAAATTTGTTATAGCCAAAAACTGGACCCCAAACAGTTTATCAGACCATGCAAAGCAAAAAAGAAACATTTATTAATATAAAATTATTTGATTGGTCACTTATCAATTTATAAATGATAAGTTCCTTTATGGCGTTTCATTGTTCAGATTTTGAAAATAACTTGAAACTGTTACTGCTTCATCAACTTTATTACTTGCACTGGATAACTAATCATTATTTTGTGAATCTGCTGATGAAAACTTGAAAAAAATGAATTCTCAAATTAATTATTTTTTAAAAGAATTAGCTCAGTAGGAAAGGGGATCCTACTAAATAAGGATTATACTGTATGTAATGTTTCATCATTTTGGAATAAAACAGCTTCTAGCCATCTCTGTGTTTGACTGGGAAGATCAGGAGGAGGCTTTCCAAGAAGAAACTTGTTTTCTTATTTTTTTTTTATAGGGAGTGAGCATAAATGTTCCTTATTAATGACATTTGGTTGCTCTATATCAGGGGTCTACAACTTTTTTGTACCAGTGAACCACATTCAAATGTAAAAAGAGTTGGGGAGTAACACAAGCATGAAAAACTCCCTGGGGTGCCAAAAAATGGCTGTGATTGGTTATTTCATAGCTCCTTTGTGGACTGACAGCCTTCAGAAGGCTGTATTTGGCAGTGTCTGTTTTTTATGCAACCACAACTTGCCTCCAAGCCTGGAATTCAAAAACAATCACCTTCTTTGAGGGATCTGAGAACAACATCTAAAGGGTTGGTGAGGGATATGTTCTCATGGGCCACTGGTAGGGTATCACTGTCCTATATCATTCATTTATTTGAAAAAGAGAGTTTGCATTTTACTTCAGTTGTAACCGACCTTCAATTCTTTGCACGTTATTTTCCAGTTTAGCTCAAATCCAATCTGGAGCTGGGAATTAGCCTGAAGTAAGTCTTTTGTAGATCCTGACTCATTTCACAAATTCTACACAGCATTCTGAATATTAGTAAAAAAGAAGGCTTAAGAAGGCTCAGAAGAGATGTGACATCACTTGACTTGACAACCCTGGGCATAAGAGCTAGATTAGTCCATTAGGGCTCATTCAAGAAACACTTGTGGACCATGGTCCTGCCGGGCTGTGTCCAAGACTTTTTATTGATAGACTCAGGGCAATCGTATCTTTTCCATCTGCCAAATTACTTGGACATCTGAATGAGGAAAGGCTAAAAGACAGGAGGCAAAAGATTTTGTACCTTCCCCTCACCTGATAGCTCTGCTATATTCATGAGGGAATGCAGATCCTTGTGCTCCATTCTATAGTGCAAGGCTTGGTCAGAGGCACTGATGGGGAGACAGGGTGCAAATTGCTGAAAACATGACCTCTAATGTAGCTTTTCTAGACCCACTGCAGAACTAACTGTTTTGACATGAAACAAGGGCCCTTTGGTTTATCCAAATCACAATAAACCTGCCTCTTTGTTTAACTATAATAAATGGAGATCAGTAAAGAACTCATATTCTAAATAAGCCAAAAGCAGTTCATCACATCCTTTATTTATGCTTATTCCATCATTTGTCATACTGTGTTCTTTGTACGGTGTTGCATAATATGTTGGTGCTTTAAACGTGAGCTATAATAATTAAATATCAACCTGAAGGTAACTTGTGACTGACACAAGTACTAAAATTAAAGTGTGTAACTATGGTATAACCCAAAGATAAAAAAGACCTAAGACCATAACTGAGACTGCAAATATTGTTGTTTTTCAATGATCAAATAACCAGGTCTGAGCCTTCATTGGCCAGTTTGGTTCTGCAGATATATTGCCTAAGTTGGCAGTGGACTCCTTGAAAGACAAGAACTTTATCCAGGCGCAAAATGTGGGTTTATTTTCTGAAATATTTATTGTTCCTTATTGGTGTTCCTTATTGGTGTGCACCAAAACTTCCCTACTTGACAACCTCAGAACTCTTCAAGATGATAGTTTTGTAGCTCTTCTCCCCTGTTCCAATGCTAATAAAATCTAATTTTGTCTAGTTTTCCAATTTATATATAGCACCATGCAGACACTTCCTGCACCTCTGGCATTAAGTAAAAACAACATTCCACTGCTAAATAGAGCAAGCAGACATTTAAAGTGTCATAGTTAGGGATGTAGCGAACGTCGGAAAAAAAGTTCGCGAACATATTCGCGAACTTGCGCAAAATTGCGAGCGGTTCGCGAACGGTTCGCGAACCCCATAGACTTCAATGGGAAGGCGAACTTTAACATCTACAAAAGACATTTCTGGCCAGAAAAATGATTTTAAAGTTGTTTAAAGGGTGCAACGACCTGGACAGTGGCATGCCAGAGGGGGATCAAGGGCAAAAATGTATCTGAAAAATCTGCCTGTGTGTGCTTGGAAGAGATAGTGTAGGGCGAGAGCTGTTAGTGATTTCAGGGACAGATGATAGTAAGTTTGCTGGCTAGTAATCTGCGTGATACTGCTCTGTATTGGAGGGACAGAAGTCTGCAGGGATTTGAGGGACATTTTAGCTTAGGTAGCTTTGCTGGCTAGTAATCTACTGTTCTCTTTAAACAACTGCCATACGTTGACCTTGTAGGCATTGTTTGCCCAGTTTTTTTGGACGCAGCCACTGAAGCACAGTTGCCAGAAAAAATATGCCATATAAATGCTGAAAATAGTCATTTTTCGCCATACGTTGACCTTGTAGACATTGTTTGCCCAGTTTTTTTGGACGCAGCCACTGAAGCACAGTTGCCAGAAAAAATATGCCATATAAATGCTGAAAATATAAATTTTTTTGGTTGCAGCCACTGAAGCACAGAGGCCAGAAAAATTATGCCATATAAATGCTGAAAATAGTCATTTTTCGCCATACGTTGACCTTGTAGACATTGTTTGCCCAGTTTTTTTGGACGCAGCCACTGAAGCACAGTTGCCAGAAAAAATATGCCATATAAATGCTGAAAATATAAATTTTTTTGGTTGCAGCCACTGAAGCACAGAGGCCAGAAAAATTATGCCATATAAATGCTGAAAATATAAATTTTTTTGGTTGCAGCCACTGAAGCACAGAGGCCAGAAAAAATATGCCATATAAATGCTGAAAATAGTCATTTTTTGCCATACGTTGACCTTGTAGGCATTGTTTGCCCAGTTTTCTTGGTCGCAGCCACTGAAGCACAGTTGCCAGAAAAAATATGCCATATAAATGCTGAAAATAGTCATTTTTTGCCATATACGTTGAGTCAAGGTATGGCAAAAAATGACTATTTTCAGCATTTCTATGGCATATTTTTTCTGGCCTCTGTGCTTGAGTGGCTGCGGCCAAAAAAACTGGGCAAACAATGCCTACAAGGTCAACGACGTTGACCTTGTAGGCATTGTTTGCCCAGTTTTTTTGGCCGCAGCCACTCAAGCACAGAGGCCAGAAAAAATATGCCATAGAAATGCTGAAAATAGTCATTTTTTTGGTCGCAGCCACTGAAGCACAGTTGCCAGAAAAATTATGCCATATAAATGCTGAAAATATAAATTTTTTTGGTTGCAGCCACTGAAGCACAGAGGCCAGAAAAATTATGCCATATAAATGCAGAAAATATGCATTTTTTTGGTTGCAGCCACTGAAGCACAGAGGCCAGAAAAATTATGCCATATAAATGCAGAAAATATGCATTTTTTTGGTTGCAGCCACTGAAGCACAGAGGCCAGAAAAATTATGCCATATAAATGCAGAAAATATGCATTTTTTTGGACGCAGCCACTGAAGCACAGTTGCCAGAAAAAATATGCCATATAAATGCTGAAAATAGTCATTTTTCGCCATACGTTGACCTTGTAGACATTGTTTGCCCAGTTTTTTTGGTTGCAGCCACTGAAGCACAGAGGCCAGAAAAAATTAAACCAGTAGGGTTTGCACCCTAGTTTGTAACGGTGGCGGAGGGAGGAGGACGCTAAAGGACAGCTGTGTGTGGAGTCCTGAGGCTTGAAGAGAAGGACAGCTGCATAGAAGTCAGAACAAGTCTTCCGGCGTGCAGTAACCCTCCGAGATCCACCCCTCATTCATTTTAATAAAGGTCAGGTAATCGACACTTTTGTGACCTAGGCGAGTTCTCTTCTCAGTTACAATCCCTCCTGCTGCACTGAAGGTCCTTTCTGAGAGCACACTTGAGGCTGGGCAAGACAAGAGGTTCATGGCAAATTGTGACAGCTCTGGCCACAGATCAAGCCTGCGCACCCAGTAGTCCAGGGGTTCATCGCTCCTCAGAGTGTCGATATCTGCAGTTAATGCCAGGTAGTCCGCTACCTGCCGGTCGAGGCGTTCTTTGAGGGTGGATCCCGAAGGGTTGTGGCGCTGCCTTGGACAGAAAAACATTTGCATGTCTGACGTTACAGACCGGCCAAAGGGCTTTGTCCTTGCAGGTGTGCTCGTGGCAGGATTACTGGCACCTCTGCCCCTGGAATGTTGATGAGTTCCTGAAGTGACATCACCCTTAAAAGCATTGTACAACATGTTTTGCAGGCTGGTTTGTAAATGCCGCATCTTTTCGGACTTGTGGTATGTTGGTAACATTTCTGACACTTTATGCTTGTACCGAGGGTCTAGTAGCGTTGCGACCCAGTACAGGTCCTTCTCCTTAAGCCTCTTGATACGGGGGTCCTTCAACAGGCATGCCAGCATGAAAGACCCCATTCTCACAAGGTTGGATGCAGAGCTATCCATCTCCGCTTCCTCATTATCAAGGACTGCATCATCCACGGTCTCCTCCCCCCAGCCACGTACAAGACCAGGGGTCCCCAAAAGGTCACCACTAGCCCCCTGGGAAGCCTGCTCCTGTTGGTCCTCCTCCTCCTCCTCCACAAAGCCACCTTCCTCCTCTGACTCCACTTCTGGCACCTCTCCCTGCGTTGCAGCAGGTGCCTGGGTTCGTTCTGGTGATTGCGACCATAAATCGTGCGCTTCCAGCTCCTCGTCACGCTGGTCTACAGCCTCATCTGTCACTCGTCGCACGGCACGCTCCAGGAAGAAAGCGAAGGGTATTAGGTCGCTGATGGTGCCTTCGGTGCGACTGACCATATTTGTCACCTCTTCAAAAGGTCGCATGAGCCTGCAGGCATCGCGCATAAGCACCCAGTAACGGGGGAAAAAAATCCCCAGCTCTGCAGATCCAGTCCTACCACCCAGTTCAAAAAGGTACTCGTTGACGGCCCTTTGTTGTTGCAGCAGACGTTCCAACATAAGGAGCGTTGAATTCCAGCGAGTCTGGCTGTCAGAAATCAAACGCCTGACTGGCATGTTGTAGCGCTGCTGAATGTCAGCAAGGCGTGCCATGGCTGTGTAGGAACGTCTGAAATGGGCCGACACCTTTCTGGACTGGGTGAGAACGTCCTGGAATCCTGGGTACTTGGAGACAAAACGTTGGACTATTAAATTTAACACATGTGCCATGCAGGGCACATGTGTTAAATTTCCCAGTCTCAACGCTGCCAACAGATTGCTTCCATTGTCACACACCACTTTTCCGATCTGCAGTTGGTGTGGGGTCAGCCACCGATCGGCCTGTGACTGCAGAGATGACAGGAGTACAGATCCGGTATGGTTTTTGCTTTCCAGGCACGTCATCCCCAAGACAGCGTGACAACGGCGTACCTGGCACGTCGAATAGCCTAGGGGGAGCTGGGGGTGCACAGGTGTGGAGGAGGAGAAGGAGGACCCAGCAGCAGAGTAAGAAGAAGAAGAGGAAGAAGACGAGGTAGAGAGCGATGGAGGAGTAGAGGTGGTGGCAGAACCGCGTGCAATCCGTGGCGGTGACACCAACTCCACTGTTGTTGTTGTTGTTGAGCTACCCATTCCCTGCTTCCCATTCCCAGCCATTACCAAGTTCACCCAGTGGGCAGTGTAGGTGACATACCTGCCCTGACCATGCTTGGAGGACCATGCGTCAGTAGTCATATGGACCTTTGGCCCAACACTAAGTGACAGAGATGCGGTAACTTGGCTCTGCACATGTTGGTACAGGTGTGGTATTCCCTTTTTAGAAAAAAAATTGCGGCTGGGTACCTTCCACTGCGGTGTCCCAATTGCTACAAATTTGCGGAAGGCCTCAGAGTCCACCAGCTGGTATGGTAAAAGCTGGCGGGCTAAGAGTGCAGACAAGCCAGCTGTCAGACGCCGGGCAAGGGGGTGACAGTCAGACATTGGCTTCTTACGCTCAAACATGGCCTTCACAGAAACTTGGCTGGTGGCAGATGACTGGGAATGGGAACAGGTGGTCAAGGTGGAAGGCGGAGTGGAGGGTGGTTCAGATGGGTCAAGGAGAGCAGAGGTAGAGCAGTAAGATGCTGGACCAGAAGGAGTGTGACTTTTAGTTTGCCTGTTGCCTTTGAGGTGTTGCTCCCAAAGTGCTTTGTGCTTGCCGCTCATGTGCCTTCGCATAGAAGTTGTACCTATGTGGCTGTTGGGCTTACCAAGGCTCAGTTTCTGACTGCACTCATTGCAAATTACAATGCTTTTGTCAGAGGCACACACATTAAAAAAATCCCACACTGCTGACTTTTTGGAAGTGTGCGATCTGGCGGTAACAGTAGAAGTTGGCGGCATTGGCGGCAATGGCGGGTGCGTTGGCCGGCTGAACACAGGTGCCGATACATGTTGTTGCCCTACTGATCCCTGCGGGCTGGCCTCCCTGCTTCTTCTAAGTCTTATTCTCCTACTGCCTCTCTGACTCTCCGTCTCTCCATCTGAACTACCCTCCTCTTGCTCTCTTCTACTAGGCACCCACAAAACATCAATCTCCTCATCATCATTCTCCTCAGATGCATCAATTTCTTCTGACACATCACAGAAGGAAGCAGCAGCGGGGACCTCCTCCTCCTCCTCATCACTCATCATTATGTCCATCTCTGTCGTGTTCTCTGCCAGAATTAAATCTGGTGTAACGTCCTCATCTCCTTCATCTTCTTCTGCCAATAATGGTTGCGCATTACTCAGTTCAAGAAACTCATGGGAAAATAACTCCTCTGACTCCAGTGAAGATGGGGCACCGGTGGTGGAGGAAGTGTTACGTGGGGTGGCCATAGCAGTGGAGGATGAGGAGGATGTTGTGGTAAAGTTAGAAACGGTAGAGGATGGGGTGTGCTGTGTAAGCCAGTCAACTACCTCTTCAGCATTTTGGGAGTTCAGGGTCATTGGCTTTTTAAAACTGGGCAATTTGCTAGGGCCACAGGATTGCATAGCAGCACGGCCCCTAGCACGGCCTCTGCGTGGCGGCCTGCCTTTGCCTGGCATTATTTTTAAAAAAACAACAACAACAAAAACTCAGTTGGTTTTTCTGGAAACGATAATACACACAGCTAGATGGCAGTTTGAAGAAAACAGTGTGCAAATAATGCCTACAAGATCAACGTATACACTACTACAGCGGTGGATACGGATTACGTAAAATATATGAATGCTGCTTGAAAAAAAGTAACTCAAGTGGTTTTTCTAGAGACGATAATATTATCAATATTTAGACAAAATGTGAACAAGCTCACACAGCTAGATGGCGGTTTGAAGAAAACACTGTGCAAATAATGCCTACAAGGTCAACGTATACACAGCGGTGGATACGGATTACGTAAAATATAAGAATGCTGCTTGAAAAAAAGTCACTCCGGTGTTTTTTCTGGAGACGGTAATATTATGGATATTTAGACAGAATGTGAACACGGTCACACAGCTAGATAGCAGTTGGTTGAATAACACACTGGGCAAAAAATGCCTACAGGGCAAATAATGCCTACAAGGTCAACGTATACACAGCGGTGGATACGGATTACGTAAAATATAAGAATGCTGCTTGAAAAAAAGTCACTCCGGTGTTTTTTCTGGAGACGGTAATATTATGGATATTTAGACAGAATGTGAACACGGGCACACAGCTAGATAGCAGTTGGTTGAATAACACACTGGGCAAAAAATGCCTACAGGGCAAATAATGCCTACAAGGTCAACGTATACACAGCGGTGGATACGGATTACGTAAAATATAAGAATGCTGCTTGAAAAAAAGTCACTCCGGTGTTTTTTCTGGAGACGGTAATATTATGGATATTTAGACAGAATGTGAACACGGGCACACAGCTAGATAGCAGTTGGTTGAATAACACACTGGGCAAAAAATGCCTACAGGGCAAATAATGCCTACAAGGTCAACTTATACACTACTACAGCGAGGGATACGGATTACGTAAAATTTATTATGGCTGCTTGAAAAAAGTCACTCCGGTGTTTTTTCTGGAGACGGTAATATTATGGATATTTAGACAGAATGTGAACACGGGCACACAGCTAGATAGCAGTTGGTTGAATAACACACTGGGCAAAAAATGCCTACAGGGCAAATAATGCCTAAAAGGTCAACTTATACACTACTACAGCGATGGATACGGATTACGTAAAATTTATTATGGCTGCTTGAAAAAAGTCACTCCGGTGTTTTTTCTGGAGACGGTAATATTATGGATATTTAGACAGAATGTGAACACGGGCACACAGCTAGATAGCAGTTGGTTGAATAACACACTGGGCAAAAAATGCCTACAGGGCAAATAATGCCTAAAAGGTCAACTTATACACTACTACAGCGATGGATACGGATTACGTAAAATTTATTATGGCTGCTTGAAAAAAGTCACTCCGGTGTTTTTTCTGGAGACGGTAATATTATGGATATTTAGACAGAATGTGAACACGGGCACACAGCTAGATAGCAGTTGGTTGAATAACACACTGGGCAAAAAATGCCTACAGGGCAAATAATGCCTAAAAGGTCAACTTATACACTACTACAGCGATGGATACGGATTACGTAAAATTTATTATGGCTGCTTGAAAAAAGTCACTCCGGTGTTTTTTCTGGAGACGGTAATATTATGGATATTTAGACAGAATGTGAACACGGGCACACAGCTAGATAGCAGTTGGTTGAATAACACACTGGGCAAAAAATGCCTACAGGGCAAATAATGCCTAAAAGGTCAACTTATACACTACTACAGCGGTAGTAAAATAAAAAAAAAGTTAAATAAAAAAAGAATGAATATTAAAAAAAAAAAATTAAAGTTGGTGCTGCTGAACTACTAGGAGCAGCAGATTAGCACACCAGTCCCACTCCCCAACACTGCTAGACTAATAGCACTGGGCTCTTATAGTAGTAGTAGTAGTAGTAGTAGTAGTAGTAGTAGTAGTAGTAGTAAAACAACAAAAAAATAAATAAAAGCAGTCCTTACAAGGACTATTGCTATTGCAGCAGTCAGCAGATGAGATCAGAAGCAGGACAGCTGCCCACTGCAGCTACATACAGAGCACTGCAGTAGAAGGTAGATTACTAGCCAGCAAAGCTACCTAAGCTTAAATGTCCCTCAAACCCCTGCAGACTTCTGTCCCTCCAATAACAGAGCAGTATCAAAACGATTACTAGCCAGCAAACTTTCAACTGTCCCTGAAATCACTAACAGGCAGCAGCTCTCTCCCTACACTATCTCTTCAGCACACACAGGCAGAGTGAAAAAAAGCTGCAGGGCTTCGGTTTTTATAGGGAAGGGGAGTGGTCCAAGGGAGAGCTTCCTGATTGGCTGCCATGTACCTGCTGGTCTGGGGTGAGAGGGCAAAAAAAAGCGCCAACAATGGCGAACCCAAAATGGCGAACGTCGCGCGACGTTCGCGAACTTCCGGCGAGCGCGAACACCCGATGTTCGCGCGAACAAGTTCGCCGGCGAACAGTTCGCGACATCTCTAGTCATAGTCTGTGCACATCATCCCAGATAGTTATAAAAATTGCATACTTCTCTACTGAATATAAAAAATGAAGTGTGTTTGTTCCAGGGCTGCCTTCGTGAATATCTATCTCCTTCAGTTTTTTAGCTGAGCATTGCAGAAAGGATATTTTCACTTGACTCTAAGCCATAGCCATATTATTAGCATGCAAACCATAGATATCCAAATTCTGGACCTCAACTGTTAATGCAATGGTCTTGGAAACAACATCTACTGGAATGCAATGTGTTGGACATCTCTGATTTAAATTATTTAGCCTTAACCCCCTGATGCTTTTGCAGTACAACATATTGGGCATTTAGGTAAAGATTGAACATAGTACCTAATATTTACTGGCAGGAATAATTTGAGAGCTTTATTCTATTAAATGCAAAAATGCCAGAGGAAGACGAAAGTCACACCCTATGCAAGGAGACCTCAGATTAGAGAAATCTCCTACATAGGACAGTCTGATACAGACTTGATCAAGCTTCATGTCTTTTTTAAAAAGAAAAAAAAAAACCAAAACCTATTCTACTGTGAATCAGTAGAATAGTATAGTAGAATCAATAGAATAGAATTTGGAAGCTCAATTTGGAAGTGCCAGTAACCTGTTACCCATTGGGCAGCCGGCATTGATGTGATCATTGATCACTGTAGGGAAAATGGAAAATGGCAAGGCCTGCCACTCGATGGTAATAATAATTCATTTTTGCCAATTTAATTTGGTCTAGGGTGTCCCAAAAAGTTCCACAATGTAACTTAACACTATTCAGACCTACCAAGGAATGTTTTTGCTTTAAATTTCAGCTTTAAGCACTTTTTTAAAAATAGTTCTATCTAGGAATACTAACAGAAGACATGTGTGATGAGGGATGTTAAGTCTTATAATCAGTGTGGACTCTTATGGATAAAAAATCAGCAAGCACTGTAAGTCCACTCGTATGTAAAATCAAAGGTTTTATTTCAGCAGGTTAAAAAGATACAAAATCCTGACGTGTTTCGTATCCACAATATGTAGTCCATGGGCCATGCCTATGACTAGGTATCGTGGATACGTAACACATCAGGATTTTGTATCTTTTTAACCTGCTGAAATAAAACCTTTGATGTTACAACTGAGTGGACTTTCTGAGTGCTTGCCGATTTTTCATCTTCAAGTACAGCTCACCTTAACTAAGGGTTCAGGGTGATGCACCTGGGCCACTCATCCGATTTGGTGAGTGCCTTTTCCTTTGAACTACAACCATATCGGTCTGAAGCGTTGTGAACCCAGAAGAGCAGGACCTGGGGTCTATGGACACCCGGGTCATCCGAAAAAAAGGTTGAGCATATACTTTACTTTCAATTATCGCTAAATTACAATCGTGAAAGAATATGAGAATATTTCATTTATAGCAACTGTTGTCATTTTTGTTAATGTATAAGGAACAGAACTCAGCCAGATTGCATTCGCACTTTCTCTTATCGCTCAAAATTTTGAGCGATGTTTCCAGTTTTCCAATGTGATCTGAAGCAGCCACAAGCTTTGCTTAGAAAGCACCCCCCGCCCCCCACTGTTAGGCTAAGTGAGTCAAACTCCGCTGTTCCCTCTATTTCTCCCACCCCAGGCACACCTGACCCATCATATCAACAGCTAATAGCCGGTGTTATACATTTCTGTACTTTGTATGCAGTTCACAATATCTCTCAGCGCCCACTGGTTTGTAACAGATACAAGAGCAGCAATCCATTACCACTAGCAGAATGCATATAAATATCCACTTTGGACTAGTATTTCAATCGGCAAACCAATTCATCCTCGTGCGAGTGCTCGAAAACGTCATCATTAAAATGTTAGGGATGCAAGTATGATGTATGTACTACCTGTATTCCCACAGAAAGGTGTAAGCTGGAGCCTGGGCTCATTTTTAATCTTTACATAGTGCTGCTAATTATACAAAAACAACACATAAAATGTTTTAAGGTATAGGCTGTTCCTTCCCCATAGAGCTTATGGCTTAACCTTTGGGCCTGATGCATAGGATGATAAATTATACTGGTGTTCACATAATCTCAAGCACAATATCTAAGTTTAAGCTTCAGAACATGGAAGTCTGCAAGTAAGCTAATATCACATAGGGTAGCATCCCACTGAAGATGAACCTATTCATGACAATGCAGAAGAACCTAATTAAGGCCTGTGTTGGGGTGGGAATTATGAAAATGTTTTGTGTTGTTGGGAATTAAATTTACAAGAAATTTCTTGAAACTAGCTGGAGAAGTCAGGGTGGGGCAACTGCCCCTCTTGCCCCATTCTGTGGACACCCATGCTTCAGAAGCTTCACATTACTGGTCCTGTGCAGAGATAACTGCTCCCGACAAGCAGACAACCTCTAATGCGAAGAAGTTTTAAAAGTCCGAACCCTTTCCAAGAAGTCGGGCACCAGCTATTGCTATGACTGCAAGCAATACACAAAGGAGTTTACTCATGAATGGAACCCAGGCCTTATTGAATTAGTATGTTGTGGCTTGACCACTTATTCATTTACTCCAATTATCATATTAGGTAGAAGAAAGGCTCTTATATTGCTGTCCATTGTAGACATTCTAGCTAGGGTAGGGTTGCCACCTTTCCCTGTTGGTAAGTGTGGGCCCGGGATGTGGGCACTATGATGTCACTGGGTGGGATAATGACATTGAAAGTTCTGGCCGGGGTGATCGGCTTGGTTGCTGCGGCAATTTTAAGAAATTTTGTCCAGATAGGTGGTATACACAGGGAGATCTGCTCGTTTGGCGATGTCGTCAAATGAGAGGATCTCTCCCCGATATGCACACACTGAGATGGGCAATATCGGGCTGATCATAGGCTATACGGGCTGTCAGATAGCGGGACTGCATCAACAAAAAGATGTGGCTGCGATCCAATGTGACTTTTTACCTTTCCCGACTGACATCTGCCTAACTTTCGGACAGATATCGATCAGGAATGCCCGTCAGATGGCCAATAAGCTGCTGACTCGGTCTGTCTGCAGCTTTTATCGGCCCGTTTATGGGGGCCTTAATTTAGGGTGAAGTAAAGATCTCCATTTGCTTCTGGTATATGTATAGTATATATGTATAGTTCTGTAAAGAACTGCATGTTGTAGACTCCTTAAACAAAGCATATTGACTTTAGACCACACTCCAAAATGCCACATATTTTGCACTCTTTTGCCCTGGCCGCCTTCTAGTTAATTCAGCTGGACAACTGCAAGAATAGTAAAACTTGCATTGCTTTGAAATGTCTGTCTCCTGTGGCGAGTGCCGGCAAGAGATATAGAAAATAGGACATTTCCCATCAATTGCCCAGCAGCAGCTGTTTCTAAATGGACTGTCTTCTTTATATAATACTGCAGTTTGGTATGCCCTGATGTGATAAAAACAAGTAACACAGTGAATGACTGAGTAAGAGACAGAGAGAGAGTGTGTGAGAGAGTGAGTGAGAGAGAGAGAGAGAGCGAGAGGGAGAGAGAGAGAGAGAGAGAGAGAGAGATGTTCCCCAACTCATATGCTTCTAAATAGTTTAGCTATGCACTATGCACCAATGCAACAAGGTCAGGAACCAAAGAACAATTAATCACACACAAGTTGGGCTCAGAATGTTTACAAATCAGGTCTGCCCTTATCTTGGACGCAACTGAGCATTTCCCTCTACACTAATTAAGATTTCTTCTCCTCTGTAATACGAGCCATTGATTCATTCATAGTGTAATGCAAGTTTAATTTGCACAAATAGTGCAGCGTGTAGAAATTGTATGCATTGGATTATTTACAAACATATCTTCTATAAGTTCCTATAGGACGCCGTATACTTTAGAAATTCCAAACATATTCCATGCTACATAGTAACATAGTAAGTTAAGTTGATAAAAGACACATGCCCATCAAGTTCAACCTTTTAACTCTATTTGAACCTGCCTAACTGCCAGTTGATCCAGAGGAAGGCAAAAAAAACCCATTTGAAGCCTCTCCAATTTGCCGCAGATTTGCCTGGATTGAATGAATTAAAAAGTCCTTAAAATTGTATATGGTGAGTATTAAAATCGAAATAAACAATATTTCAATTCTATTTAAAACATATTAACATCAACGTAGATTTTATATATGTGAAAAAAAATATGAAAACAGCAACTTTATTCCTACCACCAAAAATGTAATTAAATTATTTTAGAAAAACCATTTCCTGTATTGTAACCCTTGTGGTGTCAAATAAGGTCCTCAAAGCTCCAGAGTGGTATCCTTTATTTAAATAATGCAATATTCAGATGAGGGCCCTCCGGCACCCTAGAGGTCAGCTGTCAGTGTGACATGAAGACCATCTGATCTGTTTTTTTATGACAAGTCTTGAAACACAAACTGCATGTTTGTGTTTGGGACTCTCATGGACAACATTGGAGATCAGGTGTTGAGGATCTGGCTGATAAATGAATTTATAATCCGGCAAATACACTCCGTCTTCTTAGGTTATTTCATTATTGATTAAAACAGTCAATTGTATTTTCCAGGAATGAAATAAGAGACTGTGGCTCGTTGCAGAACCTATATATTACCCCCCCCCCCTTCTCTAGAAATACAAAACTGCTTTTTTTCCCTTTTCTCCTGTGAGTGTTGCCTTTAGATCTTTGTTGCATGGGCGAATTTGTTCTACAGACCTGATTGTACCAAGAGCCTATGAAACTTTCCATAAGGGGTATCGGTGCCTGATGTAGGACACTGGATCCCAAGCTGCACAGTGAGAAACAGAATTCAATCCCTCTCCCCCTTCCTACCGCCTGAATTAAAGTCAATTTATATGTAAATAAAATATAGTTACACACACACACAAAAAGCAACTCAACAACTTCCAAGAGCAATCCTTTGACTTTGCTAATGCATTTTAAAAAATTTAAATTCAAACATAAAATGCGGTTAAACAAGAGCAGGGCTCATTGTAGGGTGGGCATAAATTATTGATGAAAAGAGGCAATGTTTAAAAATAGCTAACTCTAGAACTGCGAGCGACCGAGCTCGGCTCATGGCAGGTCCCTCTGTTAGGCTGAGACTCAGGTAGAGAACTAGCAGCATATTTATACATGTCATCCCAAACCGGAGCCAACGTTACAGCCCCTTCACCATAATAAAATCCAAAAAATGTAATGTTGTTACCTGTTCTTGCTGCTGAGTTGTTTTCCCTGAAGCATTTTGCTCCTTGGCTGTAGTCATGGTGCCCTACTGGTGCCCACCGAAGTACCAGCAATATTGTTTTTTCAGCGTGTGTGTGGTTAAATGCCCCAAAGCGAGAGGAAGGAGTAACTACTCCATGGCACAAATCCGGAGATTTAAGCTGAAGCTCACTCACTCTCACACACACAGAACTAAAGTCGCAGAAGATGGAAAGATGCTGTGCTCTTTACAATTAGCAACAGCCTCTGCATCACAGAAACAATGATAACTGCTTGGCAACCAGCTTCTGGCAGGAGCTTAGCTTGGAGACAACCAAGCGATGGAGCCCCCCTCCTGCTCTCTTTCTCTCTCCACTCCACCTCCCTCCTCTTTCTCTAGTCAGATGCACGGAGCATGCACCAGCTCAGAACCCTGCCAGCAATAAGGTAGCACAGCCTGCCTCTTGTAGGACTGATTCCCTGGAAGAGACATCCCGATGTAATGCGGAGTCTGATTGGATAGCAGGGGCAGCAGCCCAGTGTTTAAGGTCACTGCATGTTCGGGGGTTTTTTTTGGCCCAGTTTAACCCCATCAGTGCTAACTGTGCTGCTAATATCCCCTTCTCTGGAAATGCAATTGAAAGGAAAGTTAACCTCCAAATTAAAAAAAAATGCCAGATAAAAGAAAACATCATTCTAAGCAACTTTCCAAAACACATTTATTAAAAAAAAATGTTCAGTGCTTTTAAAGTAACCTCTGCATCAGCTCATCCTCTGGTTGTTATTTTTTAAACCATGTTGCAAAATACACAGACAGACAGCTCTGTGAATCAGCTGCTTGTCATTGGTGGAACTACCAGGGGAGCAGGGGATGCGATTGGACCAGGGCCCGCACCCCCTCAGGGCTCCCCGGCAGATCACGCACCACTGTAGCCGCTAAAAAATCGCTATGGTGGGGTGTGGCCCGGGTGCACGGCCCACACCTAGGACCGCCCCCACATAGTTACGTTACTGCTGCTTGTCTTACATTGTTTCAAAAATCGGAGCAATCAGGGCCAGGAATAAAAGGCAAAAAATGCTGCTTTCAATAGAAATACATATAAAAATAATTTAGAAACCATATGAAATTCGTAATGAATGTATATTGCACAATTGTTTAGAATTATGCTTTCTTCTATTAGGCAAACAATTATTTTTTGGGTTGACATTCCCTTTGAGGAGTCTTTCTAGGATTAATATCAAGGGGATAAATCATGCATCCGTGCAGGACTTGTTAATACTATTCTTTCGAGGGTTAACCAAAAACAAATATTTTCCTAAATAGTCTTAAAGAGGATCCATAATGAATGTACATGTTTTAAGCAAATCAATGCTTGAGTAATTAAATTGTTCGTTGTAACAATGGCCCTTGTAATTGCTCCTGTGGGCTTTCTGGCACCTACAGAGTTAAGTCAATGGCTCTGCTAAAGGCAGGCTGCTGTTAGTCAGAGACAAGTGATTCAGCCTGCTCCGTGTTGGAACTTTTCAGGTGCCTCTTGCTGTGCATCGCTGGATATGAGGAAACTTCCCTGTATTGCAAAATACCTGTCATGGAGGCACCCATATAAAAACACACAGAAACTAGGGTTCCAATACAAACTAGGGTTCTAATACAGATGGCAAACTTTCATTGTAATTACATTTTTAAGGATTTGCCCCAAATCTCAAATTTGTAAATTAAATAAATTAAAAAACATTTTTATTAACATTTTCTTAAATATTTAGCAAAAGTTGCAACTTTAATGAGTTAAAGGAAAACTATACCCCCAAAATGAACACTTAAGCAACAGTTAGTTCATATCATATTAAGTGGCATATTAAAGAATCTTATCGAACTGGAATATATATTTAAGTAAGTCTTGCCCTTTTACATCTCTTGCCTTGAGCCACCATTTCGTAATGGTTTGTGTGCTGCCTCAGAGATCACCTGACCAGAAATACTACAGCTCTAACTGTAACAGGAAGAAGTGTGGAAGCAAAAGACACAACTCTGCCTGTTAATTGGCTCATGTGACCTTACATGTATGGTTTGTTGGTATGTTTGTGAGTACAGTGAATCCTACGATCCCAGGGGGCGGCCCTTATTTTTTTAAAATGGCAATTTTCTATTTATGATTACCCAATGGCACATACTACTATAAAGTATATTATTATGAAAATGGTTTAGTTACATGAAGCAGGGTTTTACATATGAGCTGTTTTATGTAATATCTTTTTATAGAGACCTACATTGTTTGGGAGGTATAGTTTTCCTTTAACTGCATCAAAAACACTCTATAGGGGTCATTTTACAATGTGCAGGGCAGGATAGAAATGTGGGTGCCATGTTGCCTGCCCAGAATTGCTGCAAGACTGCATCTGACCCAAGATTACAATCTGTTCGGGAGGGACAGGGGTGAAAGCACATAAAAAATTCTTCCTTCAGCCTGCTACGCATATCTAACTTGCACAAATTAACTTGCCCAGGTAGTCCTATGGTAGATGATAGCGTTGTGCAGGGTTGGACTGGGTCAAAAATCCTAATGGTTGCTGTCCTCATGCATGAAGCCATTGCTGCTGCCCCGACTTCCCTACCTGGTCCCCATCATGGCCGTCACAAAATAAAGGTACAGCTCAGGTGGAAAATTCACCAGCGTCAAAAACATTTCGGACGCCCATTGACCTTAATAAATTAATCACAATTGACGCGAGTGTCAAAATTGATGCGAATTAACTCGGGCATCAAAATTTGCCGTTTCATGAATTTCACAGGACTAATTCGCCCATCACTGGTTTTGATTAGGCATGGGCAAAAAATTTGCCAGGTGCGAATTTTCGTGTTTCACCACCGGCAAATACATTTGTGAAACTGAGGAGGGAAAATTTGTCAGCGTCCAAAAAATTGGACGCCGGTCGGAATAGTGGCTTGCGTCAAAACTATTTGGTGCAAGGTGCAGACCCTAGATGCAAATTCTTTCTAAATGAACACATGTACATGCTTTTGTTCTAGGGATGCACCGAATCCAGGATTCGGTTCGGGATTTGGCCAGGATTCGGCCTTTTTCAGAAGGATTCGGATTCAGCCAAATCCTTCTGCAAGGCCGAACCGAATCCTAATTTGCATATGCATATGCAAATTAGGAGCGGGGAGGAACTTTTTGTCACAAAACAAGGAAATTACATTTTTTTCCCTTCCTACTCCTAATTCACATATGCAAATTAAGATTCGCATTCGGTTCAGTATTCAGCCGAATCTTTCATAAAAGAATTCAGGGGTTTGGCCGAATCCAAAATAGTGGATTTGGTGCATCCCTATGTTGTTCCCCTACTTGCTCTTACACTTGCATCTAGGGGTCTCAGTAAATGACCCCCTTATAAAACAGAACCTTGACATAGGAATTTCCTTGTTTTGCTGAACAATAAAAATGTATTGTTCTATAAATCCATATATGAACATTATAATGCTGATTCAAATGTCCCATGGTAGCACCATTCTAATCCCTAGAGGGGCACCTTTTAACAGGGATTTGAGTCATTCAATGATTGTGATGGACATCCCAATTTAGAGGCTGATTTGACAAGATTTCAGATGATCATTACTCTCAATGGACACTTTATTTTTAGAATATAAGAAATGTTTGCAGCAGAGAAACTACTTTCAATTGAAAAAATGCCATGGCAACCATTTTCTTTGTTTTATAAACAAAAGGAATTTATACAGCAAAATAAAAGCTGGAATCCAGATAATGGGCCTCCTCGGAGACTGTGGCTCTCTGTGCAGAATAACTTAATGCAAGTACAACAAAATTAAAAGAAGCCATAGTTTATAGTTTAGCTTCCGTTCAAATGACCTTTTTTTTGTAGAGAATTTTCCGGTAACACTGGTTGGAATAATGTATGGCATTTAATCCATAATTAAGGGTTGGATTGGTTAGATGAAAACAAGTGTTTTTTTGTCCATGGAAGAAATAGTGGTCACAAACTCTTCCAGTTAATGTAGATCTTTAACACATACACAGCAAATCTTTATACACAGCCAAAATATCAATAATCCAAAGGCTTAGTGACATCTAAAGTAATATGTGTTCCTACCGCACACTCGCCTTTCCTCTCACTGCGTTGGTGGTGCTGGTTCTCCGTCGACCCCGGCCAGGTCCCTTAGCAACAGCAAACAAGAAACAGATCCGCACACACGCTATGATCAGCAGTTGGGGGGACACCCCTCTTTATTATATCACCTCGTGATCAACGTTTCGGGGGGATAAACCTCCCTTCATCAGGATCCTGATGAAGGGAGGTTTATCCCCCCGAAACGTTGATCACGAGGTGATATAATAAAGAGGGGTGTCCCCCCAACTGCTGATCATAGCGTGTGTGCGGATCCGTTTCTTGTTTGCTGTTAGTGACATCTAACCCAACTGTCAGTTCAGCCAAAGAATAGACATAGAGAAATTGTGGTGCTTGATGTATCAATGATAATGTGTAAGGGCAATGGTAGACTCTGTATTTATAGACTGTATGATGTATCATTGGACATGAGCCCACTGGGTGTCAAACAAACACTTGACTTCAAGTCTGCTGCCCCTATTGATGCAACGCACTTTTGGATCCCAATAACTCAGAATTGGGGTGGCAGTATTTGCAAGTTTCCACAGCATCATTTAGGTGTGCCACCGACCAGGGTGGGCAGGTTGTGATGAATAGGGGCATCGGTTTACCACTTATTCTGGATCATTCAGATGAAAAAGTAGCAAGATCAAGGGTTAAGTTGGGGAGCTTGATTTACTGACCAGGGAGTACTGGGTGGTGGACTAGTGACATAGGGGGTGGGGCAAACATGTAGGGGATGGGGCTGTGATGGAAATGGGCCGGCCAATGACACAAATAGGAGCATTTGGATATAAAGGGGCAGGATTTACCACTATTTGTGGACCATTCAAACAAAAAGAGGTAAGATCATGGAGGCTGGATCAAGGGTGAAACAAATGGAAATTACAAATCTAAAGTACAATGCCAGTAAATTTGTAATACTGGCCAAGGCCTTGACTGGTGTCTTACCAGATAACTGGGTGGCAACCCTAGAGTCAACATGTGCACTTGCAAACAAGTCAAAGGCAATGGGTTTAGTACAATTGTAATTGTACAACATTTCAAGGTGCACGTTTGGATGCAAGTATCTTGAATGAGGGTCATCAATAATCGCAACATTTGTGTGATTGCACTGTGGCTGTGTTCATAAATGAAGCTTGTGTCACAACCAATGGCTACTATATACAGCAGGGAACCCCAACCTTTTTGAACCCGTGAGCAACATTCAGAAGTAAAAGGAGTTGGGGAGCAACACATGCATGAGAAATGTTCTTGGGGTGCCAAATAAGGGCTGTGATTGGCCATTTGGTAGCCCTTATGTGGATTGTCAACCTACATTTGGGGTCTGCCTGGCAGTACATCTGGTTTTTATGCAATTAAAACTTGCTTCCAAGTCTGGAATTCAAAAATAAGCTCCTGCTTTGACGCCACTGGAAGCAACATCCAAGGGGTTGGAGAGCAACATGTTGCTCACGAGCTACTGGTTGGGGATCACTGATATACAGTATGTCGATATTTTGTTGTGTATGTAAAGAGAACTGTGTTGGGCATAAGCAACTATGGTAATGGTTTTGGCAATAGTAGTTTATGGAGGATGTTGATTATCCATCCCAAAGAGGCCTAGGTGTGACCCAGGTGCAGAACTTCTCTTGATCTTCCTATATGGTGCTTCAAAGAATGCTTTAAAAAGTATTTGGTACTGGATTGGGCACTAATGTATAATGAGCAACACACTACATGCAATATGAACTGATAGTGTTTGTTTAAGATATTAATAAAGCTGTTCCCCAGAGTATTAATATTCTTTGTTCTTCTTTGCTTTTCTTTATATTGCTTGGTGTCAAGATGTTTGTGTGCTAGGCTACTGTTTCCCATAATTATATAATTTGTATTTGCTGATTTATTTATGTTCCTATTTATAGATGACCACAACAGCTGAACCTTGAACAACTCCTGGGTCTAATCAAGAAGATGTGCAGAATCATTGTATTGACAAGGCACATTTGAGTCCTCATTGAGTAGAGCCTTGTATAGCACAAAGCTTAGCAAGGGCTGACTGAAAGCTAATTATAAACTGGAGTACAGATGGCTCACTGGGGCATGGGGAAAGGGTGAAGAGGTGGAGAAGGGAGAGAGAAGAAATGAGATTGCAAAATGAGTAAACCAGAAATTCATTTCTTTAAAACAACGCTGTTAGTGATGGGCGAATTTATTCGCCAGGCACGAATTCACAGCGAATTCCCACAATTCGTCACCAGCGAATAAATTCGCGAAATAAAATTCACTAGCAGAAATTCGCCCTCGTCAAAAAAAATGGACGCCGTTTTGCAAATTTTCGTCATTTCGTGGGAAATTCACTAATTTTTCGGCAAAGCAAAACACCCCAAATTCGCCCATCACTAAACGCCATGTAAATCAGCTGGTGAATCAAACTCCCTGTTTAAATAATTGGTATCCCTCTTATCAATTGAATGTTAAAAATCACAAACATGGCTTTAATGTGTCTATTTAGAATACCATTCCATTAGCAGAAGGTATAAGTAGGTTCATGAAGTTTGCTTAGTTTATGGCTTGGTACAGCTTTAAGGTTTCACTATGCTTTGCTACTGAGAGTTGTGTCTCAGCATCAGCTCATCTTGTCCATCAACACAAGAACAGTCTTAAAGGGCACCAATCATAAGTAAAATCATTTCCGAAGTAAATACACTATGTGAAAGTTCAAGAAATCCGATTTTTAAAACAGTTAGAATTGTTTGTATAATGTAAATGATCAGCTCACTATTCCTTCTGCAAGATCTCCCCTATCTCCACTGCAGTTCTAGCTGAGGCAGCCATCTTGGATTTCACTGGCTCCTCCTACCTATATCTTCCCAGCCAACTGCAGCTCTGAAATCTCGCACATGCTCAGTTGAAAATCCTTCTTGCTTATCAACCCTTCTAAGCTATTTTCAAATCAGCCAAACCTGTGTGTTAGCTGCTGTACAGTAGTGCTGCCCCCTGCTGGAAGTTAGTGTGTGCCCTTCATTTGCATAATAACATCACCAGCAGGGGACAAGATAGGGAAATCTCCTGATACTTCTAGTGGAGGAGTTTACTAAAACAAGGCATTCTGGGTAGAATACTCAAAGCAGTGTTACAATCTGAGCATGCTCCTGACATTTGCATATTATAGTCTCTGTTATAGTCTCAGTATGGCCTCCCTCAGTGAAAGAACCCATTTGACAAATTTTGATTTTTTAAAACCTGCAGTTTTTCTCAAAAAAACTATATATGTAGTTTGATTAAAAGTATTTATGTTGTACTGGTCAGATTGTTAATATGCGTTTGATTTTGGCTGTGATAGGTGCCCTTTAAAGAACAAATAACACATTATACTCCCATTGCGTGACCTGGAATTAATGAAGTATATGATTCAAAATACAGGTATGGGACCTGTTATCGAGAAAGCTTAGGGCCTGGGGTTTTCAGTATAATGGAATTTTGTGTAATATGAATCTTTACAAGTGTACTAGAAAATTAATTGGTTTTTCCGAAATTTCTCCATACTTGAAGCCTGCTAAGAGTTTGTTTAAACATTACTTAAACCCAATAGAAAGGTTTTGGTTTAAATAAGGATTAATTATATTCTAGTTGGGATCAAGTACAAGGCACTGTTTTATTATTACAGGGAAAAAAATCTTTATTAAGAAATTTGGATTATTTAGATAAAATGGAGTCTATGGGGCAAATTCACTAAGATGCACTTCGCCAGGCGTAGTTTCGCCAGCGCTCCGCAAATTCACTAAAATCCGAAGTTGCGCACAGGGGTAGCGTAAGGTTGCGAAGTTGCGCTAGCGTTGATTCGCTATATAAAGCGAAGTTACGCTAGCGAAGGCTAATTTGCATACGGCGCGAAATTCAAATTTCAATGGTGGAACACGTATCAGCACTACAAATGCCTAGAAAACCTTCAAATCAGCAAATAAAAATGTTATTTTGCCCTACACATGTGCCCACTGTCTAGGTAAGTTGCCATGAGTCAGGAAATGTAGGGGGGAAGGAGGGGAGCCCCAAAAATGTTTTCGATCTTTTTCAGCCTATCACCCATCATGTAGAAAACACGCCAGCGTTTTTTGGGACTTAGAAAAAAATTTGACTTTTTTTGAAACAATCCCTATCTACTCTATTGCGCTTCGCCAGGTCTGAGGTGGCGAAGGAAGTCTAGCGTAAAAGGTAGCGTTCAGTACACTGCGCAAGTTAGTGAATTTGCGTAGTTACGTCGCTAGCGAAAATTCGCCTGGTGTAAGGGTGCGAAGTAACACTAGCGAAACTACGCCAGCGTTCCTTAGTGAATTTGCACAGTAACGAAAAATGCCAAACGCTAACGAATTAACGCTAGAGTTTGGCGCTTCGGCGCTTAGTGAATTTGCGCCAAAGTGAGACAGCCTTCCCATAATAGGGAGCTTTCTGGATAACAGGTTTCTGGATAATGAATCCCATACCTGTAATAACAAAGTGATTCTTTAAGATATTAAAGAATACTAAGATATTTGGCTTAAATCCATCATTCTGACTCAACACATACACATACATTCTAGTTAAAGGAGAATTCAACCTGTGGGGAAAAAAACGTACCCCCCACCCTAGGTAAACCCCCCCCCATACTCAATACTCAATACTTACCCCTCGCCATAGATTCTTCCAGCGGAGTTCCACGCATCCATCATTTCCCCGGAATCATAAGATTTTTTCAGACAGATAAAAAACTTGATTGGTTCTGCACAGTGCTGGGGCAAATTACTAGGGATGCACTGAATCCAGGATTTGGTTGGGTATTTGGCCAGGATTCACACTATAATATAGTCCCAATTTCCGTGTGGTAAATGATGTGGTGATCTATCTGGAAGCTCTGTTGCATAGGACAGCTTCATTTGGCCAGGATTCAGCCTTATTCAGCAGGATTAGGATATGGCCGAATCTTCGTGCCTGGCCGATCCAAAGTCCAACCAATGTAGTGTGGATTCGCACACCCTCCTTTACGATAGGTAAAGATTTGCCTGGTGCACTTGGGTGGAGGCTCAGCAACCTCCCAATGCAGCAGTGTAGAAAAACCTCACGGCACTCAGGTCTGCGTGAAAATTTCAATGATTTATTGAAGCGGGGTGCAATGCAACGTTTCGGGGTAACCACCTTTGTCAAGCATCAAAGGGGGTTACCCCGAAACATTGCATTGCAACCCGCTTCAATAAATCATTGAAATTTTCACGCAGAGTGCCGTGAGGTTTTTCTACACTGGCCGATCCAAAGACCATTAGGAGCCAATGTATTTAACTGCTATGGTGGATACATATAATCTTTGCATTTACATTTTTGAGTACTGTGTCAGTTTTTATATTTTTTGTCTATAATATTGGCTACTTCGGCGGTGCCTTTTTTTCTGACTACTTGCACCATCCGTGTTGTTTTATCTCTTTTAGCTGAATTGAGTGTTCAACTAACATTGAATGGGGATTAGAGACTCATTTCTATGGACAATCTTGAGCAATTAAGGGGTTAATGTGAGAGGATTACCAGTGGTGATGTCATGTCCTATACATACCTCCCAACTGTCCCTTTTTTGGAGGGACAGTCCCTCTTTTGACAGCTCAACCCGCAGTCCCTCATTTGTACTGGAAATTCCCTCTTTTCTCTGCACTGAACAGCCAGAAAAAGAAACAAAGTTTCTCACTTAATTGGCTTTTAGCAGAAAGCCCAGAACAGCCACAGGTGCAAATAAAATACTTTGTAACAATTTTGAGACACAAAAACACAGTTTAGATAAGGAGAAATATTTTCAAACTTTCATAACCTGACAAATTTTGTAAAACAAACATGGTAATTAGGGGGTGTGGCCACAGAAAGGGGTGTGGTCAAAAACATTACTGCGCTACGTGTGGAAAAAAATTTTTTGTACCTCTTTTTACTTTCAAAATGGGGAGGTATGTCTATATGCAATTTCCTGTGCTGCTCTGTATAAACCCATGTGGACTAATGTTTGTCATTCTACTTGTGCCCTTGGCTTGGGGTTTGTATACCCTGAAACATTGCCCTTTGAGCTGTGGTATGATTTTCTACAATATACTATAATCTTTGCATTTACATTTTTGAGTGCTGTGTAGAGTGTTTGGAAAACACCACTGTCTTGCAGGAAAGTACATGGAAAAGAGTGCATTTAAACTGCAAGATAGGTGTTGCAAAGGAATACTTGGCTCAGGTAGGGTTAATATTCCCTCTCAGCCAGGTAATTAAGTGGCAGCTGAGAGAGGATCTACCTGACCATGTAAAAGGACTGTGTGAGCACAACTCAGGGGTCTCCAGGGAAGTGAGGGGCTGTGAGAGACAGAGCTGGGCAGAAGGGTCTTTTCTGCCAGCAAGAGAGTTCCAGAGCTTGGAGCCTAAATCTCTTGTGGGGAAAGAAAGAGAAAAGGACTGGCAGAGGCTAGTGAGTCTGAGTCCCAGGAGGGTAAGCCAGCAGGGCTGAGTGTGCAGCCCAAATACTTCAAGGTACAAGAGGGTGAGAGTTTCCCTTGATGGTGAGCGACCAGAGGGGGGAAAACCCTGAATGTGTTGCAGTGTATTTACTGAACTGTACCCTGCATGTTCTACAGTGAAGTTGAACTGTAACCTGAACATTTTTCTGTTGCCTTTTTGTTGGGAATGTCCAGTGCTTAATAAACCTGTGTTTTTGTCCTAAACCTTGGTGTCACTGTCTCTAAGCTCCAAAATCCTACGCTACCTGCCTACCAAACGCTAATTCCCCCATAAAAGTGCATGTGCAGGCCAGTGGCATGTCACAATACATATACATTAATATATATATATATATATATATATATATATATAGATATATATAGATATAGAGATATAGAGATATAGAGATATAGAGATATATAGATAGATAGATAGATAGATAGATAGATAGATAGATAGATAGATAGATAGATAGATAGAGAGATATATATATATATATCTATATACATATATATATATATATATATATATATATATATATATAAACCACTTTGTTGTACAAAAAAACGCACTCTCGGGTCTTCTCAAAGGTGTAAAAAAAAGAAAATATTTATTTTGATGTTTCAGCTTCTATACTGAAGTCTTTCTCAAGAGAAAGGCTTCAGTATAGAAGCCGAAACGTTGAAATAAATATTTTCTTTTTTTTACACCTTTGAGAAGATCTGAGAGTGCGGTTTTTTGTACAACAAATTGGTTTACATAATTTTTGAAGACTGCACCCAGGCAGTTGTTGTTGCATACATGAGTGCTCCAGTCTTGTGAATATATATATATATATATATATATATATATAGATTTATATAGATATAGATATATATATATATATATATATATATATACACAGTATATATAAGATAATAATGTATCCTTGTTAATGAAAACTTCACAATTATCCTCTGTAGACTGGTAGAGGGTTATTTTCATCCAACATACAAACTTTATGCGCTTTTCCCCCTTAAATGCATTTCATCTGAACTATTCTAACTAACAGGGAGCTAATGTTGCTTACACAATACAAGAACGCTGAACATTATCCTCTGAACAGGTAAAATAAGCCAACATATGTTTCACCCCATGGTGCTGAAACCTTGCACAAAACAATCTGCTTGATTTTTAGCACCAGGCGACAAGGAAAGGGAGAATGTCAAATATGTAACAAAGCATAAACAAGGCCCAAGAATAATACATCTGTCACAGTAAGAAATTTCAACAGTAAAGACAATGGGGGAAATTTACTAAAGGGCGAAGTGGCTAACTATGGCCAAAATTCACCAACGTGACGTCATTTCGGCACTTCGCAGATGGACTCTGGCGCAACTTCGCACTCTTAACGCCAGGCGAATTTTCGGTCTGGCAAAAGAGTGTTACTAGACAAATTCCCTAGGTTTTTGGTTTTACTGAAAGTCACCTCTATCGCCAGACTTGCCTCAGAGCAGGCGAAGTGCAATAGAGTAGATAGGAGTTCCTCAAAAAATATTTGAAACTTTTTCTAAGTCCCAAAAAACGCTGGTGTTTTTTTACCTATTTAAAGGGTGATAGACTGAAAGAGAGTGTAAATTTGTTTTTGGGGTTCCATCCTTCCCCCCTACATTTGCTAACATATGGCACCTAAACTATACTGTGGACATATGCGTTTGGCATTATAACAACTTTTATATAATTGTATTAAGGTTCCCAGGCTTGTGTAGTGTAATGTATTTGCTGCAGCATATACAGCCATTGTACTTTAACTGCATACCGTATGCTAATTAGCCATCGCTAGCGTCACTTCGAACTGCTGAGCGTAATTTCGCCAGCATTCGGTACCCTGTGCACAACTTCAGATCTTCGTGAATTAGCGTTGTCCAGGCGAATTTACGCCTGGCGAAGTGTTGCGATGTGCGCGAAGCCAGCGCTGCCGAATTTTCACCGGTTAGTGAATTTGCCCCAATGTGTCGTGCAAAACATACCCATTGAATAGAGAGCTTAAAAAATGTATTATATCCATTAAATTGGTTGCTACTAACATTAATAATCAGGGATTTTAGGACAAGGTTGCAATGATGGATATCGGGATACATAGTAGAGGCTTGTGCTAGTTCTCTATACACGTGGGAATCCATTAGTTGTATTTGACTCCACACTCCTGACAAATGTAACCTTTTCATGAGATCATATGATTTTCCACGATGAGTTCAATCTATTATTCATTGACTGTACAAAGGAGCAAGGGGGTATGCTACACGCCTGCAAAGAAGAGATGGAGGTCGAGAAGTCCAGGGAAGTGATTGGAATAGGCGACTAGAAACCACTAAAAGCAACCATAGGTGTGTTCTAAGAGGGATGGGACATTGGAGGTAAGAACAGCAAATTTGAGAACCATTAAAGTTATTTAGTTATATAAATGGAAGCAGGACGGATTAGGAGAACTGTAAAACATTAGCATAGCAACTGTCACCTCTGGGCCAGTGGTAGATGACTGACAGATGGAGGAAACTTGTGCCTATTTCATTGTATACATCATACAATAACTGCATGTTACAGCAGTCAATTAAATGTGAAAATGTGGGTTAATGATCAATCAGATTAGAATGGCCTGCTGCAACATGGGTTGCCTTCTGTGTCATCACTATGACCCCATGCTCCAGCTCTAATTTCTGGCAGCAAGTAAATGCCGTTAGACAGTACAGCTGGTAAAATGATGCTTTGTGTAGGTCTCTTTAGTAGGTGTCTTCTACAGCCACACCAGTGATTGTCTCTAGAGACACTTGGCATGATGTAGGCTGGGTTTCCCAAATGATTCCCTGCTTCCTATGGGAATTGCTTTGTATGGCATTGGCAAGTTATGAGCTTATAGGTCTGCAATCAGCAGAGGTAGTGATGGACAATGCTCCTGATGCAGTTGCACCACAATGTGTGCAATTACACTTACATTTCAACACAATTGGGACACAGTTAGGTTGAAAATGACCTAAGTCTCTGCAGTTGTAATTGAAATTACACCTGTACAGGGTTCCTTAGGTGCAAGTTTGCTTTGTCTATGCCTGGGGTCCACAACTTACACAAGCATAAAAAATGTTCCTGGGTGGAGCAAAATAACTGCTCTGATTGGCTATTTGGTAGCCTCTATGTGGACTGGCATCTATAAGAGGCTTTGTTTGGCAGTTGACATGGTTTTTATTCAACTGGGAGCAACATCCAAGGGGTTGGTGGGCAACATGTTGCTCACATGTCGATCACTGACTCTATGCATACATTCTACTGTGAGAAACCTGGAGCTACCTTGGCTCCAAGGTTCACCAACATTAATAGGCACACAGCTACCTTGGCTCCAAGGTTCACCAACATTAATAGGCACACATTTTGCAACAGGAGGTGGCACAGACAAAGCAGGCTTTGGATGCAAATACATCTGTAAATGAGTCCTATAGTATCAGATAAAAAATTTGGTCATTTGTGATGCTACTGGTCCACTGCATGGCCTGTTCTTCCTTAACTCTCAATCTGTAGCTAACTCCAACACAGCTACCTTAGCCAAATGAGCCCATGAGACACTAGCCTTTTAATTAGATTCAAAGCAATGTTGGAGATGAGTCTGAAGCTTGAGTGAACATACTGCAGAGCAGGTACAAACATGTGAGATGAAAGTTGTACAGTTGCGCCTTCAGCCTACTGAAGCTTGCAGAAAAAAAATGCAGAAGAGTTAAAAAGGATGGACAGCTTTAATCTCAGGGAATATTCAAAGAGCAAGAAGATAATCTCCCAAGAGTTTTAATATTACAAAAACATGTGTGGATGGATAACTAGAGATAAATAGATAGATGATAGATAGATAGATAGATAGATAGATAGATAGATAGATAGATAGATAGATAGATAGATGATAGATTTATTGATAGATAGATAGATAGATACATAGAAAATAGATAGATATTATATAGAACGAACGATCGATCGATGATGGATGGATGGATGGATAGACAGATATATAGATGATAGATATTATATAGATAATAGATAGATAGATAATATATAGAAAGATAGATAGGTAATAGATAGATATTATATAGATGATAGATAGATAGATAGATAGATAATAGATAGATAGATAGATAGATAGATAGATAGATAGATAGATAGATAGATAGATAGATGATAGATAGATAGATAGATAGAAAATAGATAGATATATAGATAGATAGATAGATAGATAGATAGATAGATAGATAGATAGATCGATGATGGATGGATGGATGGATGGATGGATAGATATTATATAGATGATAGATAGATATTATATAGATAATAGATAGATAGATAGATATTATATAGATAATAGATAGATAGATAGATAGATAGATAGATAGATAGATAGATAGATAGATAGATAGATAGATAGATAATAGAAAGATAGATATTATATAGATGATTGATAGATAGATAGATAGATAGATAGATAGATAGATAGATAGATAGATAGATACATACATACATACATACATACATACATAAATAGATGATTGGTAGATAAATGGATAGATAAATAAATGATAGATAGTAGATTTTCAAATTGTCGCTTTAAGACTTTAAGAGTATTATTTTAGAAATCAGTTTTCTAGAAGGCAAGCGTTATCTTTTTCATAAGATAGATCTAAGCTCCCTGAGATGAGGTTATGACCTCCTTTAGAAATTAGAAATAGTAAAGACAATTAATCCATGTAGTTATCAGATACAAAGTGGTCAAGATAAGAAGATAATAGGAGCATGACTTTCAGAAAGCAAATCCTTCGCTGTAACACCATCCTCATTTATTTCACCTGTAAGGCTTAGCAACACAATCACATATAGCACTGCCATAAATGTAATATCACTCGGGCTACAGAACCAAGACATAGGCATGTCAAAGATGGCGTTATGCAGTGTGAAACATGGCGTGTCCAGCTGACACGACAAAATAAATAAATACTGATTACGTCAAACCTACCTATCAGTTGCAACATAATGGCGCCTAAGTGTCAGTTGACACTACCAGGAACTGTATTTTATAACCTTTCCCATGGCTCCCAATAAACAGGAGAGCACAGGGCACACATCAATGCATTTACTGAACCACCGGCTAATAAAAGTCTAGTCTGCCGCTGCTGTCAGATTAAGTTAAAAAAATTAATTCAAAGGAAAAGTCTTTGGCTCACTGCTCTCCGCCAGCAAGTAAGATGGCCACCATGATGGGCGCCGACATCCTGATCAACATCAACTGACAACAATGTGCAGTTTCTGTTCATTAGTTCTTTTTTCAAAGGTTAGTCTAAAATAAATGTATCTTCTTCGACGGCAGTAGACCGGCTGCCAGCATTTAACTACTTTTCTATTTGTTACTTTAAGGGCAGAGACACACGTGGAGATTCAGGGAGATTTTAGTCTCCCGGCGACAAATCGCCTCTTCTTTGAGTGACTAATCTCCCCGAACTGCCTTGACGCCGACTAGAATCTAAATAGCCAGCAGGATGGCACTCGTTTTCCCAAGTTGCCCGAAGTTTCCTTGTGAGGCAACTTTGACTTCGAAAAACGAAGTGCTACGAGTGCCATCCCACTGGCAATTTAGATACTAGCCAGTTGGAAGGCAGTTTGGGAAGATTAGTCGCCCGAAAAAGAGACGATTTGGCGCCTGGCGACTAATCTCCCTGAATCTCCACATGTGTCTCTGCCCTAAGGGTAGGGGCACACAATGCTGGTTTACTCGTGAGGCAACTTTGAACGACTTCGGAAAACGAAACGCTCAGAGTGCTATCCCGCTGGCAATTTAGAGGCAGTTCAGGAAAATTAGTCATCCAAAGAAGATGCGATTTGTCTTTGTAATTTGTAATTGTTGCCAAACTCCATTTAAGCGAAAATTCACAAAGAATGGGGAATGCGTTATTCTGAAATGTGCATTCAAAATTCATTGGGTGCAAGTCTGGAGCAGCTATTGAAGCAACCTAGTGTAGGAATCCAGGAGCTACAAGAAATGGCCCCAAATGGCAGGTGATCCATGGGTCCCTAGGGTCAACAGGAGCAGTTGCACACAGTACATCTGAACAGGCATGATGAATGCGTTGGCACATGTGAAAGAAGAAGATGAAGAAGAAGAAGATAAAGAAATATTCTTCCAGTTATTGTGTATCATATTCTTGGAACTGTAGTAGGTTGTCGGAAGCCATAATGTTTTCATTAATCGGTAACCTTGTTCCATGGTAAGGGGAAACGTGACCAAATTGTGGACCTCAAAATGTGGACTTCTGAAACAATTGTTTTATAACTTGGGCTGATGAAAAAACAAGAGTCAAAAGTTCTAGGGTTAATTTAAAAGACACAAATATAATAGTCAAGTGTAAATCTTACTGGTATATCTGACTATTCAAAAAGATCAGATAATAGACTCCAACAAAATCTGTTCTAATTTATGGCTTTAAATTTTGATTTGCATAATTAGCATCTGAGAAGTCACAATCCTAATGACTCTAGGACCTAAATCCTAGAGTCATTGGGTGTAATCATCACTTCACATGAGCAGTGACTACTGAATAGTGACTGTTACAGGAAAATAAAAGATTAGAAGTTTTAAGGACAGGCATATGGGCTTGATGGAATCAACATAAGAAAAAAAAATCACCTCTGTCCTCCTGCTGGTTTCTATATTCTTTCCTATTCATTTTGATGTTTTTTCTCTAATTAAGACACCAGGCTGCAGATATAATGAAAGTACATGTCTTTTCCATACATCTGACCCAGGTGCCTGAGATAACCATAGCAACACCCATTATAAATTCTAAATCAGATTGACTATTTGGACCCGGGACCGAAGAAATAAAAGGAATGCATTGAGACAACTGTATGTTCTAAACTGCAAAGAACTGACCAAACAATGAAGTCTTAATCAGAGGATTTTTCTACTTTTAAACAATTCAACCAGTTTGCTTGATATTGTTACCACTGTCCTAAAGACTCCAACATAAATGATAGTTGTCCTTGAGCTACAGTATGTGCACCTGGTACTTAACATATAGGCGCTAGACAGGAGTAGTGATGGGAAAATTTATACGCCGGGTGCGAACTTGCGGCAAATTTGCGCGATTCGCCGACAGCAAATAAATTCGCAAAACACCCGTGAAAATTAGCGGAAAAAAAATCGCCGGCGTCAAAAAAATTTTCCGAAAAAACGGACGCAGGCGTCAAAAACGTGCGCCGGCGTCGAAAAAATAGGCGCCGGCATAAAAAACGAGACGCCGGTGCCGAGTCGCAAATTTTCCGGCGAAGCGAAACGGCGCAAATTCGCCCATCACTAGACAGGAGTACAGTATACTAACTGCTATGGGGGAGGAGCAAATGTTCCACTGTAGGACAGTAGGTTGAAGTACTCCTAGTTTATATATAATGGATAATAAAACTCCACAAAATCTCCTTCGTTTCAGCTTCATACTGCTTTCACTTCTCTTTTGTAACCCATCTTTTCTATTGAGTGGGGTGAAGAGTTGGACTGGGCTGGTGGGACACCAGTAAAGAACCCTGTGGTTTCGGCCCTCATGAGTCTCTCAAACCCAGACCGGCTCCCTGCACGACGCCCTCTTTGTTGCATTCGACCACCATACCTGGCCCCCGGCATGGCAGCAAGAACAAACAGGTACCAGGTACGGGGGGCCAGAGGGGGGGTTGAACTTCAGGCAGGTGTGCTTTGTGGCTGCATCAAGGGGTGCGGGAGGCCCTGAGGTAGCAGCCTCAGTGGGCCCTGGGTCCCCCAATCCAACACTGGTGGTATCTGACACCAACTTGTGCCAAAATGCATTCATATTAGGGATGCACCAAATCCACTATTTTCGATTCGGCCGAACCCCCGAATCCTTTGTGAAAGATTTGGCCGAATACAGAACCGAATCCAAATCTTAATTTGCATATGTAAATTAAGAGTGGGAAGGGGAAAACATTTTTTACTTCCTTGTTTTGTGACAAAAAGTCCCTCCCACCCCTAATTTGCATATGCAAATTAGGATTCGGATTCGGTTCGGCCTTGCAGAAGGATTCGGCCGAATCCTGATGAAAAAGGCCGAATCCTGGCCAAATCCCGAATAGGACCTGCAAAGCACATTCTACCCTGCTTGAACACAACCCACAACTGCCTTAAAGGGGAAGGAAACCTAGTCGGCGCAAACCCCCCACCCCCCTCCGGTTTGTTGCCCACCCTCCCTCCTCCCCCCTGGCCTACCCGTCCCGCTGGGCAAATGCCCCTAACTTGTTACTTAGCCTTCTGCGCAGGTCCAGTCCAGGGAGTTCACCGACGACATCTTCTTCCACGCGATCTTCTTCCTGCTTTGAATGGCGCATGCGCAGTAGGATCATTTCGCCGGTACGATCTACAGCGCATGCGCGTGACTTTTGGCGCATGCGCAGTAGATCCGTACCGTCGAAATGTTCCTACTGCGCATGCGCCAAAACGCCGTTCACAGCTGGAAGAAGATCGCGTGGAAGAAGATGTCGTTGGTGAACTCCCTGGACTGGACCTGCGCAGAAGGGTAAGTAACAAGTTAGGGGCATTTGCCCAGCGGGACGGGTAGGCCAGGGGGGAGGAAGAAGGGTGGGCAACAAACGGGAGGGGGGGTGGGGGGTTTGCGCCGACTAGGTTTCCTTCCCCTTTAACTAAACTCTCTCTGAAACCGAAGTGACATCATTACAAAACATAAGTGATATCATCATAAACCGGAAGTGACATCGTAGATAAAATAAAAACACATGGAGAAAAGAAATAAAGAAGTAAAAATTAACTAATATTCAGAGCTACAACCTAACCTGTTGACCCCTGGACCCACATCCAAACCCAATATATTTTTTACAGGTAACCCATGAGTACCCAACTAGATATGGTACTCTACTGTATATGTGTAATAGAATCATAGTCAAGCACTCTAAACTTCAGAATCTCAATATTGCAGGGGTTTCAGGCAACTATAACCAAAAACTACATAATTGTCATCAAAAAAGCTGTTTCATGAACCTGGAAGTGTTAAGCCACATACAATTGACTCAACCTAATATCTAGCTAATATCAAGCTATACTCCGTAGCCTCACCTGGTTGGAAATGAGGTTTTAGATAAAAACCCACACTCATTTATCTCATTTTGCCCATCTCTACTCTATATGAATGACTGTATTGAACTTCCTCTTATGAAAGGTCAGCAAGACACTAATAGGGGTTTGTTTGCTCTTTATGAAATGACTACTTGTAGCAGTAACACACACTCAAGCACACGGACACATTTACAGTAATATGATGAATTCCATTAAACATGGCATTCAAGTCTTTACGGAGATACGTTTGTGCGCCAGGGGTGAACAACATACATTTCACGAGGGTCAATTCTATTTTGAGTTTCCAAGCAAGCAGTGAACCAATTACTGATGGTGAATTAATTATAATACCCATCTCTATTCACCCATGCATATTCTGTTCTAAATATTCATGAGAACCATGCCATTCTAGATACATGAATTAAGTACTGCATGCTATTCTATAAACTGTGCTTATCCAACTACAAAATATGAAAAAAAGGGGGTGAATGCATTTTACTCTGTGTCCAGCCTGAAACAGAGTACATCTAAAAACAAGGTAGCCTGGCACAAACTCCACTCCAAACAAAAAAAGTAATTTATTCAGGAAAGCATCTGATAAAACAAAAGCCTTACTTTTTTCATGCCGAAAGTCAGTGATTCATCATAGGCTGAGTGAGTAACAAGTAATAAAATAACTTTTTGCCAGGACAATGGTAAAGTTGGAGGAGAGTTTACAAAGGACCAGTGTGTATCAAACACATATACATCTTATATGAGATAAAATTAGAAAAATAGTAGGAATAAGATTCTCTTTTGGAATGAACATCTACGTTTTTTTTGGAAGACCACATTGTGTCATCAACTTTTCTGATGGTGACCTATATAAAAGGACTTTGCCTTTGGCCTTGTAGCTTTACATGATCATAGACCTCCTAACTTTTTCTGTAAAGCAGAATATTGTTGTTGGTTTGGTGAGTGCCATCTTGCACCACTTGAGGTCCGCTTCTTGGCAATATTCTAAATGGAGCATTTGCAGTTAAAGTTGATTCGTACCTGGCTTCAACTGAACATGCTCAGTGTTGGTGTTCACTGAGAAGAAGATGCTGCCCACCAACCCCACTGTGCTGCTCTGCTTTAAGGTCAAGGAAACAGTTGGACTTAGAGAGCCTAAGTAGTATGGATTGGGAAGGGGGACTGTAATATCCTTATAATTTATAGTAGGGGTACATTATTCCCTAGATAGCTTGAAGTCTTGTACATTTTATGTCTCTACAGAATCGGGTAACTTGTTGGCATTCTATAGATGCATGATAGAATTAAAAATAATACTAATACAACATAGAGCTAGTTTATTTTAGGCACTGTTCAGTCCCCCCCTCCTACACTTCTGACACCTCCGTTTTGCTCATCATGTTGCATATAACTTATTGCTATGAGTTTTTGTGTTTGCCGTTATTGATTTCAGTGTAAATAAGCGGTCCCTGCCCTTATGTACCACATAAATAACATATTAGTTTATGCTAAAATGATTTGCCATTCAGAGCTCATAAGCCTATCACCAATTAAAAGGCGCAAAGTACACAAAGAACCTGCCAGATTAAACTGATTATTGCTACAGGAGAACAATCTTTACATTGTTACATTCAAAAGTAGGAGACCTGGTAGGGGGAAATGACACAAATGGAGTGCATTCTTAGCTGTTGGCAAATGAAGAAAAGAATATTTCTATGTAGAGAAGTGAGCTCAACATAACAACAAACCACAAGCTGATACTTTCCCTCTACGTCTACAGAAAGCATTTTGATTTCCCCTACGAGCATTTTGATTGTCCCCTTATTTAACCTTTTACGTGCCCTCGGTGGTAGAATCTGCAGAGATGAAGCTCAAGAACCAATAGTGCCAGCAGCATCAACTCTATGATCTTGGGTTCTGCCTTAGTCTATGGGAGCATCATTTTTTCCATCAAACTGTGAGGCTGCTCATGACCTGACACGACCAGGACTTAAAGGAATAAAGGTAGAAATGTATGTCAGATAAAGAAAAACAAAATAAGCATTGGATCTTCTACTACCATTAGAAATAATATTCATGCTGACAATAGAGATACAAATTATAATAAAAGGAACAGTGGGAAGGCCGAGCTAACATTCAGTCCTCCATCTGAAGACAGGGAGTGCATATCTATAAAAATAACATATTCTGGGTACCTAATCATAACAAACTTTGAATTCAACAGAACGTGCAGAGCACGTCTCCTCATGATCGTTGCTCTCACGAAATCCCAGTTACTTCGCTCCTTTTTCAAAAAGACCTCATATAGCTCGCTTCTGAGCGCTGACCAACAGAGACGAGTTGTGCTATTATCTAATCTGGCTTTATTAATATCAAGGGTACATCAGTGGGTAAAAACGAACTTGTTTCGTGCCTGTTATCCTAGTCGTTTCATCTGTTGATCATCGCATAGAAGCGAGCGATATGAGACTTAATCATAACAAGTTTGGTTTCCATTGGGTTGGCATTTCAGGGTTAGGCAAGAATCAGTAGCTCAGATGTTGGCTAAATATCAGTTGAACTGGCAGTGGTAGACTAGTCAAAGAATTATGTAACTTCATTTTTCTCCACCTTGTGTGACCTGTGCCAGCAGCGAGCATGTATCAATACCGGAGAGCTATTTAACTTTAATAGTCACTGGACATAATTCTCCAAAGGACAAGCACCACTGGCAGTTGTGACAATGACAAATAAACTTCCCTGAACCAAAACCCAGACAATAACCCAAAAAAGCTCTAGGGACTGCTGGGCAGGATTGTGCTCTGGACGGCCATTGGGTTGCTGCTGTCTCTGCACCTCCTGCCAACCCCAAGGTAAATCGTCCACCATGCTCCAGACACTCATCCTGACTTTTTTGCCCTTTTAGCCCAGTCATCTGCCTCCTCCTTGTACATTCTGCTTTCAGTTCAGAGCCCCTGTTATGGAATTTTAGAGACCAACATGGCTACAGGAGTAACCTGAGTGTTGGACACAAAAATAATTCAACAAGCTGGTTGTATTTATTTATGAAATTAACACGTGACCTGCTTAGATTCTATTTGCTCACTTTCTTGCTGTGGCCAGTATTCAGGTCTAAAATATGTTAGGTCTATATTTAAAAGGAAATCATAGCACCTACAGAATCTGGACTGCCCTTCATCAGGACAGATAGTAGTATAGGTTGAATACCATGACCTAGATGAATGAAAATCTTCATAGTCACAACCTAGTACAGGTATGGGATCCGTTATCCACAACCATGTTATCCAGAACGCTCCAATTTACGGGAGCTTTGTCTCCCATAGACTCCATTTTCTCCAAATAATCCAAATTTTTAAAAATTATTTCCTTTTTCTCTGTAATAATAAAACAGTAGCTTGTACTTGATCCCAACAAAGATATAATTAATCCTTATTGGAGGCAAAACCAGCCTATTGGGTTTATTTAATGTTTAAATGATTTTCTAGTAGACTTAAGGTATGAAGATCCAAACTATAAAAAAAAAATCTGTTATCCGGGAAAACCCAGGTCCCAAGCATTTTGGATAACAGGTTCCATACCTATAATGGAATGCTGTGGGCACTGGCTTCAAGAAAAAAATATTTTCTCTCTTACAATATAAGGTTGCAGAAACACAATACCCTTGTGATTTGAGGGAATAGATTGGGAATAAACTAGTTCAAATTAGCCTACTATCTGAAATGTTATTTTCCAAAGAGTTGTTGCCTTCTACATTGCTGTTCATCTGTTTCTTAAGTAGGAGGGGTCAGGGGTAGTGATGGGTGAATTTGCAGCGAAACCGTGAAACCGCCGTGAAAATTTGCCGGCATAAAAAAAGGGACACCAGCATCAAAAACGGATGCCGGCATCAAAAATGAGACGCCAGCGCCATTTCACAAATTTTTTGCTGTTTCATGAATTTTGTGGGAAATTTGCAAATTTTTTGGCGAAGCGAAATGCCCCAAATTCACCCATCACTAGTCAGGGGTAAAGCTATATATAAGACATATAGGGCAAATACAGGTATGGGATATGTTATCCAAAAACCTGTTTTCCTGAAAGCTCTGAATTATGGAAAAGTCATCTTCCATAGACTCCATTTTATCCAAATAATCAAATTTTTAAATAATGATCCCCTTTTTCTCTGTAATATTAAAATAGTAGCTTGTACTTGATCCCAACAAAGATATAATTAATCCTTATTGGAGGCAAAACCAGCCTATTGGGTTTATTTAATGTTTAAATGATTTTCTAGTAGACTTAAGGTATGAAGATCCAAACTATAAAAAAAAAAACTGTTATCCGGGAAAACCCAGGTCCCAAGCATTTTGGATAACAGGTTCCATACCTGTATTGGAATGCTGTGGGCACTGGCTTCAAGAAAAAAATATTTTCTCTCTTACAATATAAGGTTGCAGAAACACAATACCCTTGTGATTTGAGGGACTAGATTGGGAATAAGCTAAAATACATTAGTGGGAAAAGAAGCGATATTACCCTGTATGTACTGAATCTGACCAAATGAACAGTAATATGAATGTACCAGTGAATGTACTGGGAATGTCAGAACAGACATAACAAGCACTGAGATTTCATCAGGAGTTTTAGAGAAGTACTAAGTCTCATTAGTTCTTTTCATTTTCACTCACAAAAGAATACCAGTTCATATCATTGTATTGATGGCCGCTATATATATATAAGCTTACGTTCATCACTGAGTAAATACATTTGTTGCTGCCAGTAACAAAGATTGAGCTCAATAAAAGACTTAACTGAGGCTGCCGGGCAGAAGATTAAGGAATCCTACAAGACATCTACAGCCGAGCCTGAGTTTATCCTAATAATGATAAATGCCTCCTTGAGTAATTTCTCTGACCTAGAGCTAGAAAACAATTCAGTTGAAAACCCCTCTTTTTGTGTGTAATTTATTTTGTGTAGCTGGGTCTCTAAAACAACTCAATAATTACATAGCAGAGCAAGAGATTAAAATAGCCACATTCAATATCTATAGGTCAGGGAGATTCTATCTAGCAATGCATAATGTAAATGGCATGCCGCTATCTTTCTCATTTAGGCTTAGTGATGGGCGAATTTATTTGATAGGCGCGAATTTGAGGAGAATTCCTGCGATTCGCCGTCAGCAAATAAATCCGCTATACCAGGGTAAAAATTCGTCCAAAAAAATGGATGCTGGCGCATTTTCGCCAGCGAATGTGCGCCGGTGTAAAAAAAACGGACGCTGGCTTCAAAAACGAGACACCGGCGCCGTTTTGCAAATTTTTCACCACAGATTCGCCCACCACTATTTACATAGTTACATAGTTAAATTGGGTTGAAAAAAGACAAAGTCCATCAAGTTCAACCCCTCCAAATGAAAACCCAGCATCCATACACACACCCCTCCCTACTTTTAATTAAATTCTATATACCCATACCTATACTAACTATAGAGCTTAGTATCACAATAGCCTTTGATATTATGTCTGTCCAAAAAATCATCCAAGCCATTCTTATAGTCATTAACTGAATCAGCATCACAACATCACCCGGCAGTGCATTCCACAACCTCACTGTCCTGACTGTGAAGAACCACCTACGTTGCTTCAAATGAAAGTTCTTTTCTTCTAGTCTAAAGGGGAGGCCTCTGGTACGGTGATCCTCTCTATGGGTAAAAAGGTCCCCTGCTATTTGTCTATAATGTCCTCTAATGTACTTGTAAAGTCTAATCATGTCCCCTCACAAGCGCCTTTTTTCCAGAGAAAACAACCCCAACCTTGACAGTCTCCCCTCATAATTTAACTCTTCCGTCCCTCTAACCAATTTAGTTGCACTTAGTCTCTGCACTCTCTCCAGCTCATTTATATCACTCTTAAGGACTGGAGTCCAAAACTGAACTGCATACTCCAGATGAGGCCTCACCAGGGACCTATAAAGAGGCATAATTATGTTTTCATCCCTTGAGTTAATGCCCTTTTTTATGCAAGACAGAACTTTATTTGCTTTAGTAGCCACAGAATGACACTGCCCAGAATTAGACAACGTGTTATCTACAAAGACCCCTAGATCCTTCTCATTTAAGGAAACTCCCAACACACTGCCATTTAGTGTATAACTTGCATTTATATTATTTTTGCCAAAGTGCATAACCTGCATTTATCAACATTGAACCTCATTTTCCAGTTTAGACAGATCACTTTGCAAAGTGGCAGCATCCTGCATGGAACCTATAGTTCTGCACAATTTAGTATCATCTGCTAAAATAGAACCAGTACTTTCAATGGCCACCTCCAGGCCATTAATAAACAAGTTGAAAAGCAAGGGACCTAGTACAGAGCCCTGCGGTACTCCACTAACAACACTGGTCCAATTAGAAAATGTTCCATTTACCACCACTCTTTGTATTCTATCTTTTAGCCAGTTCTCTATCCAGACACAAATATTATGTTCCAGGCCAACATTCCTTAATTTAACCAGTAACCTTTTGTGTGGCACTGTATCAAATGCTTTAGCAAAGTCTAAGTAAATCACATCCACTGCCATCCGAGAATCGAGGTCTCTACTTACATTCTAAGGATCACTAGGCGCTATATAAAATAATCCTACACAAAT
Organism: Xenopus petersii; assembly: GCA_038501925.1. Taxonomy (NCBI): domain Eukaryota; kingdom Metazoa; phylum Chordata; class Amphibia; order Anura; family Pipidae; genus Xenopus; species Xenopus petersii. Next base: position 153,719,779 of record CM076682.1, read on the forward strand.
CAGTTGTGCCTACTTTCACTCATTTATACCAGTGTTAATATGACAGTTGTGCTTACTTTGCTGCATGAGCCTTAAAGGGGTAGTTTCCCTTTAAGTTAACGTTTAGTATGTGATACAATGGCCAATTCTAAGCAACTTTTCAATTGGTCTTGATTATTTATTTTGTAAACTTTTTTTTATTATTTTCCTTTTTCTTCTGATTCTTTCCAGCTTTCAAATGGGAATCCCTGACCCCATCTAAAAGACAAATGCCCTACAAGACTACAAATGTATTGGCTTTGCTACTTTTGTATTTCTCATCTTTCGATTTAAATCCTCTCCATTCATATCCCAGTCTCTTAGTCAAATAAGTGCATGGTTGCTAGGGTAATTCAGACTATAGCAACAGATTGCTGAAATTACAAGATGTTGAATATAAAGCTAAATAGCTCGAATAACCACAAATAATAAAAAAAATGAACAAATTGGAAATTGTCTGAGAATATCACTCACTACTTCATACTAAAAGGTAATTCAAAGATGAACAACCCCTTTAATGGAGCCTTGTACCTCCTATCATTGCCTTGACCAGAAGGTCAGTTTAGGGCTCATTTGGCATGCTGAATCTATAGACAGTTGAATGATGTGTAAGTGTAAAGCCAAGTTCCACCAAAAGTTGATCCTTGCATCCCAGGTGCAACTTGTGCCATTTAATTGCAATTTTCTTTGTAGCACAACCTTGTGCCCCTGGTATTACCATATCTCATTGGAAAAAAGTGGGTTTCTCATGGTGGTCCTGCATGTGACAATTTAGCACGTGGTTGATATTTGATGGGCTTATTAGTAAAAATGGCAGTACAAGACCTGGGGCAAAAGTGAAAGAGAATTAAAGCGCACAAGAGTGTGAGAACTAAGGGACATGCTCTTGTACCCTTTAGTGCTATTGCATTTCTGCCCAGGCCTTGGTGAATGACCCCTCATGTCTTTAAAAATGTCATCCCAAATAGCGATGAGCGAATCTGCCTATTTCGCCAAAAAAATTGGCATTTCTCTGCTACATAATAATAAAAACCTGGTTTTAGCTGAGCACAAGCTTGCAGACGATTTGGTAGAGTTTTTGGAATTCCCTGGTCTGGTCTCTATTAGCTTTCTTTCTAAACAATTTTGGAATGTTTATAGTTCAGATTCTCACCCGTTATTGAAACCATCCACTAAATGGTCTGAGTTTTTCCATTGTCAAATTACTCCCTCAGACTTGGTAAAATCTATTAGGAATTCCAATAAATTCATTTTAGCAGAAAATTGGAGGATACAACATTTTAAGCTTATCCATCTAGGCTATGGAAAATTATTTTCAAAAACTTCCTCTAAAGGCCCTATTTCATACTGTCCTAAATGTGATGAGACTAATGTGTCACTTTTTCATTATTTATGGTCTTGCCCAAAGATTGATATATATTGGAGGGCAATTTTTGTGTTTTTGAATTATCAATTGAAGGTAAGGATTAAATGGTCTCCGTGCTTTGCTTTTTTGCATCTAGATAATGTAGTGTTTCCTTCAGTTCCCAACACAAATTTTATTTCCCCTGAAAATAAAGTATTGACAGTTTTTTTTCTAGCAGCTTCCAAGAAAGCTTTATTTAATTCTTGGTTACTAAAAGAACCCCCTTCGTTAACAGACGTTATTTCTTTTATGAACCAGCTTAGTTGGCAAGAAGCCTTATTAACCAAAACCAAAGGAAATAATTCCATTGACTCTTTTAAACTGATTTGGTCTCCCTTTTTTGAAGCTTGTTATTCTAATATAGGTGATCAAATAGGACGGTTTCTCAATTTATAAGATGTGCTTTCAGACAGTCCAGTCAATGAATAGACATTTTTCTTTATTTCTTTCAATATGTTTACATCCACTGGCTTAGTTAATTTTAGTTAGTTGTTGTCAGTCTCATTAAATGGTATTTAGTTTTTAATAATTTTATGCCATTGTATCGATTATAACTTTCATCTGCATAAAATTTGCTGTCATACTGTTATTATTTGTTTATCATGAAAATAAAATAAAATATTTTCAAAAAATAAAAATTGGCAAAACATTTGCGAAATGCATTAAAGTCTATGGGCGACCTTTTTTTTGCTGTGGCAACTTTTTTGTAACAAAATATATTAGAGTCTATGGGTGTCTTTTTAACTCACTCCAGTTGCATTAAAGTCAAGAAGAGTTTTTTTTTTCTCAATTTTTTACTCACTCCATATGCATTGAAGTGAATAGGCATGTTTTATCAGTAAATATTTTTTTTGCTGCAAAGCACTACCCCCAACATGTAAAATGAATGCCACTGCACCATTGGTAGTAAACCAAGCAAACAGGGAAAGAATAGTGAAATCAGGGCAGAATGAGACCAATGTGAGGATATAATGGGGCAAGGGAAGAAAATAAATCAATGGAAGGAAAAAGAGAAGCAAGTAGAGAAAGAGGAAGACAACCACATAGACACAAGTCAAGACAAGTAGACCATTATAATTAAAAATATCTGGTCATCCAGGACTGGTGGCTTTACCAAAGAATGTTTGTGCATGTACATTAAGCCCCACGAGTAGAACCAAGTTCCTACCTCTAAAATAAAGCACAACTTCACCAAGGCTCACTTATTTTCAGCATTGTATGAAGCCTGGTCTCTAAAACACAGTTTTTGTAAAAAGAAGAAGATGAAGTAGACATTGATGCGACACAAGTGAAATGGCCGAATGATAAATGAAGGTAATTACTGAACTACAGAAAGCCAAGATTTAATACCAAAGTCCAGAGGTAGAGAATGACAGCAGAGAGTGATATATTTATAGAACATATTCTTTATCTCAAGTTCTCTTCCCCTATGTTGTCTGCATATACAGGCATTTACCATATGATTTAATCTTAAGGGCTCACGCAATAGATCCTGGACATATTTCAACACAGTTGCCAGTTGCTTGACTTTGAAATATCCTTAGGGTGTTTATTTCAGGTTATGTCTATTATTGTTGAGATGTTAGACAAATAATAGCCGAAAAAAGGTTGCTTTGCACACATTATTCCAGTGGGTATTAACTGAGCGGTGAAGCCTTTTCTTTCTGTGATTCAACTATTTCCACAATTAAAATTTAGTATTTCAAAAAAAAAAATGGCATTTTGGTTTCTACTGCTAGAGCCAATTCAAACAACATGTCAAATTTAAGGGCCATTAGGCCAAAATAGACATTCCAAGGTTTTATTATTTCTGACACTCGTTGGAAGAGCGAGAGGAGCTACACAACTGTTTGTCTTATTGGGCATATACAGCGGCTGATGTTAGAAATATGCTCAGATTTGTGATTTTAAATTTTTAAGATTGGTATGGTTCCTGTATAATATCGGTATCAGCAGGGAAATAGTAGGGAAACCAAATATAGAACTGCAGGCAGTCTATTTTACTGTTAATGTAGCTGTTCTAGATGTAGGGCATACTCTTTATCTTAAATAGGGATGTAGCGAACGTCGGAAAAAAAGTTCGCGAACATATTCGCGAACTTGCGCAAAAATGCGAGCGGTTCGCGAACGGTTCGCGAACCCCATAGACTTCAATGGGAAGGCGAACTTTAACATCTAAAAAAGACATTTCTGGCCAGAAAAATGATTTTAAAGTTGTTTAAAGGGTGCAACGACCTGGACAGTGGCATGCCAGAGGGGGATCAAGGGCAAAAGTGTATCTGAAAAATCTGCCTGTGTGTGCTTGGAAGAGATAGTGTAGGGGGAGAGCTGTTAGTGATTTCAGGGACAGATGATAGTAAGTTTGCTGGCTAGTAATCTGCTTGATACTGCTCTGTATTGGAACAAAAAAATAAATAAAAGCAGTCCTTACAAGGACTACTGTTATTGCAGCAGTCAGCAGATGAGATCAGAAGCAGGACAGCTGCCCACTGCAGCTACATACAGAGCACTGCAGTAGAAGGTAGATTACTAGCCAGCAAAGCTACCTAAGCTTAAATGTCCCTCAAACCCCTGCAGACTTCTGTCCCTCCAATAACAGAGCAGTATCAAAACGATTACTAGCCAGCAAACTTTCAACTGTCCCTGAAATCACTAACAGGCAGCAGCTCTCTCCCTACACTATCTCTTCAGCACACACAGGCAGAGTGAAAAAAACGCTGCAGGGCTTCGGTTTTTATAGGGAAGGGGAGTGGTCCAGGGGAGAGCTTCCTGATTGGCTGCCATGTACCTGCTGGTCTGGGGTGAGAGGGCAAAAAAAAGCGCCAACAATGGCGAACCCAAAATGGCGAACGTCGCGCGACGTTCGCGAACTTCCGGCGAGCGCGAACACCCGATGTTCGCGCGAACAAGTTCGCCGGCGAACAGTTCGCGCCATCTCTAATCTTAAATCAGTGATCCCCACCAGTTGCTCATGAGAACATTGTGCTCACCAACCCCTTGGATGTTGCTCCCAGTGGCTTTAAAACAGGCGCTTCATTTTGAATTCCTGATTTGGAGGCAAGTTTTGGTTCCATAAAAACAGGTGCACTGACAGAGTCTCCTATAGGCTGCCAGTCCACATAGGGGCTACCAAATAGCCAATCACATCCCTCATTTCGCACCCCCCAGGACTGATTTAATGCTGGTGTTGCTCTGGCACTTTATAAGTTCAAGTGAAAGATACAGCAAGAAATGCTTGGGGATTCCTGAATGAGCTGGTAGTATTACTCAACAATAGGACCTCTCTAGAGTATACCATTTACCATCCATAGTTTACCATAACAGGACAGCAAGCAAGAGTTAAGGATTAGTTGTGCTAAACTGAACTAAAATGCCCATCACTGTACAATAAGATTTATGTTTTCTTGTATACAGAGAAGTTTCCTGCAACACAAAAAATGATAAAATATCTGATACTTAAGAACTTATGTGCAGTGACATGCAAATTGCTTATTATATGCCCAGGTGGCTAATTATGCATCCAGAACAGCAAATTTAATAGCACAGATAAAGCCTTATTCCAAGCCAAATGTCTAACTTACATACAGCTGTTGCAATTTGGTTAAAGTTAGTTTAACTTCGGGTGTCAAGAGATTGCAAAACAACTAAACATTAAACTTAGAAATGGCTGACCCACGGATGGAGCCATAAGTAGTCACTTACAGATACTGATCCCCTTCATATTGCACCAATGGGCAAATGTGACCTTTAAAGGAGAAGGAAAGCTCCAAGACAGTTTATTGCCAATAGAATAGCCACAATAGTGCAAGCTAGAACGCTATATTTATTCTGCAGAATGCTTTACCATACCTGAGTAAACAGCTCTAGACACTGTCTCTGTTTGTTTAGGATAGAAGCGGCCATATATGCTTGGTGTGACATCACTTCCTGCCTGAGTCTCTCCCTGCTTACTAACAGCTCTGAGCTCAGATTACAGTAGGGATGGGAGGAGGGAGGGGGAGAGGAGCAAACTGAGCATGCTCAAGGCCGTGCCCTGGAGGTTTAAGCTGAAAACAGGAAGTCTGATACAGAAGCCCATGTATACACAATAAAAGCAATGAAATGTGGTGTTTCTTTTGACAGAGGACTCAGAGCAGCATTACTTTGAGGGTTTACTGGTGTATTTATATAGACCTTTCTGATAAAGCTTACTTAATTTTAGCCTTTCCTTCTCCTTTAAGAAACAACATTTAGGGGGTTATTTATTAAAGTCCGAATGTCAAAAACTCACAAAATGTGAGTGTTTTTTTAATATAAAATCCAAATTTTTAGTGGAAAAAAACCTCAAATTTTTCCAGATTTATTACACAAAGAGGATGGGAAAAATCTGAATGCCAAGGTTGTATATAAGTTGATGGGCGAGCTCTATATCCTATTTGGAAGTTTCAGTAGTCTGTGCTGGAATTAGCCCGAAAATTAAACTATTTCAGACTTTTCGGGCAAAAATCCGAAAAATTTGGGCTTTACTAGAAAAAGCCTTAAAAAAATCATATGGTTCGGGAAAAAACTCAGAAAAAAATCGTATGATGATGGTTTTCTCTCAATTTTATCAAGTGTGTCCCCAATTCGATTAAATTGAGCATTTTTATTAATAAGTTTAAGGTCACGTCGTGGATTCCAGTTTGGTCAGACTTTTTTATTTTAAAAAATCTGAAAAATTTCGCCATTCGCCCATCACTACTCTTTGGTAAATATACCCCATAGTAATCTTTAACTTTAACCTAATTTAAGCCGGTGCTAGTGATGGGCGAATTTGCGCCGTTTCGCTTCGCCGAAAAATTTGCGAATTTCGCGCGAAATTCGCGAAACGGCGAAAAATTCGCAAAACGACGCCGGCGCCCGTTTTTGACGCCGGCGCCCGTTTTTGGCGCTGGCGTCCATTTTTTCGGAAAAATTTTTTTTGACGCCGGCGAATTTTTTACTCGAATTTTTGCGGGAGTTTCGCGAGTTTATTCGCTGGCGGCGAATCGCGCAAATTCGCCGCGAATTCGCGCCTGGCGAATAAATTCGCCCATCACTAGCCGGTGCATTAGAAAAGTAAGTAGTAAGCATGAGCAATGGGAAAATGGGTGTTATTAACAACATAACGTGATTACAATGTGAGCACTAGTGATGGACGAATTTGGGGCGTTACGCTTCGCTGAAAAATGCCGAAAAACAGAAGCCAGCATCCATTTTTTTTTATGCCGGCGAATCGCAGGAATTCGACGTGAAAACGCACCTGCCGAATAAATTCACCCATCACTAGTGAGCACTAATGCAGAACCCCAGATTCATGCCAGGGCAAGAGCACACTCAGGGCCACATACAGTACTGTATATCAAAGGTCAAAGTCGGAGATTCATGTTTATTAAAACAAATGCAATGTAAAAACCTTTTCCCATGATTTATGATTGCTTTATGATTCCCTTTCTCATGACATTGTTAGATTTAATTTTTGTCATTCCAATAAAACAAATTTTTCAAGATTTCTGACAAAACAAATTTGAACTGTTTAGAAGTTTTATTTCTCCAGCTCCAGAAATCGACGGGAAGTAGATATCCTAATTTTTTAGATAAATTATTTTTTTAATTATTTGAGTCATTAAATTGCTAGATACCATAAGAAATGCAATAATTTGAGAATATTGCTGCAAAAATTTGAGTACAGTGTATAATTTGAACGTAATTAGCCCATACAAGGTGTATTAAATACAGCCAGATTTGAGAAAATGTGTCATAACTTTATTAATGGGCACAATAGAAATGAACCTTGATTAGGTGAGAATTCTAAGCGACTACAGACATTTTGATAAACATGCCCCTTGGTGTTTTTATCCCCATTACAAGCAGTAGCAATCAAAACAACCATCAGTTGCCTTGTGTCATGTCCTATAAACACATGCACATGGGGCAGGAAACAGAACCATAGTGTGCCATATCCCTTAAAGCAGTGATCCCCAACCAGTAGCTCGTGAGCAACATGTTGCTCTCCAACCCCTTGGATGTTGCTCCCAGTGGCCTCAAAGCAGGTGCAAATTTTTGAAGTACAGGCTTGGAGGCAAGTTTTAGTTGTATAAAAACCAAATGTACTGCCAAACAGAGCCTCAATGTAGGTTGACAATCCACATAGGAGCTACCAAATGGCCAATCACAGCCCTTATTTGACACCCCAAGAAGATTTTACATGCTTGTGTTGCTCCCCAACTACTTTTACTTCTGAATGTTGCTCACGGGTTCAAAAGGTTGGGGATCCCTGCCTTAAAGGAAAACTATACCCCCAAAATGAATACTTAAGCAACAGATAGTTCATATCAAATTGAATGACATATTAAAGAATCTTACCAAACTGTAATATATATTTACATAAATATTGCCCTTTTACATCTCTTGCCTTGAACCACCATTTTGTGACTCTATCTGTGCTGCCTCAGAGATCACCTGACCAGAAATACTACAACACTAACTGTAACAGGAAGAAGTGAGGAAGCAAAAGGCAGAACTCTGTCTGTTAATTGGCTCATGTGACCTTACATGTGGTTTGTATGTGTGCACAGTGAATCTTACGATCTCAGGGGGCGGCCCTTATTTTTTAAAATGGCAATTTTCTATTTATGATTACCCAATGGCACATACTACTAAAAAAGTATATTATTATGATAATGGTTCATTTACATGAAGCAGGGTTTTACACATGAGCTGTTTTACTCAGTATCTTTTAATAGAGACCTACATTGTTTGGGGGGTATAGTTTTCCTTTAATATTTTGGAAAAAAGTTAACATTTTTTAAACTAAATTTATGAATGAAATCGCAATTTAAAGAATTTTTTCCATTAAATAAAATGTAATTATTAACAGAATTTTATGAATTAAATTGCATTTCAAATAATTCTTTTGAGCCACTTTTAAAATTTGTTGGGTATTTTTTTTTTCATTCAATGTCAGAGTGCTAAAAGAGAGGGGTGCAGACTAAGTAGTGGGGTGGGGATGGTAAGTGAAGTGGTGACCTGGTGGGACTTAGGGCCAAGTAAGGTTGCTTTGGACACCAAAGCTATTTGACTTAGCTCTACTTTAAACCATTGGGCAATTAGAGCCATCAAAAGTTATTCAGAGATGATAAAAACATATGGAATAAAAGGGTTTTAATTTGGTTTGACATGTGACCAGATCATTGGTGTTTTTTGCCTGACTCAAAGATTATGGATTTTGTTCAACCCTATAAATAACTAGTTTATAGTGAAGCCAATTCATTTTCCAGGTTTGAGTAATTACAAAAGGCCAAAGGCCAGAGAAGCTAATGTTAAACCCAGAAAATGCCTCTTGGAATGCTCCCAACACCACCTGTTTCCATTCTTGTGTGCATGTCATGCTACACAAGCTGGAAAAGATGCAGGGGGCCATAGCACTCTGGCATGCTAGGTAAAATATGGCTTCATTCATTTATAAATGACCCCCTACAGGGGTGCTGCGCCAATTAGGTGAGTTGAGAAACTCAGGCGGCAGAGCCCCACAAGTTACCAGAGATGGCAACAAGCCACTTGAGAAGATTTGGGGAGATTTAGTTCTTCGGGCGACTAATCTGCCTGAACTGCCTCCCCTCCAGAACTGCCTCATGAGGAAACTTTGGGCGACTTCCAAAACGAAGCACTCCAAGTGCCATCCTGACAGTTGATTTAGATTCTAGCAGGCGGGGAGGCAGTTTGGTGAGATTAGTGGCCCGGCTACAAATCGCCTCTTCTTCGGGCAACTAATCTCCCCAAACTGCCACCCCACCAGCTAAAATCTAAATTGCCGCAGGATGGCAGTCGGAGAGCTTTGAGGAGATTAGTCGTCTCAAGAAGTGGCGATTTGTTGCCGGAGCATCTAATCTCCTCGGATCTTCTAGTCTGTGTCTGCCCTAAGAGCCAAAATTGTGCCCTCTGCATTAGTGACGTGGACCCCCCCCCATACCCTCTCCGCCTCGAACGAAAGGCAACAATAGGGCTATATTATCTGTAATCTTAGATTACAGATAATTATAGCCCTATTTTACTTTTCAGATTGATTGTTATATACAGATGCAGCCACTTTGGTTTGTCTGTTTGACACAGAATAACTAAACACAGATATCCCATTTATCTCATTTAACACAGAAAACTGCGTCACAACATCCCATCTAATTAAAGCATTCACCATTGTGAACAATGGAGCTTTGGTATGCTAATGAAAAGGTTAAATGCATTAAATGAGTTAAGATGACTTAAGATAACACAGTTTCTTCAATTACCCCTGAGTCATGACGCATTTAACTCACAAATCCAAGTGGCTTCATCTGTAACTAAACTTTTAGATACTTTTCTACAGTTCCACCACTTTGAAATGCTAACACTTATTCTAGAAAAATAATGTAGCTTCATACAGACAGAACATGAGGCTTGTACTGCAGATCTTTTAAGTGTTTGGGATAAATTATCTCAGTCGGGGGTTTAATAGAATGCTGCAACAATCTACTTTTTCTGGCAAGTTGTCCTCTGGTGTCCTCTAATGAATCCGATAGGAGCCAAGTTTATTGATAGATGGGAAAGCACAGAATCATCATCTCCAGGAATTGTTGGGTAAAGTATTTTGATGCATTTACTGACTAGGTATAGATTAAGGCTGCTTTATGTTATTGTCAATAATTTACAGTACAGCATCTGCGTGGCGGAACAAAACTTTTGTAACAATGTAAATCATTGTTCAGTTGGAGGACAGTAACAACAAGTCAAGTTTACTGTATTGTGTGTTCAGCAGGAATACGAAAAACAGCCTGATGCATTAAGACCATTTTTGTATTCTGGATAGAAGGATAAACTGTAGCGATCAATGGCCTTTATTTCTATATTGCATTTTCATATTCTGTACAAGTGGTTACTTTGGAAGCAGTGAACATTATGTTATATTATTAGTGATAACAATCCATGAATGAAGTTGGATATCCAGTTGTTCTAGGACCTCATGACTTCATAAAAGTTTTAGAACTGCAAGATGAGTTCCTATACAAGGATGTCCTCAAAGTTGTGAAAATACATGCCAAAGATCCTGTAGATCAAGAAGAATAGAGGGGTCTATGTCTGCTCTACTGGCCTTTCTGAAGGTGTTGGGCTTGAAAGAGGCAGTTATAAGGTTTCATGGTGGAGTAATCTTTGTCTGATCTCCTTTTACATTTTAGTTGAAGGTACATCACTTCTTGTAATACTGTCCATGTGCAATGTAACATAGTAATGACAAACTTATACATTGGTGACCTACGCACACACACACACTGGGCAAAATAATTGGAAGATTTAATCAAAAAATAATCTTAAAGATCAGGCAGAAGAATTGGATTAGTCAATTGCAGTTGGTATGGCAGAGAAGAGAGTTCTTTAATGTCATTGAGTTGATGCACCTCCATTAGATACATTTCTCCTTGGCAAAGCAACAGGTTTTGCAGCTCAATAAAAAAATTTAAAAAATGGTGTTTAAGGCACCATTTAGTGAGAGAGTAAATTTTATTATCAGTGACTTTATGGCTAGATCTTCTCTTATTTTATTTGATTTATGTACTACTGCAGTATCTTTTTTGACTGAGGATGAGGAACGTGGAGCACTACTGTGGTCTAATAGGGGTGGCTTTGTGTTGTCAACCTTACTTAAAGGGAAACTAAAGTCTAAAATAGAATAATGATAGAAATGCTGTATTTTTTATCCTAAACATTAACAAAAACTTACTGCACCAGAAGCCTAATAAAACAAATAATTTATGCTTTCAAAGTTGGCCACATGGGGTCATCGTCTTGTTACTTTGTTAAACCATCTTGCAAGACCAAGACTGTGCACATGCTCAGTGTGGTTTGGGCTTCAGTTGGGAGGCTAAACTTAGTGATCATCATAAATTATCAAAACAGCACAAGTCAAATAATATCTGCCATAGAAGCTGATACAGCAAGACTGAGTAACAATCTGAATATGCAGACTGCAATGAGTCCTGTGTTGTCATGTAATCTAATGTGGATTTTATAGTTTTTTGTATTGTTTAATACAAACTTTCTTCAACTCTCCAGAACCAGTGGCTGCAGCAAAATAATCCTCCAAAAAGAATCCCAGTTTATCTGTTCAAATCTGGCTCCATGATCTTTGTCCCTACAGCTGGAGTTGGAAACATTAAAAAGGCTGTAAAGGAAAAAATAAAATCCCATTTTTACTTTATTAACTTAAAAGAAACCAATCCCCAATAAAAAAAATCGGTACAGTTTTTTAAATGAAACCTGACTCTATGCAGTGAAATCCCCCCTTAATTTACTTGTTCTGACTACTTGCAGATATATCTCTACATGGTCGCCAGCTGCTCTACTGCATGGCTTGGAAGTATGGTAGAGGTTCCCCTCAAAGTTCAAAGTATGATGTTTCCCTGCACAACAGTTAGGGACTATCTGACAATTCCTATCCACAGCAGTCAGAGCAACTAAATAAAGGGGGAATTTCACTTCATACAGTCAGGTTTCTTATAAAAACGGTACACATTTTTTAATTAAAGTATATTGGAGATAGGTTTCTTTTTCAATAAAGAAAGTAAAAATTGGATTTTTTTTTTGCCTTTACATCCCCTTTAACATTAAAGCCTGTTCTTCTCTTAAAGCTTGATCATAGTTTATTACTAGAACTATTTAACCTTATTACCCATGCTTATGGAACTGTTAAACTTCTAAAACCTCTACAAATAAAAGCAAAGTCTATGTAATGATGAGTGGTAAAGTCACATGTGTCTGTAGACTTATATCACTCTCATGTACGCATGGGAGATTTTTTTCCCCCCGGAAAGCTCTTCATGGAATGACAACAACAGGACTGCCACGACTGACAATGCCATATAGCACTGAAAAAAAATCTAGTTTGTTATAAAATTGACTGAAAACAAGGAGCCGAGGATATGCTATTTTCCATCAAGAGCTGCGTGATTCTTTCCAAAGCAATCATTGTAGAAGGCAATCTGCCTGAGCAAGGACTGTTTATGCTTGGGAACACATGATAATAGCTGGGATGTTTGTGGGAATATTGAATGTAATGATGAAGATACCCTGTGGACTGGCAGTGTCCAATTTGCGTATCACTAGCTGTTATTTCAGTAGATATGAAGTGGCAGAGGGAAAGCTCAGAAAAGAACACAGGAGATGACTTGAATGCACCTTCCTTTGCAGCCAAATACCTTTTGAGATTTAACAGGAAATATTAAAAATACTTTTGTGTTCTTTTGCATTTTAAAATTCATAAAAAATGTATTAAATTTGATAGCCGTGAGCTCTAACCATTGTAGGTCTTTAAAAAGTTTATCGAGACATTCTTGAACATGTGTCCATTTATTTGCACTTATTCCAAAAAAAATTCCATATGCGTCAATCTCTTGGATAAGGTGGCATTTAATTCCTCTAAATATATGAAAGTAAAAAATATTGACTTTTCCCCTAATGATTTCAGGTTGACATCTCTATACAGTGAAATAACCTACTAAATACAAACATGTGATATCCCAAGAATGGAACCTTCATAATGATTTCCATCCACATTTGGAGTTGATGCTCTACAACTCCCCCTGTCGCAGTGGTCATTGCTGCATATCCTTCTGTACATCCATGAGCTACTAGTACCAATAGGGGTCATAGCTCATCCTCCAGGGAGGTCTGTCAGTCAAGTAGATGGCTGTATTGGAAGACTGCTGCAACCTTACATAAACTGAAACAGTGGGCCAAACTAGAAAATTGATGCTAAGAGGTGCTATAACTAATGCAGTAGGCCTAGCTGCAACTGGATAGAGTATTTACTAGTGATGGGTAAATTTGTGCAATTTCGTTTCGGTGAAAAACTTGCGAATTTCCCATGAAATTTGCGAAATGGCGAAAAATTTGCCAAACTGAGTCCATTTTTTTTTTAAGCTGACGGTTTTGAGAATTTATTCGCTGGCGGCGATTCGTGGGAATTCACTGTGAATTTGCGCCTTAGATATTTACCTTAAACATTGTCCTAGATGCAACACTCTGATTAAAGCTTTCATGAGGAGTCACTAAGTCATATATAGGCTACTTCTTAAGCATGGATAAGGCAGGGTTCAGTGAAGCATAAAACAGTATTTCAGAATACATTATTATACAGGTATAGGATCCGTTCTCCAGAAACCTGTTTTCCAGAAAGCTCAGAACTATCTCCTATAGACTCCATTTTAAGGAAGTAATTAGTGATGAGTGAACCTGTCCATTTTGCTTTACCGGAAACTGCGAAAAAATGCAAAATGGTAAAAAATTTGTGAAACTCATTATTTTCTTTCACGCAATAATTTGACTTATACTCATTTAGATATAGAAGAATTGTGCTTAAAGAACCAGTAACATCAAAAAATGTTTTTAAAAATGTGTTAGTATAAATCAAAAAAAAAAAAAACCACCAAGACAAATGAAACTTTAAAATTCACAAAGTTAAGAAATAACCTACCGAAACTTTGCTTGTGATTATCTTCAGAAAGCCATCCATCGTGCAGCCCTCAATTTATCCTCCCTGTCTTCCTTATAGGAGATAGCCAGGGAAGAGAAATCGAGCGCCGCACAATGGATCTTTGCTGTGCCTTTTCTGAAAAGGAGAGCCAGTTGAGTTTTGGTAAGTTATTTCTAAATAAAGGCTGTGCAATTTTTAAGTTTAATTTGTCTTGGTCTTTTGTTTTCTATGTATACTAACAACATTTTTTCACATTTTTTTTTTATGTTACTGGTCCTTTAAAAAAGTAGTGTTTCAGGCTGATTAATTGAATATTTATGCAAAAACCCTAATAATCCCTCCCTTTTCTTCCACTTCCTGCTCCCTGAATTCCCAGGCTGGGCAGGGGAGCTGGCAGCGCTCACTGCTCTGTTGGACAGGAACCAATCAGCAGCTAGCAGGACCTGATAAGGAAATGAAGCGTGTCTGTGCTTGTGTGACTGCAGGGCTGTGATTGGCTGTCCCCCTCCTATTGCTAGGACACGCCCACCCCTCATTTAAAACAGGGACCAGTGAACATCTATAGGGAGCTCTAATAATGGAGCTATTTTTAAAGATATTCATTTTAGCACAATGTAAAAGCAACACCATATATTATTCATAATTGCCTACAAAATTAGGGTTTTTTTTTTCATTTATCCTATATGTCGCCTTTAAAGTCAATGGGAGTTTTTTTTATGGCGACTTTTTTGTCCAAATGTATTAACCTATCCAGTGGTTGGGCCTGCAGCTAAAAGTCTCATTAAAAATTGAACCCTACACTTTAAATTTCTCAATGACTGTATTGGAGAAACGTCTGGCTCTAATCCTTTAGTGCCAGATAGGTGCCCTTTGGACAGCCAATAGTGAATTTATTCGCCAGGCGACAATTGTGCGATTCGCTGCTGCCGAATAAATTTGTGAAACAGTCGCAAAAATTCGCTGGCGAAACTTCACCGCCGTCAAAAAAAAATGTTGCAGCGACCAAAAAAACAGACACTGGCGTCAAAAACGAGACGCCGGCGCCTTTTCGCAAATTCGCCCACCACTGCAGATGCCACCATCAAGCCAAGAGCTGAATGCCCACAGTAGTTGAAGAACAGCGTTCCTTAAAAACAGATTAAATCCCCAACTTTGTATTGTCATGTAAATTAATATCATTTAAATGTAAGACAGTGGGAAAATAATAACGGTAGCATTTCATTGCTCCGTATCACGCAGAGAGAAAGGGAAAACATTTTGCCTATTAGGATAGACTGTCTCCTCTCAGCAGTGTCACTGCTGGATTCATGGTCTATTAATAAATAGACGGAGAGGTGCATTAAACCCTATGACTTGAGGTTCTTTGATGGAGCCGGATATCTGCATGTGTAGAGGAAGGCAATTTCTGTTTTTGAATTTCTCTCCAGCGAGAGGGGAAATGAGAACTATTTTTGATATATTTTCAGCTCCTGCCAGTGTCAGTTCCAGCTGGTGGGACCATGGCAGCTACAGTGCAACAGATGCTCGCTTCTAGTTTATGTAGCCCTGGCAGACACTCGCAGGGCCAGCACGTCTGCCTGACTTTGCAGCCAGCTGTGATACAACTCTTCTGCTTCTCTCTCCCCAGGAGCTGTCTAATCATCAGAATCTTCTCATTCTTTAGGTCTGAAGGAATTTACTCAGCGAGGACTCTATGCTCACAATGCTGTATAAAGTAGCAATAGCTTTGCTTAAAAAACATCTAATAATAGGTATTGATTCTATAAGAAAGCAAGAGGGTATCTTTCGAAGGTCTCAGCTGGAATCTATTCAGAAGGAATGGAAATGGATTTTGTTTAATTGAAGGTTCCTGTATTCTACTGGGATTGTATATGCATAGATTAAAATCCAAGCCCCCTCTTGCTTTTTTTAAAGGCTCCCTCCTTCCTGCCCTCTCTGCCCCCTCATTGTTATCTCTGCATGTTGGACTTCAGTCCTCCTGCTGCTCTCATTGCTACAATACATGGCCTTGGATACAGTGTGAGGCTCTGCTGAACCCAAGAGGCTGAATGGAGTGAAGCAGATATAGACCATCACTTTGAGAAAAATACCAATCAGTGCCATGTTTTTTCTTCACCATGCACTGTGTTTTGTGTCCAAAGGGTGCAGCTCTTTGCATTCCTAAAAAAGAGCTGCACCTTCATATGAATACAGCCCTGCTTGCTTTCAATAGCACTGTACTCATGAAAAATGGTGGGTGGGAAAAGACCCCTGTACTTTCTGCAGTCCTATGGCTGGCATTAAGTCTCACTTTTTAGTCCAGTGTAAGGTACATCTTGTACCTGTAATCCCATTGCTTCATGGATAGGTACTAAGGGTGAAATACTTAGATCATTTGAATGCTTAAGTCAACTGCTTCTGCAGCAGTTGCCATTGGGCAAGCATGATTCTAAACCAGAGTTCTCCAACCATTTGTTTGTGAGCAAAGCTCCCAGTAGCCTCAAAGCAAGTGCTTAATTTTGAATTCCAGGCTTGGAGTTAAGTTATGGTTGCATAAAAACCAAGTGTACTGTCAAACAGAACCTCCTATAGGCTGCAAGTCAACATAGAGGCTACCAAATAGCCAATGATAGCCCTTTTTTGGCACCCCCTATGGAACTATTTTCATGCTTGTTTTGTACCTCAACTCATTTTACCAGTAGCGATCCTAGAGGGGGGCGATGCGTGAAGCACAGCCGGGCCCCGCCCCCCTCCGTATGGCCGCATTTGGCCGCATTTGTATGTGGCACACGGACTGCCGGGGGGCACTGAGGGGGTGCGGGCCCTGGCCCGCTAGCAACCCCTGCTCCCCTGGTAGTTCCGCCACTGCATTTTACATTACAATGTGGCTCACATGTAAAAATAGGTCAGGGACCCTAGTTCTAAATAATACCTAATGGTTCTTTCTGGGGACCCAAGCTGTTTAAATAGATGAGATGGATGTTCATTGTTAAGGTTGCCATACAAGAGCTGATTAAAGCATCCAATTCAACTCGTTAAGCACTTTCCAACTGACTAAATCAGTGAGAAATTCATTGAACAGATTAGAAAACCCAATGGAGACAGGAGAGTCTTAGTGAGTTGACCCAGTGGTCTCCCTCTAGGACCCTTTAATAATCTAATTGTCAACCTGGAGATCAAATGATTGGATCATCTTGATTTGGGCTAGCACATTGGAGGCCAATTCGGGTAAAGATTCAGTCATTTTGTGAACTTGCTTAATCAAAGAATAACAGTGTACACGAGAACTCTCTATACAACATAGCAGGCATGTACTCACTAGTGACACTTGTGCATCAGATAGTTGTGATATAAACAGGAGAGCACAGGCAGACCAAAGCCTCATACTCGTACGTATGTTTTCAGTGCTAAATTTCTATGTTTAGAAGAGAAATTGTAAGAATGGATAAATATTTCCATTACATACCGTCCGTGTGCCCGTTGACTCTATCAGTCCATTAATCTAAGACATTACCGTATATATTTACCCTTATTGTATACACCTGATGTCACATAATGTATATAGAATTTATGGCGCAGGCGTGCACTAAAAGGCCAATAAGGATCCATTTTAAAACATTCTGTAGGAAGAAAAATAACAGGACTGGCTGATGGATATGCTGTACATTTTCATACTCTACTGGACATGGTGGCCAGAAATAGTCTGACAAAATGCTTGGAAGTGTTTGTGAAAAGCCTAAGCATATAAATGATAGCTGTAGAGTATTACAAATTGCTTAAAGTATAGTATTTGCTGATTATAGGCTTTGGCAAGAACAAGTTTTGTTGTATTAAAATCGCCACTGTATACTTTTATGTAGTTGACTGCATGAGAAATATCATGTCAGTGGAGTCAAATAAATGTTGTATTTATAAAGCTGCACATTTCACCATATTTTGGGTCATTCAATGTAATCCCTGAATTAAAAATAACTAGTCTTGGTATTTATAAAGGTGTGCATTTTCTCCGATTTCCTCTTATTACTCCTTATTTTATACCACCTCAAACATGGTACTGACTTGTTTTGTCTAGGGGTTTAATAATCTTCAGACTGGTTATATGTTACACAAAGTATATGTTTATGTATATATAGAGGGTTCAGCAGAAATGGTGACACACAGACTTAAAGCACAGTAGGATTTCACTACAACAAGGTGTAGGAATTATGATGCTTATATCATTAGGACGGTGATCCTCAACCAGTCGCTCGTGAGTAACATGTTGCTCTCCAACCCCTTGGATGTTGCTCCCAGTGGCCTCAAAGCAGCTGCTTATTTTTGAATTCCAGTCTTGGGGGCAAGTTTTGATTGCATAAATACCGGTATGTACTGCCAGAGTCATGTTGGCTACCAGTCAACTCAGGGGCTACCAATTGTCAATCACTGTCCTTATTTCGTATCCCCAGGAACATTTTGCATTCTTATGTTGCTCTACAACTTTTTTTTACAGTTAAATGTGGCTCATGGGATATAAAAGGTTGGGGACCCCTGCATTAGATCAATGGCACAAGGGCCTCCAGGGAAGAACAGAGGCAGTCAAAACGTGTCTGACAGTCACCACACCTGGTAACACTGAATGCATTGAAGGCACACAGAGTGCTCTTGGCAAGTATGGTCTAATACTGTCTCCACAAGTGTCTCCTTGTATTCTACGTGACCTTCTCAGGAGACTTGATCCAAAACTGCTAGAACAGGTTAGACTCCATTAAGTATGTTAAGCATAATAAATCTCTCCATCCTTCTCTGAACATCTGTGGGTAATACCCCAAGGTCCTTCCAGTGCTGAAATGACCCTAACCCTAATTCACACTAACAAACAACTCTAAATGTTCAAGTCATACAGCAGGTGGTAAGGTCCTGTTGTAGCACGTGTTGTAGCCTGGGCAGTCTATGTGCCACCCTATTCCCCCCCTTCTGACTGAACATAGGCAGCACTGTATTCATAGAAGTGCTCACAGATCTCCTGCCTGAACGACAATTTATAAATGAAGGTATAATCACAGGTTTAATGTATTGTTATTGAGACAATACCCCTTGGAAACATTTTTTCTTGTATCTGTGATAAGATTACACAATACACAAAGTTACTGAAACATTCAGAAATTGTTAAAGGTGAAAACGAATACATGAACACAATGGATCTATTTAACGTTTCCCATAGAAGTTATAATATGTAGGGACAGATAGACACATATATTTAATTTTCTTTTTTCTCATTGTGCCTCTGGGTATCATTGTCTTAAAAAATACCAGAGAAGCCAATTGATGGGCTCAGCATAACGTCCTTACTTTATTTTGAGCTTGCAATAATTATAGGTCTATTTTGACAGTGAAACAGCTATTTTGAAGGTTTGAAGATAACAGCAACATTAATGTGAACCAGTAGTTTTCCTTAATTAAGTTGAAGTTTCCAGTGAAACATTCCCCTTAGGATTAATGAGCATTTCATATATTTCATCAAAACAGTGTAATTACAAGTGCAAAGTTTGTGAAAGATGTGCATTAACACGGTACTAAAGCGGCTATGCCTGAAAGCTACCATACTATAAGCACCCATAGTGTACTGAAGGATTTATGGATGTGAAGGGAATGTGGACTTTCCTAAAGTCAGCTCTTTTCCTTGACAACTAAATTGGTTATTAGGATCCATTCATTTGACAAGGTCACAGCAAGACTCATCCATGCCAGATTTGGTCTATTGAAGCTGCAATAGGCCTGATCCGATAGTTTTGCCCATGGCCAATATTTGCATCCAGGGTCGGACTGGACCGCCGGGACACTGGGAACAAACCTGGTGGGCCCCCGGCTCTTGTGAGACCACCAACCCAGATCCCACATCTGAGGGATTCTTCAAGCTGTGACCTCCCCTTTTTGGGCAGTTGCAGCAAAAAACATAGTGTGCGCACACACACAACATTGATGGAGAAGCTGAGGGGTGGAGGGGGGCCCTGGGATAGCAGCCCCAGTGGGCCCCGGGCCCCCCAGTCAGACCCTGTTTGCATCACATAGTGGGGCCTACAGAAAAGTAATACCTCATCCAAGAACCAATTCAGCTCAGGGATTTTCATATGAGGGATTTGATGGATATGTGATAGTTATTTGAGTAAAACCCATTTGTTATTAGGCAGGAAGATCATCATTTGGCCCCCCTTTTTTAACCTTTTTTTTAATTTGGAATCCAGATTAATCGTGTCTTTTCACAATTTTTAATTAATCTTTACTGAGGAATCCTATGAATTCTATCTCCGCACTAGCACTTTATATTTAATAATTTTTTAACCAAATAGTTGGTCACTCAATCGATGTAATATAATGGTGCCCTACTCCAATTAATTGTTGGAATGAACTGGGAATTGTAATTAATTAATTTCTTATTATGCACAGCACTTTAGAAATCACCTCACCTTATTAATTCATTTATACATACATTTGATTGGATTTAATTAATTGTATTTATATGTTCATTAATAATCCATTCTAAGTATTTATATGTTTAATATTGGGCTACTGGATCTCAAGCACTAGCACTTTACATATTTGATTGAGGGTTTAATTGGTGATAACCAGAGAGTGGTGATTCCTCATTTCATTATAGACTGATTATTACTAGGGATGGCGCGAACTGTTCGCCGGCGAACTTGTTCGCGCGAACATCGGGTGTTCGCGCTCGCCGGAAGTTCGCGAACGTCGCGCGACGTTCGCCATTTTGGGTTCGCCATTGTTGGCGCTTTTTTTTGCCCTCTCACCCCAGACCAGCAGGTACATGGCAGCCAATCAGGAAGCTCTCCCCTGGACCACTCCCCTTCCCTATAAAAACCGAAGCCCTGCAGCGTTTTTTCACTCTGCCTGTGTGTGCTGAAGAGATAGTGTAGGGAGAGAGCTGCTGCCTGTTAGTGATTTCAGGGACAGTTGAAAGTTTGCTGGCTAGTAATCGTGTTGATACTGCTCTGTTATTGGAGGGACAGAAGTCTGCAGGGGTTTGAGGGACATTTAAGCTTAGGTAGCTTTGCTGGCTAGTAATCTACCTTCTACTGCAGTGCTCTGTATGTAGCTGCAGTGGGCAGCTGTCCTGCTTCTGATCTCATCTGCTGACTGCTGCAATAACAGTAGTCCTTGTAAGGACTGCTTTTATTTATTTTTTTGTTCCAATACAGAGCAGTATCAAGCAGATTACTAGCCAGCAAACTTACTATCATCTGTCCCTGAAATCACTAACAGCTCTCCCCCTATACTATCTCTTCCAAGCACACACAGGCAGATTTTTCAGATACATTTTTGCCCTTGATCCCCCTCTGGCATGCCACTGTCCAGGTCGTTGCACCCTTTAAACAACTTTAAAATCATTTTTCTGGCCAGAAATGTCTTTTTTAGATGTTAAAGTTCGCCTTCCCATTGAAGTCTATGGGGTTCGCGAACCGTTCGCGAACCGCTCGCATTTTTGCGCAAGTTCGCGAATATGTTCGCGAACTTTTTTTCCGACGTTCGCTACATCCCTAATTATTACTTCTTTTCTTACTGAGAATTAGATCATCCTTTGATTCACATACTGTACACATGAAAATAACTGGCCATTTGGTTAAGAATGGGCAAGTCAGGAAACAATACGAATTGCAGTGTTGGAGGCCAACCAAGGACCATCACTCGAGGCCCACCACCTAGCCAAAAAAGGCCCACCACCCCAGCTATGGATAACCTTCTCCATGCTGCTTCCCCATTCCTGCCTTTTGAGCTGCTGCCAACCAAACCCTCTGCTCTGCAGGTTCTGGGCACACAGCAAGCCTGGGGTGATGATGATGCCACCAGGATTTCTCCCGTTATCCTGCCAGCCCAGTCTAACCCCGACTCAAGTGATACAGTTTTAAAGAGCCCAGCTTTATCAGAGGGATAACAGTGCTTTAGTGAACAAAGTAACAATAATCTAAATGTATGCCTGAATAAATGGAATGCAGTAGTGATGGGTGAATAAATCCAGACACAAATTTGCGGCAAATTTCTGTGTTTCGCCGCAAGCGAAACTGCAGCAACAATTCATCAGCGCAAAATCCACCTAGTAAAAAAAAAAAGAATTGGTGCACTTCAAAATTGGCGCATGCATAAAAATTGTCCTGCGTCAAAATCATTGACTTAAATGCGTTTCGTGAATCACTAAATGGCAGTTGATTATAAAAAAAATAGAAACGCAATTAATCAGTCAGATTATATAGCTTTTCATCCACAATGAGGCCAATTTGGAAGCAAAAGCAGAAATCACACACGCAACATGTTGCCTGTGCTTTCGATGACAGTTCTTATTGTTTCCTTTTGTGCACAATATTTTCGTGTAAGTGCTGAGTTTATTGCTTATTGCATGAAATTTGTCAGAGCGATGAAAACCCTTAGAATAATTTCTGATTACCGATTCGCTGCTGCAGAATGATCCCAACTGAGAAGCTGTAATGCTCCAACTTCTTTCTCGTCTGTATTGAGCAGGAATAAGACAAACGCTTTGAAGCTCTGTCATTGGAACACTTCCATTTACTTTGTTCAGATTCATATCAGTGCTGCACACCGGCTCTGGATTTCTTTTCCTAAAGTATGTTTTAGCACAATTAGAGGCTTGTTATGTTCCTGATAACACTTAGTTAGACACAGATACCTAGGGAGAGGGTCATGTCCAACAGCGAACTCACTCCATGTCTCTTTATGCTGTAGTATGTAGAGCCTGAACTGAGTAAACTGATGGATCAGTGGTCCCAAGCAGTGGCTCATGAGTAACATGTTGCTCTCAGCCACTTGAATGTTGCTCCCAGTGGTCCCAAACAGAGTCAGACTGGGAAAAAACCTGGTGGGCCTGGTCTTTTTTGGGCCCCTCTGGCCCAGACAGGTTCCTGCGCATGTGCATGGGGGGAGGGGCTATGAAGGAGAAGACTTCGTGGCTGGGGGGCCT
The DNA here is from genome assembly GCA_038501925.1 of Xenopus petersii. Classification (NCBI taxonomy): domain Eukaryota; kingdom Metazoa; phylum Chordata; class Amphibia; order Anura; family Pipidae; genus Xenopus; species Xenopus petersii. The sequence continues at coordinate 153,742,648 of CM076682.1, forward strand.
AGGGGATGGGGTGGGGGTCCGGTGGGCCCTAGGCCCCCAATCCAATGCAGGCCTCAAAGCAAGTGCTTATTTTTTAATTCCAGGCTTGGAGGCAGGTTTTGGTTGAATAAAACCAGGTGCACTGCCAAACACAGTCTCCTGTAGGTTGCAAGTAAACATAGGGTCTTCCAATTACCAATCACAGCCCTTATTTTGCACCCATAGGAACTTTTTGCATGCTTTTGTTTGCTCTCCAACTTTTTTTTTACATTTAAATGTGGCTTATGGGCAAAAAAGATTCCTGGAGTAGAATCTGCAGCTACTATTCCTATAGAATAATTTTTTTGTCATCACACACGAGGCACACCATTCTAATGTATCCTCATTATCTATTTAAATGGAGAGACATCGCCGATGGATATCTACTGTAGGTAAAATTTGCTCCACCTGTATCTCGTTCATAGCAAGTTTGTCCTTATTATTTATGGGTGGATATTATAGTAAAACTGCGTTGAAACATACATAATCTTCAAGCTCAGCTGCCCAACATTTCTTTCTTAGTATTCAACTGATCAAGAAAATATAGCTTTCTTCTGCATTCTAATTGTGAAGCCTTTTCTGAATCTCATCTCTGTAGCCCTTCCTGAATTTCTAACCCCCACTGGCAGTCAGAGCAGTGATTGTTTTAAATGCACTTTATTAATACCATAACCTTGCGTTTTCTCCCTTGATGGAACAGAAGCCCATTTGAGTCATGCTACAAAAATATCTGTGGCCTAGAATTAAGAATGGCAGATTTTACCCTCATTTAATTGTTGCTCCTTTATGTCTTTGGGGGGCAACTGTGTATCCAGAACAGCTGGTTAAATAGTCAGCCTCACAAAGCCAAACAAGCAGGCAACCTGTCAATCTTAGTAGATCTTATCAGTGCAAATTAATGGAACATGGCTTCTAAAAAGACATCTTGCCTTGAACATAATGAGGGGTCATTTGCATAGCAGAATGCAGTCTGCAAAAAGCCAAAAACCCCTTGCATACTGCATTTTGCTCTTGCTGAATGGCTGCAGACCTCTGTGCAGAAACCTGAGGCTTGCCCCTACATTAGGAAACACTCTAACCAAGAGGGGCAGGTAGGGGGAGACATATAGGCATCCCCCCTTCACCTCCTATCCATACCCTAACTTGCATGTCATTCAGACACAATTTACACATCATCAGAGGATGCAGGCCACAATAGGTAGGGATGTAGCGAACTGCCGATTTGATGTTCGCGAACGCCATTCGCGAACACCGGCAAAAAATGCGAACGTTCGCGAACTTCGAACACCCGCTAAAATCGTTCGATTCTAACGATCGAAGGATTTTCGTTCGATCGAAGGATTTTCATTCGAATCGAACAATCGAAACCATTCGATCGAATGCTTTTCATTCGATCGAATGCTTACAATCGTTCGAACAAATGGAAATCGTTCGATTTATAGCGGTCGAAGGAATTCGAATGGTCGAATGGTCGAACGAATCGAACGCGAACCCAAATTGGCGAACGTCGCACGACGTTCGCGAACATTCGGCGGACGCGAACGGTCGAAGTTCGCCGGCGAACAGTTCGCTACATCCCTAACAATAGGGCCCTGTTCTTAGCAACTGCCTTATAGCAGGACTCACATGCGCCTACTGATGCTGTACTCCTCACTCTGGTTTTTCAGTCTGGCTTGGGAAACAGAGTGCAGCTGTTCATGGGACATACGTTGTTTATTGCTCACTAAGGGACATACTCTTGCACCACTTAGTAGCAATGGGCGGATTTATTCGCCAGGCGCAAATTTGCTGTTGAATAAATTCGCAAAGTTGCCGCGAAAATTCTGGCGACAATTCCGACGCCGGCATCGGTTTGGATGCTGACGACAATTAAACCCTTGACTTTAATGTGCGTCAAAAGTCCTACAGACAATCAACATGCTGCTCACCAACCCCTAAGATGTTTTTGCTGGTGGCCACAAAGTAGGTCCTTTTTTTTGAATTCCAGGCTTGGAGGCAAGTTTTGTTTGCACTGCCAAACAGAGTCTCCTATAGACTACCAGTCCACATAGCAGTTACCAAATAGTCAATCACAGCCCAAGTTATTTGGCATCCCCAGGGACATTTTTTTGCTTGTGCTGCTCTCCAACTCTTTTTACAGTTGAATGTGGCTCATGGTTAAAAGGTTGAGGACACCTGTGTTCACACATAACTTTGACATAATCCCTCGTAGGTGCTTTAGTGTTTTTAATCTCACAATTTTTACTCCAGGGTTCAGACCACTTATTGTTTTGTCCGATGCATGCAAATGTAATTGGCTTACTAGGGTCTATTTACAAAGGGAGCACTTGGAGCAGGTTATTGGTACCATTTCCCCTAAAAAAAAACTTCTGGTTTAAAGTGGCAGTCATGATGCCTGCCACCCTTTACAGTCTGTTGAGACTAGCTTAATCAAAATCCATGAACTAGTCCCAAATACTTTTCTCCCTCATTTTTTACTTTTTTGCAATGTCCATTGTTCAGGCATTATTTGTAATGGAGACAATGTCCTCATCATGAAGGATGAACTTCCCATAGATTTTCATTGTGAGAATTTATCTTTGTACTGTAAAACCAAGCAGGGGGTGAATAATACTTGACTTTTGATAAAGGTGCCCTTTATATTCAAAATAAAATGAACATAGTGGAAATAATCACATAAAGGAATTCCACCCGTCTAATGCAGTAAGAGTTATGAGCAGGTTTACATTATGGCAGATAATTCTACATATGATTCTGTGTACCCTCCTACTCCATCCTACTCAGGAGTGATAATGGGTTTATTGTGGCTCTTGATCCTGCTTTTAACAGTGTCAAGGATCATAAAGTGAAATGTTTAAGGAATAAAAGAGCATTAAAGAACGCATTAAGGAGCCATTATCATGTGGGCCAATAAATGTGGCGTTACTGTTAAAACAAGAGGGCCGCCATTGAATAACACAAGTCATCTGCATGATATGTAATTATCAAAGTAAGCTATAAGCATATATATGTCTGTGTATGTCCTTGAAAATATGGTGAGATGCATCCGAAAAGTTCACTTAGCACCCTGAGCTTTCATTTATCTGTGGATACAGTATGTGACTGTCTGTCTCTGGACTCTAGTTCTAGAGATAATCACATGTCCTCAGATATTCTAGACAGGTGAGTAGGGATGTAGCGAACGTCGGAAAAAAAGTTCGCGAACATATTCGCGAACTTGCGCAAAAATGCGAGCGGTTCGCGAACGGTTCGCGAACCCCATAGACTTCAATGGGAAGGCGAACTTTAACATCTAAAAAAGACATTTCTGGCCAGAAAAATGATTTTAAAGTTGTTTAAAGGGTGCAACGACCTGGACAGTGGCATGCCAGAGGGGGATCAAGGGCAAAAATGTATCTGAAAAATCTGCCTGTGTGTGCTTGGAAGAGATAGTGTAGGGGGAGAGCTGTTAGTGATTTCAGGGACAGATGATAGTAAGTTTGCTGGCTAGTAATCTGCTTGATACTGCTCTGTATTGGAACAAAAAAATAAATAAAAGCAGTCCTTACAAGGACTACTGTTATTGCAGCAGTCAGCAGATGAGATCAGAAGCAGGACAGCTGCCCACTGCAGCTACATACAGAGCACTGCAGTAGAAGGTAGATTACTAGCCAGCAAAGCTACCTAAGCTTAAATGTCCCTCAAACCCCTGCAGACTTCTGTCCCTCCAATAACAGAGCAGTATCAAAACGATTACTAGCCAGCAAACTTTCAACTGTCCCTGAAATCACTAACAGGCAGCAGCTCTCTCCCTACACTATCTCTTCAGCACACACAGGCAGAGTGAAAAAACGCTGCAGGGCTTCGGTTTTTATAGGGAAGGGGAGTGGTCCAGGGGAGAGCTTCCTGATTGGCTGCCATGTACCTGCTGGTCTGGGGTGAGAGGGCAAAAAAAAGCGCCAACAATGGCGAACCCAAAATGGCGAACGTCGCGCGACGTTCGCGAACTTCCGGCGAGCGCGAACACCCGATGTTCGCGCGAACAAGTTCGCCGGCGAACAGTTCGCGCCATCTCTACAGGTGAGGACCCTGACATGGGGATTCCATGGCCGGTTTGTGTTTTAACAGGTCATGGGTGAGTCTGGGTGGAACAGGCATGGCTTGAGTGGAGTGATGACATGGTCCAGCATGCTGAATAGATGAGCATTTATTTCTATTAATTTCTAGAAAATTTGAGAATACATCACAAAATTAGCAAAACAGCGAAAAATTCAGCAAACATTGAAAAACTCACGAAATGCATTGAAATCTATGGGCGTCAAAATTATTTTGACGCTCGACAATTTTGACACCAGAGTCAAAATTTTCATACGCGCGCCTATTTTGTCCAACTGCATTAAAGTCAATGGGCGTCCAAATCTTTTTGACGCTGCGGATTTTCCAGCGGCTAAATTTCATCGTAGTTTCACAAATGTATTCGCTGGCGGCAAAACACAGAAATTCGCCACAAATTCGCACCTGCCCATCACTATTTATTTCTCCAATGAAGTTCTATTCCTTTTAGTTGGCAGGGTTGACTGGCCAGGGGGTAGAGGAAACCCATAGGGTTATTATACCTTTGGGTTTCCTCTACCCCCTGGCAAGTCAACCCTGCCAACTAAAAACTGCTTCAGAGAAATGTACAGCTGTCTTTCATAAACTATACAGAAGCAATCAATACTATTTATAGTAGGATACAGTACAAATGTGTTGTGTTAAAAGCATGTAGCAGTTGGGATATAAATCTGGCAAAGATTTTCACATATAATATTTCCATGGCGTTTGTGATTGATGTCAGTCACTAATTCTCTCTCCTTTGCAGTAAATAAAGGAGTAATATAAAGTGAGCGCATGGGGCAGGTGTATCAGATGGCTAATCATTAAAGGAGGAATTGTAATCAATACTTCGCGGAGGAATCATTCTACGGGAGCTTCAGTTATTAATGGGGGGAAACGAAATGTAATTATGCATGGTGATATTGTTAGAAAGGATCAATGAAAAATTAATTAGAGAGATTTTTTTTCATTGTCAGGCCAGAGCCGAGGAACTAAAAGTAGAAAAATGAAATGACAGTTTTGGATGCATGACATTCATACAGAAATGTTCCAGGGCAAAAATAGTTGATGAGTTCCAACCAGTTGTAATCCATTCTTTTCTATCCAGGGCTTTCATATTTTGCTGATCCCATAAATTTACAGTTGACTATATGTGGGCATAAAAGGTCTGATTATGTGTCTCGCTTAGAGATATGGGGTCGATTATACAGAAACCCATTATCCAGAAAGCTCCAAATTACAGAAATGCTGTCTCCCATAAACTCCATTTTATCCAAATAATGCAAATTTTTCAAAATGATTTCCATTTTCTCTGTAATAATAAAACAGTAGCTTGTACTTGATCCAAACTAAGATATATTTAATCCTTATTGGAAGCTAACCCAGCCTATTGGATTTATTTAATGTTTGAATGGTTTTCTAGTAGACTTAAGATGAAGATCAAAATTAAGTAAAGATCTGGAAAAACCCAGGTCCTGAGCATTCTGGATAACAGGTCCCAACAGAAAATAAACAATTACTCTAACAGTTTAGGACTACTGCTCTTTTTCCACCATGATGTAGAATGGGTGGGGCACCTAAAACATCACAGAGTGGGGGTGTCTTTTGTTGTATTGGTTGCATTTGATTGCCTGGCTGTATTACCTGCACCCAGGAAGTAAATAGAGTAGGGGCATGAGTAATTACTGCTGAGGCCAAAGGCCAAAAACCAGGTGGAAAGGGTCAATTTCTTTCACTCCTTCCCTTTGACACTTGATGTTCTTTGTTACTTGCTTCTAAGAAACTGACAATGAGCAGAAAAAAGTATAATACCAGGTTTATCCTTGAAGACCAAGGGAAAAGGTAAAGCTAAAAGTACTTTATAGTACAAAGATGTGTTTATAAGTCTACAATTTACTAACATACAATCAAGCCTGGGTGAGAGCTAGATGGTGCATACCATATGAGCTGTTCCTTATACAATAAAACACATTAAAACAAATTTCTGCAGAGCTTGTTTGTTGAGAACATGTGGATTCAAGGATGGAATAAGTGACTGCAGGAGGACGTTCATGCCTCAAAGGCATGGATTCAAGCCATATCCTAAGTATGCAGAAAATGTTTATTATGTCAAGCAACCATAAGGCAAAGAACCACCTTAAAAGACATAAACCAAAACACCATCTAGAATATGATGAAAATTAGACTTTTGCATGGAAAATGTGTCAAGAAACCTCAATGAAACGAATTACCACAAACACAGAGGTGTGCATGATTGGCAAGTACAACAAAGTTGTACATCATTCTCTAAAGTTGTGCTGGGGCTACTTTGGGATTGTTGGAGAGCATTATGGGTAAAAAGAACATGGTGACGTGTCCAAAATAGTCATTTGAAAACTGCTTATTGGTGAGTAAATGTAAACATGTGGACTCAAACCATACTTAGAATATGCATAAATTAAATTTTGGGGCCATTTACTAAGGGTTGAAGTGAATTTTCTAATTCAAAATCTTTGAATTTCAAAGTAATTTTTGGGTACTTCGCCCATGGAATAGGCCAAAATTCGAAAACTTCACAAATTCGACCATTCGAAAATCGAAGTACTGTCTCTTTAAAAATCTTCGACTTTGACACTTCGCCACCTTAAACCTGCCAATTGCTGTTTATCCTATGGGGAACCTCCTATAACCTATAAGTTTTGAGAAGTCGAAGGTTTTTTTGTAAAACCATATGATCGTACGATTAAATTTTATGATCACACGGTTAAATCGTACGAATCAAACGATTCGAAGGATTTCATCATGCGATCGAACGATTTTAATTTTCGACTTCGACTATCGTACTACACCTATTCGATGGTTGAATTTTGAAGTTTTTTCACTTTGAAATTCGACCCTTGATAATCTGAGTGTTATCTGAAGAAACTCAACGAGACACCCAGATACATGCATTCGTTCACAAAAAGTACGTTATTGACCTACAGTACTTCAGCAAGGTTTGGAAACTTTAAGGAGCAGATCCCAAATCTTTTCAAGAAACATGTCTCACCATTCATTCCTCTAAATGAAAGGCAACTGCTAATGGAGACTAAAGATGCTCTGATAACTCTTCAACAACTACCTGCTATTGGGAATTTTTAAGAACTGATGGCTTTGAGTCAATAGAACATGACTTCACAGTAAATGGAACATTGGGTGCTTTAACAGCCTTCGCAAAGGTGCACAAATATAAAATTAGGAATTTCTTCTATTAAATTCCCAGTTGCTGTGTAATAAGAAACTGGAAAGATGTTTCTATGAAATATTGAAATGAGATTAAAATGCTTGATTGAAGTTAACCACAAATCCTTTGGAATGTGCTGTACATTTCAGGGAAGGAAATAGCCTGTCAAACTTAGTAATTAGATGGGCTAATCATTACATTAGTAATTCCTCATCAATGTTGGATGAAATTTTGAGCCAAAGGTCTTGGCCATAATGAATGGTTGAACAATGCAAATATGTGTTAAGATATTAATCAGAAAGTACTGTGGCCTAGAAAGAAAATTATCATTCAGCAGCTATGGCAATCTACCATGTATTGGCTAATAGCTCCCTTTATCCTATCTTTAGGTAACTGTCTAAACCACCAAAGGGCACCTTTATCTTTTCATTTATTTATTGGATGGCCAGTGGCCACTAAGGTCATCAAAATAAAAAAAGGCAATTGTCTGTTTAATTACATGTTATGTTCAGGTATGCACTTACAAAGGTTCATCTATACATGCAGTTCCTCAATACAATGGAGACTGCATTTCACCAAAATTCATTAAAATACTTGCATCCAAACATGTTTTGTCACTTCCACATAGTTGCCAATGAGTCCATCCCAAAGCTTCTGATGAATGGTATGCAACCGTACCTATTGACCAAAGAAACACTGGAGCTAACACAACTTTGAACCTGTTGGTAGCACCAGGGTTCCATGATTTAGAGGAACCATAGAGTTACCACCTCCCTGGAGCTGGTGATAGTTAGAGGGTTCCCACGACAGGTTCCCAACCTATTTTGGGAACCCTTGAGCTACCATCAGGTCCAGGGTGGTGGTAGCTGCAGGTGTCTATAAATAAAAAGGCAATTGTATGTTTACTCAGATGCTATGCTCAGGTATGACCTTGTGCATACAAAGGGTCATCTATGAATATAGATCCTCTACAATGTACACAATGGAGACTGCATTTTGCCAAAAGGTACTTGCATCCAAACATGTTTTGGCACTGCCAATGAGTCCATCCGAATTCTTCTGATAAATGGTATGCAACTGTGCATATTGACACAAAGGAAAACTAGAGTTACCACAACTTTGGACCTTGTGGTAGCTCAAAGGTTGCCAAAGAATACTGATTAAGAGAAACCATGGAGCTAAAACCTCCCTGGACATGGTGGTAGCTCCAAGGTCCCAAAAACAGGTTTCTAACCTGCTTGGAACCCCCTGGGCTACCACCAGGTCCAGGGTGGTGGACGCTGCAGGATTGCTACTCACATGCAACACTCATCAAACAAAAAGTGCAATTGCTTCTATTTTGATTAATTGTGCACATTTGTTGCAGAAACAAATCAGATCTCAGCTGCATAAAAAAATGCAGCAGTAAAAAATCTTGGCCAGTGATCGTGATTTGCCTCAACTTAGGGCTAAAACCAATAAAATTCACAATTCAATTTTGGTATCTGATTTTAATTAATTATTCTTCCCCAAAGTAAGTGGCTATAAGCGTCAGATTAGGGATACTGTAAAATACTGAGCAATGATAGAGAAAAGCGAAAGTAGACATAGTTCAATTGGTGCCATATATACTCAGTAAAGGACAGGTATAATATTATGTTGACTTAAACTTGCACTCCTATTTTTAGAGAATAAAATTAGTGATTTTCTGTCCATCCAAGAGAATTGAGAAGGTTTTACATAAATTTATACTGTAGGAAAAACAGTTACAAAGAATTAATGCAACACCCAATGAGTTGACAGAACCAATCAAAAACAGTAAGATCACAGTGCATAATGCAGTCTCTGGAAGCCATTAGGATATAAGAAAGATAATATATTTCCTTTAAAGAGCATCTCAGGCCCGGAGCTACAGAAAATATCGAAATAAGACAATTCTGCTCAATGCAGATTTGTCAGTAATCTCAGATAAACCACAGCCCCTGTCCTTGAACACATTGTCAGATTAATACATGCCTTCATAATAGCGACACTTTAATATGAATAGCAGTCTGAAAGGGCATTTCAAAATATCAGTTCATTAAAAATAGCTAATAGTTTGCAGCCAGCACGTACTGTCACTTGAAATAAAAAGGGAAACGTGGGAAGCTCAAAGAAAACTTAGTTTTAAGAGCAAAACTCAAAAATAGAATTCTCACCACTCCAAAGGCAAGAGCATCATTCAATGGTTCCAGCCACAGGTTAATGGCATACATATAAACGTAATTGTTGGAAATGTGAGCAAAGTGCAATATTTTGGACTCCCATTACTTTTTTACTGTTTTTCCCATAATTCTAGCATAATTTCAGCCAAGCACTGAGCCTGCTTGAAGGTGATAGAAACAGCATCGTTCCTGAATGTCAATATTTGCATTTGCAAGCAATCCATCAATGGAGGTGGGACAGACATACTGGTGCCCAGAAAAACTATATAGAAGTAAAAAGGAGCAAAATTGAACACATTTTTTCCACCAGTGGGTCCAGGACAAAGATTCTACCAGTGGGTCCTCCAAATATTGGTGGGCCCCATTACATTTGTAATAACAAAAGTGAAACAAGGTCAGTATAATAAGAAGTGATGACGAAATGGTCTACTAAAGAAGACATGATCCTCATTTATGGCACCCTTGGTCAACAGCCATGAGACTGGATGGACACCAAATATGGGACAACTCAAGATAAAATTCAGTAAAAAAGTAATTGAAAGCCTATGCTATAGAGCTTTTTAATACTTAATTAAATGTTTACCAGAGTTTATTATTGTATCCCTGGAGGATGTTTCTGTAGAAAGTTATACCAGATAAATAGTCTTATATTGGTGGCCCTCCTGTCCTTGTGGGTACTGAGCAACTTTGGCCACTTTTTAAAATGACCCTGCTCAACACAGGCATTTAATTCATACCAGAACGATTTTCACAATAATAATACTGTCCTGTTAAAAGGCTTCCAATTTGGACATGCCGCCTGATTATACCACAAAGTGGTCCTTCAAAATATTTTTTTTACCTGATCCTGCCTGATCTCATGACAGTTTTATCAACCAGTCAGCAGTATACTGCATGTGCCATATAGTTATGGTAAGTGTAGGTCAGATATGAATGCTCAGATACTGTAGGTGCTTGAATAAGATTCAGAAGTTACCCAACACAACCTTCATCCAGGCAAGCAATGCCCATCTTCAGCACTTTTACTTAACAACTTTTAACAAGGATTCCATATTGGTATTATTGATGTCTGACCATACTCAGATTCCGGTTTAAATCAATAAGGTTTTATTGGCTGTAAACTATTTTATTAGTAAACAGGTGCTACCCCATGAAACAATATGTAGTCAATACGCAAGCAGTCACCAAAGTCATTTCCCATCAATCTCATCTATTTGGCAGGAAGTTCTTAATTGCATACAGTTTGTCAGCTGTCAGTGGATAAAACCGAACAATATTTGAGTTATGCTGGACATGATCCCTTTTTGCGCTTGTGATTGCACTGAACTCAATGTGTTGGATAGCAAGGAGGAACATGAATGGAATATTCTGAAAGTAGGGAGAATATTTCAGCAAAACAACAAAGCTGGGACGTGAGATCTGTTCTGGTTGTTAGGCTTTGTAAAGAACCTCATTGTGGTTCAGGAGTGAGTGCAAGATGTTTTTAAGATGTGACCAAAGGAGACCTATACAACATGCAAGGAACAGTGTATGGTGCAAAAACCATGCTTAATCCACCACTCTTTCAGCACTTTGTACCTAGGCTGTTTCTAGGCTTCCAGCCCCAGTGCCATTCACTCCCATTACATCACTCAGTGGAGATGGGGAGCATTACTGGAGCAAATCCACTATTTGCTCTAAAAAATTTTACTTTCTGGTTAAAAAACTTTAAATTAATTTCTAGTTACTCCACTGCCCTGTACTTACCATCTACCAGCAATGTGTTCTGTAACTAAGGACAGATTTCCAAATAAGCACCAAGGGATGCACATTTGCACTCCTCACTCTAGGGATGGGTGAATTTTTTCGCCTAGTTTCGCTGAAAAAATGACGCCCATAGACTTGTATGGCGGTGTGCATCAAAAAAAAAGACGTGCGACAAAATTTTTAGGTGCCCTCTGGAATTGGCTTTGGCTTTCATTACATTCCCTTTTTCCAGTGTAAATACTGTATTATTGGGTTTTGATACAGTCTTCCCGATTTCGATACAATTAAGCTTTTTGATGCAACCAAGAGGGACTTTTATTTGCTTTTGTTTTGATTAGAATTAAGCAATGTTTCTTGCCCCAATCACCAAGGGACACCTCTGCAGTAAATAGCACCCTTTGCATTTGGTGACCCTAAAATTTTTTTTATCCTTTTATCTTACATTTGCTTTAAACAAAAGATGCCACAAGGCTACTTGCACTTGTTCTCTGAACAAATGTTTCTACAAAGCTGCTCTGAAGAATCTTTTCTGTGCAGAAAAAGCTCAGTGGGACCGGATCCCCTTGTAACATTCCTGGAGATGGATTAAATACACAGCCAGACGGGTGAATAGGAAGGAAAACTATTCTGATCTCGGGGGGACATTTAAAATACAATTCAAATGCATTCATTATCCGCTTCATGCAACCTGTACCCTGCGCTGAATGACACAAATATTTCTGGAATGAATTTATCTGTGGTTTCAGACTGAGATGCAAGTGAACTTCAGTGATCTGCAGTCTGTGCTATATTCATGGCACAAAGAAGGCTCTCTGTCTTTCAGATGAAAAACATATATATGACACAGTGTAGAGGCAAGGCAATCTGTAGAAGGAAATAAAAACTGTCTGTAGAAGGAAATAAATCACTCATTTAATAAAATGTCTTTAAATGCTTGATATTATTTAAACTCTGAAGCTAAGCTTCAATGATGTATCCAACTGTAGGACAATCAACCAGACACTTCAAACTTGATAAAGACTATTAAAACCTTTGCTGGACCAAATCAAACTTAAACCCATGTTTCTAAATGATGCCCAGTATTGTTGAGATTTATAACCTAGGTCTTACATTTCTAGAACAGCAATAAAAATGTATCTAGCTGGACAGCACAGTGGCTTAGTGGGCAACAGGGTGGCTTAGCTGGGTTCCGAAGTTTGATTCCAGCCTGGGTTCTAACTGCAAGGAGTTGGTTTGTTCTCCGTGGGTTTTATCGAGAAGACTCAGAAGTTCAACATTACGGGGCAGATTTACTAAATTCGAGTGAAGGATTCGAATTAAAAAAACTTCGAATTTCGAAGTGTTTTTTGGGCTACTTCGACCATCGAATGGGCTACTTCGACCTTGGACTACGACTATCGAAGGATTCGAACTAAAAATCGTTCGACTATTCGACCATTCGATAGTCGAAGTACTGTCTCTTTAAAAAAAAATTCGACCCCCTAGTTCGGCAGCTAAAAGCTACCGAACTCAATGTTAGCCTATGGGGAAGGTCCCCATAGGCTTGCCTAAGTTTTTTTCATCGAAGGATATTCCTTCGATCGTTGGATTAAAATCCTTCGAATCGTTCGATTCGAAGGATTTAATCGTTCGATCGAATGAATAATCCTTCGATCGATCGATCGAATTTCCTGCGCTAAATCCTTCGACTTCGATATTCGAAGTCGAAGGATTTAAATTCCTAGTGGAATATCGAGGGTTAATTAACCCTCGATATTCGACCCATAGTAAATCTGCCCCTACCTTTTCTCTCTGTGTCGTATTTGTAAATAAGTCTAATTATTTTACTGCATAGATCCATGTTGGTGGGGAAATGTAGGTTTGTGTTTTTTGATACAGATGAAGCCACTTGGATTTGTGAGTTAAATGCGTCATGACTCAGGGGTAATTGAAGAAACTGTGTTATCTTAAGTCATCTTAACTCATTTAATGCATTTAACCTTTTCATTAGCATACCAAAGCTCCAATGTTCACAATGGTGAATGCTTTAATTAGATGGGATGTTGTGACGCAGTTTTCTGTGTTAAATGAGATAAATGGGATATCTGTGTTTAGTTATTCTGTGTCAAACAGACAACCCAAAGTGGCTGCATCTGTATATCTGTTTTTTCGGCAGCCTTAAGGCATGGTTCTTCAAATTATGTAAAGACCCCAGGTCCATATCTTCCAAACTTGGGTTGATAGTTGCTTTTCAAAACATGTTCCTTTAGGAGTTCCATCACTGGTGCTTTTCTCTAACCAAAAAGCCTTAAAGGATGCTGTCTGTGTTGCATTGCAGTCTGATCCAAGATTCAGACACCTATTCATCTCATTACCAACACATGGACATCAACCAATCACATCTGAACTAAGGTGAGACTTGGAGAACTGTAGTAGCCAAGTTTGAGAGTTGGAGAGAGTGTGCCTCTTTCAATGAAGCGTGGAAGGCAGTAAAAATAGAAGAAAAACAAAAGGCAATAAATGTTGTCCAGGAAGACAGTAAGGGAAAGTACCAGTGATGGGCGATTTAATTCACCAGTCACGAATTTGCAGCGAATTTCCATATTTTGCCGGCAGCAAAAAAAATTGGATGTGCGTCGGAAAAGCTGCTCACGTCAAAACCATCATGCGTCAACATTATTTGGATGCCCGCTGAATTCAAAGTTCCGTGAATTTTTCTCCGTTTCACAAAATTCTCAAATTTTTTAGCGAAACGGGACAAATTCGCCCATCACTAGCAAGTACTGCAAATGGATAGAGGCCTGATGTCTTGGATCAGAGGGATACTAAGTTGCAGCACAGACATTATCTCTCAATGTTCCTTGACACCTCAAAAAATAGGGTTTGAAAGAAAAATACTAACCCTTTGGAAGTTATGTACCTGGAGTTTACAAATAAGAAATTATTTTCACAATTTGATGTGTTAAGGATAACAAAAAAGGGATTTATGTGGTTCGTTTTTATAAATCTTTGTCCCAGAGAGAAATGGTCAGATTTCTAAAACCTTCTTCATATTAAGTTAAGACTAATATATGCCATTCAGATTCATTTTTGCTGACCTAGAACATGTCTAATATAGACTTTTTCACTCATTTTCTTAATATAAGTAATTCTTTCTCATGCAACGAAATTTAGTGAAAGATACCAGCAGACTCCAAAACTCCACCCTGCAAAGTGCAATAGTCGCAGCTAATGTGCAGCTATATATTATTTTATTCCCTTAATGCTGTCCCCTTCACTTCGAAAACAGCTAAAGACCTGAATTAGAAGTACTCTCAGAGACTATTTGCCATCTTCTGTACCAACTAGGCTTTTTTTCCCCATTTTTGTAAAATCAACTGGCAGACTGTCTAGCTACATGCATTTTCCATGATTGCTGCAATTATTATCTTGCCTTCAAGCAAACAGCTCTTTCGTACAGGGAGTGCGAGTGCCGTAGTTCTCTCTCGGCAGACACAGTCCATTATAGGCAGTAGACACAAGCCTATATTTAAAGTCAAGGCCATTGATGGGTGGAGGGGAATCGTCACTCCTTCACCCTTGGCTTCGGGAGTTAATTCAAAGTCATTGAAATAGAATTGATAAACTCTCCGTCATTCTGCCAACAGCTTTACAATTGGTGCTGTGAAACAGAATTAAGTGCACCTATTTAGTAGAAACATATAAGTGCTTATTTGCAGTGCCCCAAACAGTGTGCAAGATATAAAATACTAAAAATTCAGCAGTCTGCCATTTTTTTTTGCACTTTGTCCACCTGTGGATCCCTGATGCTGACTGCTTTACTCAGCAATGAATTAGTGAAGGATGGACGGGGGGGGGGATTTAGCCATTCACCCCTCCCATCCCCCCATCTGCCAAGTTTCAGACTGGGTGTCAAGGGCCCACCCGGGGCAACTACAAGGCCCTCTTATCCTTATTAGTTCCCCTGGCACTAGGTGCAGAGCACAGCATCCACGTATAAAGGCCAAACTTGTGCCCCCAGGGGTCATGAATAGTAATGGGCGAATTTGTCCCGTTTCGGCCCCAATTTTCACCAATTTTGAAAAATTCGTGAAACATCGATTTTGACGCTGGTGAGAACATTAAAGTCAGTGGACGACCGTTTATTGCAGCCGGTGTCTGATTGGGCGCAGGCATCGCAACAGTTGCCGGCGTCTAAAAAATTTGGACGCTGGCGTCGAAACCGTAGCCGGCTTCAAAATTTTTTCGATGCCAGCGATTTTCACACCAAATTCGTGAATTTATTCGCCGGCGGCAAAATGGGCAAATTGTCCGCAAATTCACGCCTGCCGATTAAAGGAAAACTATACCCCCAAAATGAACACTTAAGCAACAGATAGTTCATATCATATTAAGTGGAATATTAAAGAATCTTACCAAACTGGAATATATATTTAAGTAAATCTTGCCCTTTTACATCTCTTGCCTTGAGCCACCATTTCGTGATGGTCTCTGTGCTGTCTCAGAGATCACCTGACCAGAAATACTTCAACTCTAACTGTAACAGGAAGAAGTGTGGAAGCAAAAGACACAACTCTGTCTGTTAATTGGCTCATGTGACCTAACATGTATGGTTTGTTGGTATGTTTGTGTGCACAGTGAATCGTACGATCCCAAGGGGGCAGCCCTTATTTTTTAAAATGGCAATTTTCTATTTATGATTACCCAATGACACATACTACTAGAAAAGTATATTATTATGAAAATGGTTTATTTATATGAAGCAGGATTTTAGATATGAGCTGTTTTATGCAATATCTTTTTATAGAGACCTACATTGTTTGGGGGGTATAGTTTTCCTTTAAATTCACCCATCACTAGTCATGAATGACCCCTATAGACTTTCAGATCCCAGATGAGATTAATTCTCGCGTGTACATTTCATTATTTGGGTCATCATTGCATACAAAGACTCCAATTATCGCAGCTCATTTTTATACATTATAGTATTGTTATTTCATTGCCAACAGGAATGCGCATTACTGTATATTTATATTTCATGCAGTGTGCCCTGACCCTTAGAGCTTACAGTCTATGATGTCAAGGCCTGTTGCAGAAAAAGAGAGAGAGGATCAAACAGGTTGAGGGTCAGAACATCAATATAAGTAGAAAACAGTTTTATTTAGAATTACAGGTACAGTATGGTTTACACAGAAACCCATTATCCAGAAAGCTCAGAATTATGGAAAGGCTGTCATTCATAAACCTCATTTTATCCAAATAATCCAAATGTTTCTCTGTAACAGTACAGTACCTTGTACTTGATCCCAACTAAGATATAATTAATCCTTATTGGAAGCAGAACCAGCCTATTGGGTTTATATAATGTTTACATGATTTTCTAGTATGAAGATCCAAATTATGGAAAGATCTGTTACCCAGAAAACCCCAGTTCTGCAGCTCCACCTAATGTTACGTTCACAAAGAGCTACAATGCACAAATCTGTCTATGCAGAAATGTCTATGTCTATGTAGGGGGAACACCAATCCCAAAACAGAATTCTGGTATTTCAGTATACTCACTATGAGCAGGGACTGTTCATGCAGAATTGTGCTGAGTAAAACTATGCTGGAGGCTATGAGCAAACTTGAAGTTCTCACAATTCAGGTTATGAGAAAAGTCAGAGCTGTCTTTCCAAAATACTGTGCCAGCGGAAGCTATTACTGACCATTGTAAACAGCCCATTTGTTCTAATTTTATACACCCTGGACCACTAGGACATTCCCCTTTAAAGCTAGGAGACTTTTAAGGGGACAATTCAACTTTAAGTTAACTTTTATTATGGTATAGAATGACTAATTGTAAGCAACTTTTCAATTGGCCTTCATTTTTTTTTTTTATTAATTTAATTAATTATTTACCTTCTTTCTTCTGACTCTTTCCAGCTTTCACTGACCCCATCTAAAAAACAAATGCCCTGTAAGGCTACAAATGTATTGTTATTACTACTTTTAATTACTCGTCTTTCTTTTCAGGTCCTCCCTTATTCATATTCCAGTCTCTTAATCAAACCAATGCATGGTTGCTAGGGGAATTTGGACCTAGCCACCAGATGGCTGAAATTGCAAACTGGAGAGCTGCTGAATAAAAATCTCAAAAAACACAAATAATAAAAAATGAAAACCAATTCAAAATTGTCTCAGAATATCACCCTCTATGTCATACTACAATTTTACTCAAAGGTGAAAACCCCTTTTAATGCAATAGGAGCGCTAAGAAGCGAATAAGGGAGTTTTTTGGCCAACGACCCTTAGGGCCAATTGTTATTTAGGCAAGACTAAAATGTGAAGTTGTGTAATTCCTTCATAAAAGGTGGGGGGAAAACAAATCATATGTATTTATACCCATAGGACATATGTATAGCATGGTAAGGCAACTGATGATAGTTATTTAAACTGATCTGTTTGTAAGTAGTGATGGGCGAATTTATTCGCCAGGCACGAGTTTGCGACAAATTCACGCAATTTGCCACCGGGGAATAAATTAGCGATACCGCCGCAAAAATTTGCCGTCGTCAACAAAATTGGCGTCAAAAACGAGACGCTGCCGCTGTTTCACCCCAAATTCGCCCATCACTATTCATAAGTGAAGTAACAGTGACTAGTGATCGGCAAATTTGTCCCGAAAAATTTCCTGCAAAATTCACAAAACAGATAAAAATTTGCGAAATGCGACACCGGCGTTAAAGTCAATGGGCGTCCGAATAATGTTGGCGCCCAACGGTTTTGACGTGAGCAACTTTTCCAAGATTTTTTGATGGGGTTGAATTTTCTGGGCAGTTTCACAAATTTATTCGCCGGCAGCAAAACGCGGAAATTCGCGCCTGCCGAATTTAATCGCCCATCACTAGCAGTGACCAAGTGACCAAGACAAGGGGGCAAATTCACTAAGCGCTGAAGCGCCTAACGCTAGCGTCAATTCGCTAGCGTCGGTCATTTTCGTTACTTCGCAAATTCACTAACGAACGCTGGCGTAACTTCGCTAGTGTTACTTCGCACCCTTACACCTGGCGAATTTTCACAATGGACGTAACTACGCAAATTCACTAACGCGCACATTGTACTGAACGCTACCTTTTACGCTAGACTTCCTTCGCCACCTCAGACCAGGCGAAGCGCAATAGAGTAGATAGGATTGCTTCAAAAAAAGTTCAAATTTTTTCTAAGTCCCAAAAAACGCTGGCGTTTTTTCTATATTATGGGTGATAGGCTGAAAAACATCGAAAATTATTTTGGGGCTCCCCTCCTTCCCCCCTACATTTCCTAACTCATGGCAACTTAACTATACAGTGGGCACATGTGTAGGGCAAAATAAAAAAAATTTATTTGATGTTTTGAAGGTTTCCCAGGCATTTGTAGTGATTGTACGTATTCCTCCATTGAAATTTGCATTTGGCGCTGTATGCAAGTTAACCATCGCTAGTGTAACTTCACTTCGCTTAGCGAATCAACGCTAGCGCAACTTCGTAACCTTACGCCATCCCTGAGTGCAACTTCGGATTTTAGTGAATTTGCGGAGCGCTGGCGAAACTACGCCTGGCGAAGTGTGGCGAAGTGCGGCGAAGTTACGCCTGGCGCAACTACGAATCTTAGTGAATTTGCCCCAAGGTATCTCCTTTACTATAAACCTCAGTCATATTTAAGTTCCATTCAGATACAGCTACCACTACAAGTTTTTGGCAAGGCAGGGAAACATAAAAAAAATATATATATGAGTTATTTTAAGTTTCAGTTTCAGGGAATACAAGGATTTAGCAGGATATACTCTGAAGCCAAGCTAAGCCTCAGCTGAAAAATTCAAGCAGCGCAGAAGTGTAATTAAATATATGGTAAGCGGCGCACTTAAATGGCTCACAATCAGTCCTTGGAGCAGCCAGTTTAATCCCAGTACAAAAAAAGAACACAATTAAAATGACATTATGACAGTTGAATAAGTACAAAAAATGATCTTTCTTAAATGTTAGGATTTTTACTTTAAGTCTTAATAATAATAATAATAATAATAATGGTTAATCCTGTCTTGCTTTCATGCAAGGATTATGTATATACAATGTATACCCATTAATATATAGGTTTCATCTTAGAAAATATATGAAATAAAAGAAAATAGTTATGGAAAACATGTTGATGCCCCCGGTACAGGCTGCATACAGAGCACACCATGCATATTATTATTATTATTATTATTATTAACATTCATACTTTAACATGTATTTATAAGGTCCAGTATGGGTTTATACAATGAACATTTACAGAACTAGATTCATAGCAACCAATAACTGAGGACCCTGCCCAAAAGAGTATACAGTCCCTATCCCACCCAATTCAAGGGAAAATAGGAGTGAGAAGGGGGTGCCAGCTGTATTAATAAAGTATGTGTCGGCAGGGGGCAGATTTACTAAAGAACAAAGTGGTTAACGCTAGTGACTTATACCAGCGGACATCAGCAATTTACTAACAGGCGCAGGCGTCAATTCGCTAGCGAAACAGACCATCACTAACGGCCATCTGCATTCTATCGCCAGGCGACTTTTCACTCTGGCGAACGGACATTACCCTGCAAATTCACTAAAATGCGGATTTTACTGACCAGACCAGGCAAAGTGCTATAAAGCAGCTAAATCTTCCTCAATCTTCTGTCACCTACATCATATCCTGTGAGACGAAAATGCATAAAAGTTCAAAATACTTTGATGCCTTTTCCCTTTTTCAGCCTGTAAAAGTCCTAATAAACTTTTTTTAGGGAACAGTTTTTTCCAGACATTTTCCTAACATATGGAACATTCATTTTACAGTGAGCTCACATGTAGGGCATTCTATTAACTCTCTTGTCCTTATTAAGGTTCCCTGTGTTTTAAAAAAGTGGAATTTGCACCAACATTTAATATAAAGACGTCCATACAACTTTAAATGACCCGCCCTATGCAAATTGACCTGAGCGCAAGATGACTAGTGAATTTTCAATTTGAAATGCCCGCACTGCCGAAGTAACGCTAGTGAAAACTCGCCAGCGTTCAGCGTCCAGGACAAAACTCTGCACATTAGTGAATCTGCTTAGTCTGAGTGCATTTGTGCCTGGCAAAGTGTTGCGATGGGTGCGGAACGGGCGCTGGAGAAAAGTCGCCGGTTAGTGAATCTGCCACCAGTATGGCAGCTGAAATATCATTTTCTCCCTGGCGTCCTGGTCCATCCTTAAAACTAGAGTATCTGCTTTCCACAACTTCATGGTTCTTACTCTGTACCTCCAGGAAAGACAAGATATAGTGCCATTAAACCGTGTGTATATTCTATTTACCTTGCCTTCAGCTTAATAACACAACCTTTGAATTTAAGAGGCAATTAAACAATGCTGATCTCTTTCGCGTCTCGTACAAGCTGCTAACACTGATAACCTTCATGCATCTGCAGCTACGTCTCCACCTCTCTCATGTTGGTGGGTGTCACCAGGATTCGATTACTTTGGAACATACGGAGTCGTGGGAGTGAAGCCTTAATGCCAGAGATCTGCAGCCTGGCATCCTTCCGATTCTTCCCTCTGCATCCAGGCGCCTTTTCTTGCCTTTGTTACATTATCTATGAAGACGCAGTGTGAAAAAGTAATGTTCATCTCCAGGCTTGGACTAAGCAGAGTGAGGACACAATGAGCACAAAGGGGGATGCGTAACAAGATTACAAAGAAGTCAGAGACAACAGGGGTCATGTATTGATGTAACACATGAGAAGGAAAAAAAACACAGCATGTGGCACACGGGGGCACTCAGTTCTGCAGTGAAGGTTGGCACTGGCATAATATACACAAAGAGCAACTGTCAGTCTCTCGGACCAATAAATCATTTCACAATTCTTTGGTGTGTCCATATCACTTATAGCGAGCGGCTGATCATAGAGTAGGCACATGTCAGCATATACATAAGTAGGTTACCATCTTCATTGCTCAAATGGGGCACAACTGAGCACAGGATTAAGAGGAATAAAGAAGAGGGCTTTTTTTTTAACTTAAAGGGATACTGTCATGGAAAAAAAAAAAATTCAAAATGAATCAGTTAATAGTGCTGCTCCAGCAGAATTCTGCACTGAAATCCATTTCTCAAAAGATTAAACAGATTTTTTTTATATTCAATTTTAAAATCTGACATGGGGCTAGACATATTTTCAATTTCCCAGATGCCCAAAGTCATGTGACTTGTGCTCTGATAAACTTCAATGACTCTTTACTGCTGTACTGCAAGTTGGAGTGATATCACCCCCCTCCCTTTTTCCCCCCAGCAGCCAAACAAAAGAACAATGGGAAGGTAACCAGATAGCAGCTCCCTAACACAAGATAACAGCTGCCTGGTAGATCTAAGAACAACACTCAATAGTAAAAACCCATGTCCCACTGAGACACATTCAGTTACATTGAGAAGGAAAAACAGCTGCCTGCCAGAAAGCATTTCTCTCCTAAAGTGCAGGCACAAGTCACATGACCAGGAGCAGCTGGCAAATTGACAAAATGTCTAGCCCCATGTCAGATTTCAAAATTGAATATAAAAAAATCTCTTTGCTCTTTTGAGAAATTGATTTCAGTGCAGAATTCTGCTGGCGTAGCACTATTAACTGATGCGTTTTGAAAAAAACACGTTTTCCCAATGACAGTATCCCTTTAAGCACTATGCAGGTATGAGATCTGTTATTCGGAAACCCGTTATCCAGAAAGGTAAGGCCATCTCCCATAGGGGGTCATTTATCAACACTGGGCACATTTGCCCATGAGCAGTAACCCATGGCAACCTATCAAATTGCTTTAAAAAGCTAATCATTGATTGGTTGCTATTGGTGACAGTGATAGAATCAACGATGGCTCACACCCTGTAAATAATTAAAGTAGCGATACCTCTAGGGTAGAGGATCGGCCGCCTCACATACAATGCTCAGTAGAAAAAAATCCAAAGGCACATTGATGCAACCCTGAAACGTTGTTCTTCACAATAAATACTCAAGGCAGCTTGCTTGCATCAATCCTTTGTGCCTTTGAATTTTTGCTATAGGTAACAGCCCATAGGCGAATTTGCCCAGTGTTGATAAATGACTTAATTTAAATCTAATATATAATATATTTCCTTTTTCTCTGGAATAATAAAACAGTACCTTCTACTTGATTTCAACTATGATATAATTAATCCTTTTTGGAGGCCTATTGGGTTTAAATAATGTTTAAAATATTTTTTAGTAGATCCACATTACGGAAATAACCCTTATCTGGAAAATCACAGGTCCCTAAATTTCTGGATAGCTGTACTAGAAAAGGGTAGTGATGGGCGAACAAATTCACCAGGTGCAAATTCAGGGGGAATTTCCGTGTTTCGGCACCAGCGAATAAGTTCGCGTAAATCCTGCGAAAATTCACCGGCACCAGAAAATTTTGGACACGCATCAGAAAAGTCGAAACCGTCACGCATCAAAACTATTCAGACACCCATTGACTTTAACACCACCGTCAAATTTGAAGTGGTGAATTGTGAATTTTTCACCGTTTCGCGGATTTCGCAGCAAATCCGCAAATTTTTTGGTGAAGCGAAACAGGAGAGATTTGCCCATCACTAGAAAAGGGTTGTCAGTGAAAGGCCTTATTTCTTTTATTAAGCTTAATTTATTGTGTGTGTTCACCATCATGAATAGGACTAATTGAGTTCAGTGCAGGGCAATGTTCAAAGTGCAACAAAAATGGCCATTCGTTTTATTTCTACTGCCCTGCTCAGCACTTTGCTGAATGGCCCCCATTTTGGAGGCAGCGCTGGATTCAAGAGCAGCAGTGTTGGGAGACACGTACTGTAGTTGTACCCCCCCCTACTCTCTAGATCCAGCTAGGGTTTACACTCAGCTGACCTACTCACTGGCTAAGACCATGGTTGGAAACTTGTAATTTCATTAAGCTTTGCAACTCCCTGTCCAGTTTTACAACCGCCAACCTGCCCTTAAATAGTCCTGGATTCTCTCCAATCCCCACTCTCACCACAGCTACGTATCTCTTTGGCTCATTCCACTCCCCACCCAATGATGCCATTGCCCTGCCCATTGCAAAGGTAGCAACCATCACTCCAGTTTGCACATTGAGCCATGGAGCCCTGCCTTACTGCTCACCACTTTATATTTGGTTGGGGACCAGATTGCACATTCCTCTGCATCCCTCAAGCTCTGACTTCATGCAAAAAAGAAAGGTGGACAGCAATTCAGTTCACCAATAAAAACGAGTTGATATTTATTTGCTCTGCATTGAAAAAGATACACAAGGCCAATCTGCCTATGACTTAGGGTGAAAGTGCCCAAAACGAGCCAGGCTCTCACATTGCCTACCTAATGCAGAGGAGAAATGAATCCATTTTTTATTGGAGAACTAAGTTGCTGTCCACCATTATTTATTGTATGGAAAGAATAGGTCTATCTAAATCAGTACACGTATTAGTACACCCCCAGAGAGAACAGGCCAAAGTTCCAAACCAAGAAGTATTAGGATGGACTCTACCTACAAAGAGAACACCCAGCCACCAAGGAAACTTGACTAACTCAACTCAAAAAGTTGGACAACCCAAGCAAGGACTGTAATCCCCACCATGAGAGAACTATACTGCCCTTGTTGTTGTTAGAATCCTGCAATGTTTTGATGAGAGAGAATCTAAGGACACTGTTCTCTGACAGCGATGCCTCTGTCAATTCATTCTCTTTGTAGAACTAGGCTTGAGCATTATAAGACTCTGCAGAACTTACTGTATTCCATGCTGTTCTCTAACTGGGATTTTTTTTTTTTGCTGTTGTGACAAATGAAAAAAGAACCAATTCCATTTCTAACTATTTCCCATTCTAACTTTTTCAAAAGTTATTTTAACCCCTACCTGTAGCTTTTGGCAGTTTTACTCGAGAGGGGAAATATTTCCTAAAATTATAGTCCGGAATTTTACCTGGATCGACGCTTCTCTAGTTAAAAACGATTCAGTGCAAAAATAAAAATGGGTAAATAGATAGGCTGCGCAAAATAAAAAAATGTATCTAATATGGTTAGTTAGGCAAAAATGTAATGTATAAAGGCTGGAGTGACTGGAAGTGTAACATAATAGCCAGAACATTACTTCCTGCTTTTCAGCTCTCTAACTCTGAGTTAGTCAGTGACTATAAGGGGGGGGCACATGGGACATAACTGTTCAGTGAGTTTGTAATTGATCCTCAACATTCAGCTCAGATTCAAAAGCAACAGTTATGACCCATGTGCCTCCCCCCCTCAAGTCTCTGATTGGCTACTGCCTGGTAACCAATCAGTGGAAAACAAGAGAGCTGAAAAGCAGGAAGTAGTGTTCTGGCTATTATGTTACACATCCAGTCACTCCAGCCTTTATACATTACATTTTTGCCTAACTATATTAGATACATTTTTTTATTTTTCTATTTACCTAGTTTTTATCTTTATACTGAACAATTACTTTAATCTATCTGATTTATGCACTGATATCTTCAAGGTTGTTAGTCTATGATGAGTGATATAACCAAGGTAAAAGCCTGTATCTCAAATTGCACAGCATGAGAAGACATAGGGAGTTGTCCCTAATAAACAGTGTTATATATAACCCTCTTAGACTGGCTGCACCCCCCAATGACATGATACTACACTCCTTGGACTCCACGGCCATGTCCTCTTCTGTCTTCTTGTAACAGGATTAAATACACAATACCAGACTTCTGGGAAGTGGTAAGAAGCTTATGATCAGCATTCTAGTGAGAAAGTGGTGGCTTAGGCAAGGCAAGAAGTCTGAAATACATGGACTGGCTTCCAACTTGTTCTTTGGATCTTTGGATATCAGTTGCCATTTCCACTTGAAAGATGACACTCTATTTCTCCAGGTATAATAAGTATTAGACAAGGTTTCAGACAAGGTTGGTATTGAACAAATACACAGATTGATGTTCTCCTATGTCACAATGAAGGAGTTGCTCCAAGTGTACATTGAAGAATGTCTTTTGTATATGCTTGTACTGTGATTGTTAGGAAGTTACCTATGCGCGGTGCGCCTGCGCGCCTCTTAAAGGCGCAGGCACGCCGGCGCATTAGCGTCAGCACGTTTTTTGACGCCGTTTGGCGCGAAATTTGAATATTTAAGGCCCATTCTGTTTCCCAGCCAGTGCCCATGATAGGATTTGTTTCCTGGTGCTTCTGAGCCTTAGTGCATCTGTTCCTGTAAGCTATATCTTGATTTTCCATGTTTGACCCTGCCTGTATCCTGACTACTCTGAACTCTGTATCCTGACCCTCACCTGCCTACGACAACTCTTCCTGCTTATTCCCCTGATTGACTACCCGGTTTTGACCCTTGCCTGCCTGACGATTCTGATATCCGCCTGCCTCGACCCAGCCTGTCTGACCATCCTTCTGCCTAATCCTTTTGTACTGTGACCTTCGGCCTAAAGACTCTGCTAAACAGCCGTGCCCCTTTGCCAGCCAGAACATCTCGCCTTGCACCCCTCGTTAAGTCCAGGTGGCACCCAAGTAAGCTGAGGGCTCCTCCCGAAGCCCAACGGTGGTCACACTACTGGTGAAGCCGAGCCGAGACCAGGGTGCTTGGCATTTGTTCTGGTATCGGGTGCCGGTCGTGACAGTGAGTTTGTGTAATACGTATTATATGGTTGGGGGCAGGAGAAGGACTTATGTAATTTCGCTCATTATGTAATGCTTTCTTTTGTATGCAGAAGAGATGACAATAAAATGTGATTTGAAAATTTGAAATTAATAGGAGGATGATGGAGAAGGTTAGCAAATAATATCAATGGAGGGGAAATGCTTAGGAATCTGCATCTATGGTTTTTGTAATTATTCAGAAGTTTCAGTGCCCACTCAGAACCTTCACAGGGATCTGCTGATACCCAAGAATCCTATAACCCACAAAAAAATTCATGGTGAGCACTATGTTACTTTCTACAGCAGGGATCCCAACCTTTTGAAACCGTGGGCAACATTCAGAAGTAAAAGGCGTTGGGGAGCAACACTAGCATGAAAAATGTTCTTGGGGTTCCAAATAAGGGCTGTGATTGGCCATGTGGTAGCCCCTATGTGGATTGTCAACCTACATTGAGGCTCTGTTTGGCAATACACCTGATTTTTGTGAAATCAAAACTTGCCTCCAATCCTGGAATTGAAAAAAGAAGCAACATGTTGCTCACTAGCTACTGGTTGGGGATCCCTGTTCTACAGGTACAAAACAGGTTCATATCGTAAAGTAAATGTCAAAGAAGGGTTTGCATACTGCAATCCCTTATGCAATAAATACTCTTATGCTCCTGTGTGGACCCTTATTAGAAGACACGGCTTATTTTTTTTTATATCTGTAGTGGTTCTACTGACCATCTCTCTATAATGCTACTTTCAATAAGGGCAACATTATTTCCTAAAGTAAAATCAACCCACCATTTACTTGTTTTCATTTGTTTCCTGATTTACCTATTTCTTTTCTTTATGTTCTCTTCTAACAAGAGGCAGGCCAAGCCGACTGGGTGGCCTAGGCCTTGCACACTGTGGGGGAGGGAGCACACAGTAACAAGCGGTGGCAGGGACAGCAGAGCCCAGACTATGGGTAGACAGAAGAAGTACCTGCCCAGCCCCCACCCGGCCCCCACCCAGTCATTGAGCCCTAGGCAGGTTCCTCTTCTGACTACCCCTAGTTCTGGCCCAACATAAACTCATATTCATCAGAGTAAGCTATAATAATATGTAAGACCCCTCCAATGCATTTGGTGCAAGAAATACACTAGGAAAAAAACACCCAATAACTCGAATGTATTTGTTGCGAAAAACACATGAGAAAAAAACGCCTATTGATTCGAATGCATTTGACAAAATAAAAAACTTCCAATACCTTTCACGCAAGAAAAACATGATGAAAAAAACACCCAGCGACACCCATGCAATTTGCAAAATACTACTGCTAAAAGGGCTACTTTCTCAAAAATTCGCTAATAATGTTGACATGCTGAAATTTTGACGCAATCGACTTTTCAGATGCGCGTCTGAATTTTTTGAGGTAGGCGAATTTTTGCAGGAGATCCGCAAATGTATTCGCCAGTGGCGAAATGCAAAAATTCGCTGTGAATTTGTGGCTGGCGAATTTTTTCGCCCATCACTTATACTCAGGTTATATACGATGCTTTTGGCATGCATAGGATTGCGCCCTATCTGCTGTGACACTTTCCTAGAGAATACGTGAACGCTTGCCGTAAAACTGATGCTAGCAAGCGATGCATATAAATGATTTCGTTTGGTCTGCAACACATCATGAAAATGTCTGTAAGGCCCCTGAGCTTTCTGACAGATAGAGACTTAAAAAAAATAGTATTTTTTGATAGAGAGATTTAGAAATCCATATTTCCCCATTTGATCCATAATGATTTCCTTCATCCCCGGCAATCTGATCTGTCAAAAATCTATTTCAAACTGCTTATTTTCTAGCAATGAATGCTTGTCAGGTGTTAGAAGGATAATAGCTTGCACAGGTGCTCTGCCCAAATAATACAATTGTTAGCATTCTCTCCGTATTGCCACAAAAATCACCCACTGTGTGCACGCTGTGACCTTCAGCCTTGCCTTAGTGATGCAGAAAGGCTGCCCACCCACACATTAAATCTTGCTCCTGTTTCCTTCTGGCACACCAACACCTGGTTGGTAAGTCTAGATTTCTATGCTAACGTGTCGCACTACATTTACATTGGCTGGATATGTTCCTTCAGTGTAGACTTGCATGCAGAATAAACTTTACATCTATTATGTGCTAATGCTGCTGTTGAATATTTAATGACAACGTTGAACTATACGCAGTCTAAAGGCTTATTTGCTTAATTTAGGGTCAATTATCCAGCAAAGTATACAAATCTTTATGTACGTGTGTCAGTTTGGATGATCGTTACGCTTGTTTGCTTAGTATGGAAAAATGTGCCGCCAGGGAAATAATACTGTTACGTACAGAATCCCAAACCCAGAACAAAACCCCAAGGTCCCGGGCACATCTCACTCTTCTGCCTATAACAGCCGCATTTTGCTTCGGGAGGAGCCCTCCACCACTCGGATGCCGCCAGGTCTTAATGGGGCAGACAAGGGAACCGTACGTTTGCAGCAGGAACGGAGAACAGGGAGCGCAGTCAAGGGACAGGCCAGGTCAATACCAATCAGGAGAAGCAGTACAAATACAGGAGACAAACGAATAGTCGAGGTAAAAGGCTGGGTCAAACACACAAGTAGAATATTTGTAGGCCGCGCACTCCTGGGCATCAACACGAATCGCTCGTCTCCAGATAGTTAAAAGGTAAATTCTTTATTAAGACATAGGATCAATCAAACAGACATAGCACCTGAGGTCTGACGCGTTTCGTGATACAACACTTCCTCAGAGACCTCCTGGATCAAACACACCAATATCGCAGTACAAAGCAGGATCTAAGAGAGTAGGCAGTACAGGGGCAAGGGTCAGGATAGACAGCAGACTTGACATGGTTAGGGATAGGCAGGGTCAGGAACAGATCAGAACACTTAAGAATCGCACCCAGAAACTATCGAAAATACATTGGGCAGCATGTTTTTGCCCGCGGCGCTTTAAATATTTTAATTTTGTGGAAATTATAATGTCTTTAACTACGCACCCAAGTCAAAAGGACACGTGCACACATCCGTGCGCCAAACCAGGAAGTGCATTGGTGCGCACTAATGTAGATGATTGCAGGCATCCCCGGGAGGAGCGCGTCAGGAGTCCCCGCTGCACCGCTGGACCACCAGGTATTCTCACAACTCCTTCGGGAAATCACCATTGATTCCCACAACAGCCTCCTAGAAATTGCTAGTTATAGTGAGAATCATGATGATAATTTGAGGCAGAAAGGGCTGTACTGGTGGATACACCAGTTTCAAGACAGGGTTGGAGGGCTTTAGCAAAGGGAAACAAGTAGGAGGTTACGAGTACCATTAGATATATTATTGTTATTATCCTATATAATAAAGTTGAAGTGTCTCTGCGTCCAGTCCCTGTGTCCGTGGGATTG
Source organism: Xenopus petersii (assembly GCA_038501925.1). Classification (NCBI taxonomy): domain Eukaryota; kingdom Metazoa; phylum Chordata; class Amphibia; order Anura; family Pipidae; genus Xenopus; species Xenopus petersii. The sequence continues at coordinate 153,771,934 of CM076682.1, forward strand.
CGCTACTGCGCATGTGCCCCACGCACCATAGACTAGAACAATTCTGTTTTTATAAATGTTTGACTACATATGTTCTAGTGCCCGTTAATTTAACGGGCTTAATGTCTAGTTATTATATAATGTTGAAATAGGGTGGTGATCTCCAACCAGTCACTCATGAGCAACATGTTAGTCCCTAACCCCTTGGATGTTGCTTCCAGTGGCCTCAAAGCAGGAGCTTATTTTTGAATTCTTGGCTTGGAGGCAAGTTTTGGTTGTATAAAAACCAGGTGCACTGCCAAACAGAGTCTCCTGTAGGCTGCCAGTCCACATAGGGCCAATCTAAGTGCTTATTCGGCACCCCCTGGAACTTATTTCATGTTTGTGTTGCTTCCCAACTCTTTTTACATTTGAATGTGGCTCATGGGTAAAAAAAAGTTCTCCTGGGATTATTTGTCAAGTTTCTGATGGAAAAAGTTTGATTGATTTGATTATTTTTTAACTTTCATACTGTATGTAACAATTCATTTCCTAGCAGTGGCAGAATGAAATCTCAGTATTCTGCATGCTGTGCTGCCAGTGAAAATGCAATATTCTTACTGTGAAAAGCACATTGACTCTATGAATGAAGAAAACTGATTATCATGTCATTATTGCATTATTATTGCATGTCACAGGTAGGGAATCTGTTTTTATTTCGATCTAATTCTGAATAGTTACAGAGTGGCCATTGCAATGCTCTGAATTAATACTGGCCGGATGCAGATTGGATGCAGGTTGGTCTAACCCTGTGATCATTCTAATGCTCTGATTGGATACAGGTTGGTCTTGCCCTGTGATCATTCTACTGTTCTGATCGGATACAGGTTGGTCTAGCCCTTTGATCATTCTAATATTTTGATTGGATACAGGTTGGTCTAAAGCTATGATTGGATACATGTTGGTCTAGTTCTGCGATCATTCTAATTCTCTGATTGGATACAGGTTGGTCTAGCCCTGTATTCATTCTAATGCTCTGATTGGCTATAGGTTTGTATAGCCCTGTGATCATTCTAATGCTCTGATTGGATACAGGTTGGTCCAGCCCTGTGATCATTCTAATGCTCTGATCAGATACAGGTTGGTCTAGCCCTGTGATCATTCTAATGCTCCGATTGTATACAGGTTGGGCTTGCCCTGTGATCATTCTACTGTTCTAATTGGATACAGGTTGGTCTAGCCCTTTGATCATTCTAATATTTTGATTGGATACAGGTTGGTCTAAAGCTGTGATTGGATATATGTTGGTCTAGTTCTGTGATCATTCTAATTCTCTGATTGGATACAGGATGGTCTAGCCCTGTATGTATTCTAATGCTCTGATTGGATATAGGTTTGTATAGCCCTGTGGTCATTTTGATGCTCTGATTGGATACAGGTTGGTCCAGCTCTGTGAACATTCTAATGCTCTGATTGGATACAGGTTGGTTTAGCCCAGTGATCATTCTAATGCTCTGATTGGATACAGGTTGGTCTAACCCTGTCATCTTTCTAATGCTCTGAATGGATAAATGCTGATTCCAGCTCTGTGATCATTCTAATTCTCTGAATAGAGGGTTGTGGTCACAGCAAGTGCCTAAAAGCCCAGTACACTGCGTTCTATGTGTGTGATTTAATTATTAAGCACTACATTGGTCTGTCAAGTAATTACTTTAAGCTGTATCAGTAAATAAACAGCAGAGCCTAGGACTTTAATAAGAGAAGTAGCGAGATAAAGGTCACCAAAGAGGGACATTCCACACTGTCAACACAAACAGACAAACAAATAAAATGTGATTGTTTTGTAAATAACGCATTACACGGTTGTGGGTGTTCTAATTAGGAGGAATAATTGTTAACCACAGAAACAGAAAAAGGAAATGTTTATAGACTCTAAGGACTGAAGGAGAGATGAGTCTCAGCCAATGCATTGCTTAAAGAAATACAAATAGAAAAACACTCCATCTGGTACATTATCAAAATGCCATTTCTTGAATGTGATTGTTTGAAATAATAGAAAAGCCGGTACTCTACTGTATGCCATGTAAGGCAGATTGATTTTTTTTTCTGTGCTATTAAATTTCCTCTGATATTGGTGTTACATTTATGTGAGGACTACATGGCCTGCTTATAAAAATACAACAATGAATTGAATTTACATCAGAAATGTAAAAAAAAAATAGCTTTTTGCTCCTTTGAAAAACCTTACAGTAAATACGAATAAGGATATTACCTGGCACTGCCTCAGAACACAAATAATCAGCTGGCTCAGAGCCCTACTTTTCATAATCACTGGAAGCATAGAGAAGTTTTAATGCTGGCAATTTTTTAGGTGGAGGAGAAAGGCCATTTGCTCTGGGCCACCAGCATCACAGAGGTGAAGGTCCCTGCGGGTGGTATTTAAAAGGAATATATAAATGTCACAAGGTATTTATTATGGGTGCAGGTACAAGTGCTGGAAATATAATGAGCACTGGATTAAAAAAAACAATGCAAGGACAAAGTGCGGCACAAGGGAGTGCAGTCCTTAGAGCCTGCCTGTGTCAGGTTTTAGCTACGTGTTTCCATTGTAGCTCTGGTTCTAAATTACATAAATAGGCAAGAGCATGCCAGGGGAAGCCCAAGTTCCCCACATACCCATAGTAAACAGGCTCAACTTTTTGTGTTTAATTCTTTATTTTTATGCCCTTCCATCCAGGATGTGGCATCCTTGCAACATGATCTTGACAAACTGGCAATCTGGGCAGCTAAGTGGCAAATGAGATTCAATGTTGATAAATGTAAAGTCATGCACCTGGGATGTAAAAATATCCAAGCCACTTATACCCTTAATGGGACTGCACTAGGCAAATCCATTATGGAAAAGGACCTTGGAGTCCTTGTAGATGATAAACTTGGCTGTAGCAAGCAATGTCAGTCAGCAGCATCAAGGGCAAATAAGGTCTTGAGCTGTATTAAAAGGGGCATAGAGTCAAGGGACTCGGGGGTCATTCTTCCACTGTATAGAGCACTTGTAAGGCCCCATCTAGAATATGCTGTACAGTTTTGGTCTCCATCACTCAAACAGGACATTATTGTATTAGAGAGGGTACAGAGAAGGGCAACTAAGCTGGTAAAAGGTATTGAAAATCTTAGCTATGAGGAAAGACTGGCCAAATTGGGGATGTTCACGCTGGAGAAGAGGCGCTTAAGGGGAGATATGATAACTATGTATAAATATATAAGGGGATCATATAATAATCTCTCTAATACTTTATTTACCAGTAGGTCTTTCCAGCTGACACAAGGTCACCCATTCCGATTAGAAGAAAAGAGGTTCCGCCTAAATATTGGGAAGGGGTTTTTTACAGTGAGAGCTGTGAAGATGTGGAATTCTCTCCCTGAATCAGTGGTACAGGCTGATACATTAGATAGCTTTAAGAAGGGGTTGGATGGCTTTTTAGCAAGTAAGGGAATACATGGTTATGGGAAATAGCTCATAGTCCAAGTTGATCCAGGGACTAGTCCGATTGCCATTTTGGAGTCAGGAAGGAATTTTTCCCCCTCTAAGGCAAATTGGAGAGGCTTCAGATGGGTTTTTTGCCTTCCTCTGGATCAACTGGCAGATAGGTAGTTAATAAAAAAAAAAAAGGTTGAACTCGATGGACATGTGTCTTTTTTCAACCTTACTTACTATGTTACTATGTTACAAGCTAGGAACTAGTTGGTGGCCAGAAATTCAGAGGGCAAGGTGGAAAACACTGGTTTGTTGAGCCTGTTTTATACACCCTGCACTTTAAACCCCATGGGCTAGTTGCTAATTTCATCTTAAAGCCCTCCAGCTTAAACTGTAAATCTCAGGACCCTGCTAAAAGCCAAAGATCCAAGCTTATAACCCATAACAACGTCCTAGATAAAAAGAGAAACAGAAAGAAAGCCTCATGTTACTAACCCACAACAACCTACTATAAAAGAGAAAGAGAGAGAGGGAAAGCCAACTTAGTATCCCATAACAAGTCGCTAGTTAAAAAGAAAGACAAACTTAGAGAGAGAGAGACCTGACCTAGTAACCCTAACAATATACTAGATAAAGAGAAACAGAAAGAGAGACCCAAGCTACTAACCCACAACAACCTACAATAAAAGAGAAAAGAGAGAATAAGCAGAGAGACCCAAACTAGTAGAGAAACCCATCGTAATAACCCATAACAAAATCCCAGATAAAGATAAACAGAAAGAGAGGCCCAAGCTTATATCCCATAACAAAGTCCTAGATAAAAAGAGAAACGGAAAGAGTCGCCCAAGCTACTAACCCACAGCAACCTACAATACAAGAGAAAAAGAAACACAGAGAGACCCAAACTAGTAACCCATAATGACCTACTAGTTAAGAGATCATATAGGGAAACCCGTCGTAATAACCCATAACAAAATCCTAGATAAAGAGAAACAAAAAGAGAGAGCCAGGTTACTAACCCATAACAACCTTCTATAAAAGAGAAAGAGAGAGAGGGAGCACCAACCTAGTATCCCATAACAAGTCGTAAAAAAGAAAGAGAAACTTAGAGAGAGACTTAACCTAGTAACAATAACAATATACTAGATAAAGAGAAACAGAAAGAGAGACCCAAGCTACTAACCCACAACAACCAACTATATAAAAGAAAGAAAAACATAGAGATAGAGAGACTCAACTTAGTATCCCCAAATAACTTACTAATTAAAAATAAATGGAAACAGAGAGAGACCCAACCTAGTAACCCATAACAACTTCCTAAATAAGGATAAAAAGAAAGAAAGGGCCAAGCTACTAACCCACAACAATCAACTATGTAAAAGAAAGAAAAACATAGAGATAGAGACTCAACCAAGTAACCCCAAATAACTTATTAATTAAAACAAATAGAAACAGAGAGAGACCCAACCTAGTAACCCATAACAACTTCCTAAATAAAGATAAACAGAAAGAGAGACCCAAGCTACTAACCTACCACAACTACCTACTATAAAAAAGAGAGGGACCAAACCTAGTAACCCATAACCCACAACAATATAATAAGACATGTACCTTTATTAACTTAGCTTATAAAACTGGTGATAGACCACTATGGGTAACAAGCTGGAGACAAGCATTGTTCCCATTAAAACACAACCAAGAAAGTACCTTTACATTTACTAGACCTGAACTCTTTCCTGGTCCTCTACAACTCCTATGTTTGGTTTCCAGCTGAATATTACACTGAACAAATATTAATATGCTTAAATCATTTTTACAGAACTGAAGCAGATGGAAAACATGTTCAGCATAAGGCTCGCCTAGCAAATATATGTACATTTATTTCCAAGCAATCTCCTTGAGGCTGGGTTCATTAGAAAAGAGTTCCTTGGGTTGAGTATGTATCAGGAATGATATTAAAATAAAATATGAGCTTTTATAACCACTTCAGTTATGAACAGAATGCAATTTGACTTTGAAACTCTGGAAACGCAGTCCCTTCCTTTATGTTTCCGTGACCCATTTTATCCCCTTTCATGGTTCCAAACTTCAAGCCCTGGTATCTTTAGGAGGCCAATTTCACCCGATGCTGTAAAATGCAAAACGCAGGGGCTTGATAAAGAGCCTGGTAGGCTCGAAACGTTGCCTTGGCATATGGGCTTAATAAATGTTTAACTTTTGAACACTGATACAACGTGATTCAGAGTGCGACTGGTTATTTCCTGTAAAATGCAAAACGCGGCATATCGCATTAACGGAGTCAGTTTAGACTGAAAATATAAACCTACTTACTTGTGTACTGACTCAAGTGGAAGCAACAGAGATAAAAAGCTGAGAACAAAGCAGGATCATTCTAAACCGATTGTGATTCCATTGCATTTCCCATAATAGCACTGACACAGAAATCTTACAGTTTTATAGCTTTATAGCATGAAGTCGAATGCATGTTAGCATGCCATGCATTTATAGCCCCTACTGTAAGCAATAACAATTAGAAGTCACTGAGGGGTTGTTCTGTGACCATATAAAGTCACAAGGCTGCAGGGTGAGTTATACAGGGAACTCTGAGTATCACTCGTGTATTATAAGGGATAATGTACCCCCTACTATAAATGATAAGGATATTAGAAGTCACTGAGGGGTTGTTCTGTGACCATATAAAGGCACAATGCTGCAGGCTTAGTTATACAGGGAACTCTGAGTATCACTTGTGTATTATAAGGGATAATGTACCCCCTACTGTAAATGATAAGGATATTAGAAGTCACTGAAGGGTTCTGTGGCCTTATAAAGGCACAAGGCTGCAGGCTGAGTTATACAGGGAACTCTGAGTATCACTCATGTATTATAAGGGATAATGTACCCCCTACTGTAAATGATTAGGATATTAGAAGTCACTGAGGGGTTGTTCTGTGACCATATAAAGGCACAAGGCTGCAGGCTGAGTTATACAGGGAACTCTGAGTATCACTCATGTATTATAAGGGATAATGTACCCCCTACTGTAAATGATAAGGATATTAGAAGTCACTGAGGGGTTCTGTGACCATATAAAGACACAAGGCTGCAGGCTGAGATATACAGGGAACTCTGAGTATCACTCATGTATTATAAGGGATAATGTACCCCCTACTGTAAATGATAAGGATATTAGAAGTCACTGAGGGGTTGTTCTGTGACCATATAAAGGCACAAGGCTGCAGGCTGAGTTATACAGGGAACTCTGAGTATCACTCATGTATTATAAGGGATAATGTTCCCACTATCGTAAATGATAAGGATATTAGAAGTCACCGAGGTGGTCTGTGACCATATAAAGACACAAGGCTACAGGCTGAGTTATACAGGGAACTCATGTATTATAAGGGATAATGTACCCCCCTACTGTAAATTAAGGATATTAGAAGTTGCTGAGAAGTTCTGTGACCATATAAAGGCACATTACAATATGTAATTACTCAGGGGCCAGAACCCAAGATATCTGCACTAGTGATGTGTGGGTTGAACTGTGGGTTGACAGGGAGGTTTGGGTTGAAATTTGACCAACCATTGCGGGTTATGGTTCGGTGCGAGTCAGACCGGGAAAGTACAATCCTACACTAATCCTGAAGAATCCCCATCATGGAACTAGAGGTGCACAAAGAAGTAGCATAGAGAGCAAGTAAATGCGGGTCCGGGTCCGACAATGTGTGGCTTTGGTTCAGGTGCAGATTATGGCTTTGTGGATTAGGGTCGAGCACAGGTTAAGTTTTTCCAAACATTCCTAATCTGCACGTGTCCAATCAAAAGCAAGTATTGCATAGAACACAGCAATGCACATCAAAAACAGTTAATGACTGAAAAGGAATGAGTCCCAGACACTTGCATGGGAAGTACAAGTGGGGACTTTAATAGTTAATTAACATCGAAAAATAGCTCATCTTGGCTGGAAGGAAACAGTTAAGGCTGACTAATATAGTGTTGCACCAGATCTTTAAAAAAAATACCTTTAGGGTTTAGTTCTCCTTTATATCCATTTCTTGTATGGAATACTCAAACTTAGAGGAATACTCAAAATGGCTTTTTTCTTTTTTAAGAGCAGCCTGTTTAGAAAGATCAGTCGCCAGATAGAAAATAAACAAATGAGACGAGCAAAGGGAAAAGTTCTCCGTATTTCTAAATATCATTTATTTCCCCGAAGTGACAAGATCAATATTGCAGCTTGGCAATTTTTTACACTGACAGATGGTGCCATTAAAATCCAGAATATCATATCTCTCCTCTAAAATTCACCGAGATCTGACACTTTTTTTTTTTTCTCCTCATTAAACTTTACATTGAGGGCCCAGCGCGCGAGAGAGAATGTTGGATTTTGGGAAAATCTTGTATATTTCATCCGTAGCTCACTAGTCTTCTTATAAAAGAATGATTTAGCAGGACCTATGCTATTTTTAATACAGGCTACAAATTATTGGCTTTTGAATTGCATTAAGAGAATCGTTTTTTAAAGGACAAGTAACACAAAGTCCCAACTGACGTTAAAGATATGCTTCAAAGCTAAAGCAGACTTAATGCCTTTTGCTAGAATCAACAGAAAACCAATGTTTAAGGAGCAGGGGGAATCCAGCAGCAATCTTAATTGTTATTATATTTTAACCTGGATTCCCTAAGTAGCATGCACTGTGTCTGCTTGTATTTATTTGGCTAATTGGAGATGCTGATCAAAATAATAAGCATTTCCCCCTAGACCTAGGGCTGCCCCTCTGGGAGGCCTTGGACAGTGACAAGAGAAGCTCAGTCTGAGGCTAATTACGGTGAAAGATAGGGAGAAATCCTTTTTCCTTTCCTAGAAACATCTAAAAGTCCAGCTTGAAGGTCAACTAGGGTGGGATTTGTGATGAAGATGTATAGGCAATTATAGATTTTCTTGAAAGTGTGACTGTTGTTTTCCTATGTCTGTAACCTTGTTAGGAACTACTGTAAGAAGGGCCCTGGCCAAAGGTTGGACCAAGGGGTGTTAGAATTAAAAATGTGTTATAATCAGGGGTATAACTACAGAGGAAGCAGTCGTTGCAGCTGCAGGGGGGCCCAGGAGCTAAAGGGCCCAATTCATGTACAATTTCAATAAATATTGGTAAAACAGGGCAACCTCTAGACCTTTTGGCAGCCTGAAAAATGATTTGCTGTGGGGCCCCGTAATATCTATTTACGCCACTGGTGATAATACTGACCCAAGACTGATGCCTGCTTTGAGCATTTCCTCCAACTTGAATTGATTTTATGAGAAACCCGTGTGGGCATCCCAGCCCCCTTAACTCAGAACACAGGGATGGGAAGAAAATTAATATTTATTTATCCATGGATATGTACAAGGTTCAGATGATCCTTCCCATAATTCTCTGATGTCTGCATTGAATTCTTTTGGGCAGCTTGACTCTGTATCAGACTGGCCCACTAAGATACCAGGAAAACTCCAGGTGGGCCCAGGTGTCAGTGGGCCCTCACCTAGCCAGTTGCCTTGTATGGCTATACCATGGCCATTCCCCATTTGTACAAAAAAACAAAGAGAAAATTGAAGGGTAGGATAGATGATAATATGTAAGGTTAGTTACATAGTTACATAGTTACATAGTTAAATTGGGTTGAAAAAAGACAAAGTCCATCAAGTTCAACATCTCCAAATGAAAACCCAGCATCCATACACACACCCCCTCCATACTTTTAATTAAATTCTATATACCCATATCTATACTAACTATAGAGTTTAGTATCACAATAGCCTTTGAGATTATGTCTGTCCAAAAAATCATCCAAGTCCCTCTTATAGTCGTTAACTGAATCAGCATCACAACATCACCCAGCAGTGCATTCCACAACCTCACTGTCCTGACTGTAAAGAACCCCCTACGTTGCTTCAAATGAAAGTTCTTTTCTTCTAGTCTGAAGGGGAGGCCTCTGGTACGGTGATCCTCTTTATGGGTAAAAATGTCCCCTGCTATTTGTCTATAATGTCCTCTAATGTACTTGTAAAGTGTAATCATGTCCCCTCGCAAGCGCCTTTTTTCCAGAGAAAACAACCCAAACCTTGACAGTCTACCCTCATAATTTAACTCTTCCCTCCCTCTAACCAATTTAGTTTGAGGTTGAGTCCTGAGTTGTTCTGTTTGAGCCCGTTCTGTGGCTGACCCTGACCTGCTGACCAGCTGACCAGCAACCCAACCCACGACTGCCACCTAATATATTCCCCTACCTAGACCCGCTACACAACCCAGCCACAAATAGTTATCTTGCCTTCCGACTAGTGATGGGCAAATTTGCGCCGTTTTGCTTCGTTGAAAAATTTGCGAAACGGCAAAAAATTTGTGAAATGGTGCCAGCTTCTCGTTTTTGACACCGGTGTCTTTTTTTGATGCCGGCATCCATTTTTTTGGACGCCAGCGAAAATGCGCCGCCGGCCATTTTTTTTTACGCTGCCAAATTTTCGCCACCGAATTTTGCGAATTTATTCACCGGCGGTGAATCGTGCAAATTTGCCGCGAATATGTGCCTGGCGAATAAATTCGCCCATCACTTCTTCCGACCAGGGACCCGCAAAACCGGAACTTCACTGTGAACCAGAAGTGACATCACACCGGAGCTTAATCAGATGGGTGAGGGGACAAATTGTACAAAAACTTAAAGGAGGGACCAGTCCCGCACCTTAGACAGGTACCCAGGGGTGGTCACCAGTGGATATCCTGCACGATAAGGGAATCTAGACTTTCTGCCCAAAAAGCTTTCTGGTGGGCCCCAGCTAGGGATGTAGCGAACTGCCGTTTTGGTGTTCGCGAACGCCGTTCTTGAACACCGGCAAAAATGCGAACAGTTCGTGAACAGTTCGCGAACTTCGAACACCCGCAAAATCGTTCGATTCGAACGATCGAAGGATTTTAATCGTTCGATCGAAGGATTTTAATCGTTCGATCGAAGGATTTTCATTCGAATCGAACGATCGAAGCCATTCGATCGAATGCTTTTCATTCGATCGAATGCTTACAATCGTTCGAACGAATGGAAATCGTTCGATTTTAGCGGTCGAAGGAATCGAATGGTCGAATGGTCGAACGATTTTTATTCGAATCGAACGCGAACTCAAATTGCCGAACGTCGCGCGACGTTCGCGAACATTCGGCGGACACGAACAGTCGAAGTTCAAGCGAACTAGTTCGCTACATCCCTAGCCCCAGCACTGCTACTGTGCCTTAGCTCCATAATAATGCTATTAGGGTTGGGATTCCCAGGTAGAAAAGGAGGACCTAGGGTATGCTAAGGAATCCATATTGCTGCTTTGTTATTGGTGCAACTTTCAGAGCAGCCATTTTTCTGCTGGAATTCAGGGAAAAAATGTTGAAATGTGTGTAATAGACATGTCAGTTTGACAGCAAATTCCACTTGGCGTTAAGTTTGTAAATAACCCTGAGGTCCAGAAAAATATGTGTTCAGCTGCTGCTGCAAATATGGCAAGGTGCAACCGCTCTGCAAGTCTATAAATGTATTTGTAGCTGTGTTGACAGAGGACTTGCTATGCAAGTGTTTTCATTTTCCGCTGTAAATAGATTCGCAGCGGCATTTATCTTTGCGCGTTCCAAATACACGAGGCATTTTTCTTTCTGCTTATATTCAATTCTATTTTTATGGCCCATTCTAACTATATGTCTGCAACGACCGTACAGGTAGCCGAGAAATAAAATCCTTGTTATCTTAAATTGTTTTCTCTTTTTCCATTTTCCTCTCTTAAGACTCGGTGCCATTTCGGTGCCGTCGAAATAAAATAACATTAATATATCGATGCAGAACAGGAATATATTTACTAAAAAGATGTAGAAAATAATGATTTCGGTGTCAAAGCTAATGTGTGTGTTTGCCGACGTTGAGAAGCATTTGAAAAATGAATTGTTTGCCGAAGCTCCGGGGACAATATGTTTACCGTCTCGCTGTAATCATGTCGAGCAGTTAAATCTGAATGACCTTATGAGAAGACAAAACCGAATGCGTTTAGGCGGCTTAATATGTTGGTTTTTTTGGTAATTGTGAAGGTTTGTTACAAGTAGCTGAGTCTACGGGGTTTTATTAAAACCACTTCGGTGACTGCGGATGCAGGAATTGGACTTCAGGAGTGCATCGCATTGTTATTTGGGTGCTCCGACAAGGTTAGATAAGTTCACCTCCATATCAATGTTCTGCTTATCTCTCCGCTTCACTCATTTCTCTCTTGATAGGCAAAGGGCGTTTTAAACTGACACTGAATAGCTAGAGGATTATGCGACATCTCTTTAAAAAAAATGAAGGATAGTTTGCTTTTCCCAATATGCGTATCTATATGTTTAACCCTTAACTGCTATATATTGAACCGATGAACTGCTGTAAAATGAAATCTATGGTTCTGACAGTAGGGTATTTCGGAGCCAGGGCTGTAGAGTAACCGAATCAGAAAAGGAACACATGGCCAAAAAGTATTAAGTAGTAAAAACGAGCAAATAGGAATATACTGAAGCTCACGCTTATCGATTGAAGGTGGATTCTCCTGCAGGGGTGTCCTGTGTCCACACCCCAAAAATGACACGTGTATAATGGTAAGAAGCAGGACAAATCCAGGGCCATAACTATGACTGCAAAGTGCTTTTTATTGGGGAAAATTGCACCACAACATGTTTCGGTTTCGGGCTAGGCCCTTTATCAAGGAAGTATTTAAAGGAAAACTATACCCCCAAAATTAATACTTAAGCAACAGATAGTTTATATCAAATTGAATGACATATTAAAGAATCTCACCAAACTGGAATATATATTTACATAAATATTGCCCTTTTACATCTCTTGCCTTGAACCACCATTTCGTGACTCTATCTGTGCTGCCTCAGAGATCACCTGACCAGAAATACTACAACACTAACTGTAACAGGAAGAAGTGAGGAATCAAAAGGCAGAACTCTGTCTGTTAATTGGCTCATGTGACCTTACATGTGGTTTGTATGTGTGCATAGTGAATCTTACGATCTCAGGGGGCGGCCCTTATTTTTTAAAATGGCAATTTTCTATTTATGATTACCCAATGGCACATACTACTAAAAAAGTATATTATTATGATAATGGTTCATTTACATGAAGCAGGGTTTTATACATGATCTGTTTTACTCAGTATCTTTTAATAGAGACCTACATTGTTGGGGGGGTATAGTTTTCCTTTAAGCATTCCTTGACCTTTCACCTCTTAAAGGTATACTGTCATCGGAAAACATGTTTTTTTTTCAAAACACATCAGGTAATAGTGCTGCTCCAGCAGAATTCTGCACTGATTCTGCACTGATTTTTTTTTTATATTCAATTTTAAAGTCTGACATGGGGCTAGACTCATTGTTAGTTTCCCAGCTGCCCCTAGTCATGCGACATGCTCTGATACACTTCAGTCACTCTTTACTGCTGTAATGCAAGTTGGAGTGATATCAGCCCCCTCCCCCCCCAGCAGCCTAACAAAAGAACAATGGGAAGGTAACCAGATAGCAGCTCCCTAACACAAGATAACAGCTGCCTGGTAGATCTAAGAACAACACTCAATAGTAAAAGCCAAGTCCCACTGAGACACAATCAGTTACATTAAGTAGGAGAAAAAACAGCCTACCAGAAAGTTGTTCCATCCTAAAGTGCAGGCACAAGTCACATGACGGGGGGCAGCTGGGAAACTAACAAAATGTCTAGCCCCATGTCAGATTTCAAAATTGAATATAAAAAAATCTGTTTGCTCTTTTGAGAATTGGATTTCAGTGCAGAATTCTGCTGGAGCAGCTCTATTAACTGATGTGTTTTGAAAAAAAACATGACAGTATCCCTTTAAAGTGCATTGTGGGTATTTTTTTTTAAATTTAAAAAAAAATAAAAAAAAATAAAAAAAATGAAGGATAGTTTGCTTTTCCTAATATACATATCTATATGTTTCACCCTTAACTTCTTGCTATATATTTAACCCATTAACTGCTGTAAAATGAAATCTATGGTTCTGACAGTAAGGTATTTAGGAGCCAGGGCTGTAGACTAACCAAGTCAGAAAAGGAACACACGGCCAAAAAATATTAGTAGTAAAAACCCTCAAAACAAGTTAAAGGAGAATTCAACCCCCCCCCCACTAAGAAAAACCCCTATCCCCTACCCTACATAGTCCCCCCTCCCTGCTCCCTCCTGCACAAGTGATAACACCTGTAAGTGCCCCTAATCCTTTAATCATTTAGAGCTCTCAGACGCCATATTAGAGCACGCTTCCAGTTCGTGACAACTGCGCATGCGCCGAAAGTGACGAAAATTGCAGAAAGGAAGGAAGAAGAACCGAAGAATACCAAAGAGCTGGAAGATGGCGTCCGTGAGCTCCACTGCACTGAATCAGCGAAAAATTCACGAAACGCATTGAAGTCAAAATTGTTTTTACACGCAACAATTTTTTACATGTGCAACAATTTTTATGCTCCAAATGCATTAAAGTCAATGGGAGTTTTTTCTTGTGGCGACTTTTTTTGTCTCGGTGACTATTTTGTACAAATGCATTAAAATCAATGGGCGTTTTTTCTTATGGCAAATTTTTTGTCGCTGCAAATATTATGCGGCACATTTTTGCTCCAGATCTTTGATCTTTGCTTTTGTTTTCTAACTTGGCTGTGGCTGTTTAAATCTAATTGCTGATTGGTTGCCATGGGCAACATCTCCAGAAATCTCTCCAGATATTTATCTCCAATGTTAGTAAACGTGCCCCAAAATGCTTTAAAAGCTGATTCCTGAAAGGAGAAAAAGATTTGGAAAGGTCTAATACTAGATTATAACTTACATAATGGATAACCATTTACTATCCTGTACAGTGAGGGAATATACGAAGGGAGAAAGCAGGGATAGGGATATGTAGAGTCTCCCAAATATGGAAAATCCTAAACATATTAATGTGAGTCATTTGAATTTTTTTCATTTATTTTTTTAAAGAAAGTTTTAATTGATTTTTTTTAACTTGAATTTTTGATTGAGGTGATTTTAATGATTTTAGCTGAAAATAACTAAAAATGTTGAGTTGACTGATTAAATGGTCATTTGATTGATTTCTTTTCAAATTAAAATGACATGAAAGTGTATTATTAATGTATAATCTATTTGAAATATAATAGAAACATTTCATTTTAATTAATTTGTAAATTTAGCAAAGGTCGAATTTTAGAGTTTTATATACCTTGAATGAAATCTAATGAATTCACAACTCGAATGGTTTCTAATTTTAAAAGAAAATCGAATGGGAAAAAATCTAATCAGCGAGTTCAGGGTCGACAACCGTAAAACTCAAAATAATTGAGTTTTTGGTGGGAAAAAAAAATCTAATTGTTTGAATTGATCGAGTTTTCATGCAAAATCCACCGATGTGAAGGCTATTAACATCTTCAAATGGTTAAAGGGATCTCTGCTATTGCCTCCTACATGACCTAGACAGGTTTTAGTTTTCGGATTTGAGCTATTTCCAGGGTCGGGGTATAATACATTAAAACATTCAAGGTTTTTTTTTAACCTGAGAATGTGAATTTTGACCATAAAAATCTACTAGAAACTTTAATTTTCTTGGAAAACACAACTCGAACCTTAAAAAATCTGCCTTTAAAAGTAAAATGATGTTTTAAATATTTTTTTATGTATTCATCATTTATTAAAACGGATGTTTAGTGATTGTGAGGATTCAGCGCGCATGAGCGCGCACACCAAGATGAACGCCGGCGCAAGCGCATGTGCGTCATCTCGCGTCACCCGCTGAAACGGACGTGGGCACAAAAACACCGTAACGTGCGCGGCGTGATGACGCAGGACGCAGGCGTCATTACGTTTGGCACAAAAATACCCCTTTAAAAGGACTCTCAGGGAAAGGCTCTGTGCTTGTTGATAATTTAACCTGCTCCTGAACTTTCTGGAACCCTGACTTCTTGATTCTGGTTTTGACTCGGCTTTGGATATCAACTTTCGACTGAACTCCGCCTGCATTTGACCCCAGCCTGTTTATCCGTTACGACTGAACTCTGCCTGCATCCGACCTCGGCCTGCTTTCCCGATTACGACTGAATTCTGCCTGCACCGACCCCGGCTTGCCTTCCGACTATTCTTCTGCCTACTCCCTCTGATTACTATTGTCTGCTACAGCTTGTGACACTCCTGCTGGACCTCATCTCCTCACATCTTGGACTCTGGACAGGTGAGGCCTGACAGTGATGGGCAAATAAATTAGCCTGGCACGAATTTGCCAACAGCAAATAAATTTGTGAATCTCCTGGAAAATTCGTCAATTTCCGAATTTCAAGATTTTCTTGTGAAAATGTCAGATTTTCTTGTGAAAATGAGTGAATTTTTGAGTGAAATCATTCAAATTTCACAAATTTTTTGTGAAAACCTTCAAACTTCAAGTTTTTTGAGTGAAAACATCTGAATTTCATTATTTTATCGGGAACTTTCAGATTTCAAGATTTTTCGTGAATTTTTCGCCGTTTCACGAATTTTGAGGAAATTTCGCGAATTTTTCGGCAAAACGGGACAAATTCACCCATCACTACGGATATTAATGAAAACTGAAATCGAAAATTTTTAATTGAATGAATTAGACTTATTTTATTCAACATTTTTTTTGGTGGATTTTTTCTAGCATTTTTATTGAACTTTTAATGAATTGGGATTATTTTTTAATTAGATTTTTTTTAAGTGAATGAATAAGAATTATTTTAATTGAAAATAGTTAAAAATCTTAAATTCAAATTAAACATTGCCAATCTTTTTGGTCACTTGTGTATATTTTTATATGTTGAGGTTAAAATAAAAAATACCTGATCTGTATATTGTTTTGCATCCACATTTCATTGACTTTATAGGGCCTCCAGCTCCAGAGTTCTAAACCTAGTGTGAAAGTGCACACACCATTAAATCTGGACCAGTCAGTGAGTGAGTAAGAGTTATTGTAATATGATTTAGAACAGGAAGCCAGAGGAGCCATTATATTTTCAAGAGCAATAATTTCAGAACATGGTTCAATATATCCACAATTCAAAAACCTTGAATACACTGGAGTCGTGAAACGGAGGGGAAGATTCTGATCTTTGGATAAATGTGCTGCAGCACTTACATCTCAGTGTATTTTTATCTTGAATATTGATCCCATAATAACAAATATTGACATAATGTTAACCTGTTTACAAAGAAGTCAAAAAGAAGACATCCCTTTGTCTGACAGCTAAAAAGAATCAGAAGCTTATTTGTATTGTGCGTTGCCGTAGGCATTTAGTCCTCCATAAAAGAGAGAAAATGATGCTGAATGCTGGAAAGCTTTTCATTATCCAAGGCTCTAAAAAAGCTGGATATTATTCCTTAAAATGAGCATTTACCAGGCTCTAGTCTTTTTGCTCAACGCTGACTATTCTTTTTTGAAATCATGAAACATTCATCTGCCCACAGAGATTTTGTTCTCCATTCGGAGATCAGCGTGCTCCTATTTATTTAACAGGGAATTTCTACGTGAAGCTTTTGTGGTTTCAGTTCGAATTTCGGAACATGATAGCACAGTGAGCCTTAATGCATACGCATCTCAGAAAAACGTTTTCTGAAGTGATAACCGAAATTGCAAAATCTCGGCATTATTAGAGATGAGGAAAAAAAATATTGGGCGAGTTTGCACAATTTTAACATCTTTTCTCCGTGGCTATTATTTATTTTTCGAAGTAAAAGTAAAAAGGCTTCTGGGAAATGTTTTTTGTGTATGCCATACAGGGAAGCAAGTGTTTGCTTTCATTGACAAAACAATAATGTAGACACCAGTTCTCCCTAATTAACAAGGAATGTTCCCGGTTTCATTGTCTGTTCTTGGAAATGTAATGGGTAGAATGGATGATTATTCTTTAAAATCACAGCAGCTGGCTTGTAGGACCATGATACATTGCAACCCTATCTCTTAGCTAGGCCCTCACAATGTAGTGGAGGAAAGGTATTAGGAAGTTGTACTGTAACTCAAATTACTTTGATAAACACCAGTGATTCTAAACCAGAAAAATCAATTCTCTACATAAATGGGAGGCAATTTTGGATTGAGTATTATGGCAAAGGTTAAAGGGGATCTATTGCAAAAATGAAAATTTAATATAAGCTTTATATCACTAAATACATTTCTAAATGTCATCAAAAAATAAATTCTGACGGGTGATAACTAGGCACAGATTCGCAGCAAAATCTGCATTTGGGCATAAGCAAGTTTTTTCATGGAACAGTGGAAACATTTGCTGCAAAAGTTTTCCGAGAGAACCACCGTGAAAAAACACCCTTTGACTTTAATTGCATTGTGCATTAAAAAACCGCCAGCAAAAACACTGATTGACCTAAATGCATTTTGCAAATTTTTAATTGAGTGTCTTATTTCACGCACAGTGAGTGAGCAGAGAGAGGAAGCTTATGTTAAATTTTAATTTTCACAATAGAACAATTTACAAAAGCATAGGCATCTATACTCAATCATCAGTGGAAGGTTATTTTTCAATAGTTGAGTTTGTGGTTTTTACCTCGAATAATCTCAAATGTTTGCTTATTTATGAAAAAACCCAAATGTAAAAAAATTGAATAAATGCAATCACGAGGGCTAAAACATCTTCAAGTGGTTCAAGGGACTTAATTTTTTTATCCCAAAGAATTCGAGTTTTTACTGAAACTACCATCGAAAAAAATTTTTTTTTGGGAAAACACAACTTGACATTTAATGAATAATAATAATATATAACATATAAATAATGTATCCCCTCCAGTGGAAGCTTTTCAGGTGGCTTAGAGAACTAACTCTGTACTATTTCACCTATGAGTGTGCTAAGACAGAAGCTGCAACTGTTGCCTCGTTAGTAGGGCAGCAAATTCTTTCTGGCCTGGCCGAACCGGTGCCGATACCTCCTCCTCCTCCTGCGCTGCCACTGCCAGGTGTGAGTGTTCAGCGTGGAACTTTGGTTGAATGCTGTGTTAGGGCAGCAACTGTGTTCCTTATATTTGTTGCTTATATTGTGATTTAAAGTTAGCTTAGATTATAAAATAGAAACAAATATCAGATCAGAGATTTTACTTTTTAAAAGGTCACAAGGTTACAACTCACTGCAGAACTAGGAAATTTACACCTGTAGAGGAACCAATTATATAGTACACGAACAACCACATGGTGTCCAGACAGTCCCTCATACCCTTCAAGCTTGATTATCATAGTAGACTAGGTGCGGATCACAATCTGCAAAAATGGAAGAGATTCATATGCTGTGTATGCGCAGGAGGAGGAGGAAGTATTGGCACCGGTTTGGCCAGGCTGGAATGGACACGCTACCCTCCTCTACCCTCCTGCACCCCTTGTGGAGCCAATGGGGAGACTGCCGACATCTCCTTCCTACTGCTGCTCCTGGGAGGAGGATGGAGAAGAACTGGAGAAGGAGATGGGGGCAGAGGACAAGTCAGTAGAATAGCCAGGGAGGAGAAATCAAGCGCCGCAGGATGGCTGGTCGCCCTGTCGCCTTTTCTGAAGAGGAGCAAAAGTGGAGTTTCTGTAAGTTATTTCTTAATAAAGGCTTTGCTATGTTAAAGATTAATTTGTCTTGGTGTTTTTTTTTTGTTGTAACAAATTTTTGAAAACATGTTTTTGATGTTAATGGTCCTTTAAGTCTACTATAAAATCATGTAAACATTAAATAAACCTAATAGGCTGGTTTTGCTTCCAATAAGGATTAATTATATCTTAGTTGGGAATCAACTACAAGCTGCTGTTTTATTATTACAGAGAAAAAGGAAATTATTTTAAAAAATGTAGATTATTTGGATAAAATTGAGTCTATGGGAGACAGGCATTCAATAATTTGGAGATGTCTGGATAAAGGGTTTCCAGATAACAGATCCCATACCTGTACTACTACCAGATTGTTATAGACAATGCCACTTACCCAGTGTGTAATTAGGTGTGATCTCTTTGAGGTATTTCTTGTTTTCAGACAGTCAGTAGTTTTTAGGCAACTTTAAAAAGGGTTTTGTTGTATGTCCTTTTGTGGCAGCAGAAGACACACAGTAAAACTAATGACAAAGTGAGCGCTGTTATAGAACATAAACTACTTGGATCGATATGTGTTGACTCCATCTATAAAGTAACACAGGAAGTGTCTATGTTTATTTATACCCACTGTAAAACACACAGTCAGTAAATTAATGGACGTTCCATTTTATCAGCTTCTGTAATGTTTTTGGCTTTTGTTTTAGCTCAGACACTTTTACCGGGTCATAGCCGCCATATTCTCATTGCAGCCTCAGTCCTATCCAGAGGAACATCATAGTGATCTAGTCTTAGGGGCTGATTTACTAACATTCGGATTTCTGTTTTTTTCACAAATCATTTTTTTCCTATATACTTGAGATTTCAAAAAACTCAGATACAAAACTGCACCAAGTAAAAGCTGGCAAAGTCCCATAGTCAATGAGAGCTGCACTGACTATTGGACTTTTTTTTTTTTGGCTTTTAAGAATTTTAGAGGTTTTCAGATTTTTTTTTGCTAGTAATTGTCCAAAATAACCAGTTTTAGTGGTTTTAGATGTTATTGTATTTTTGTTAGCGTATCATTTTTTTTTAGTTTGTACTTTTTATATTCAGATCTTTTAATGACTTTCATTCATTTGTGGTTTTTAAAGTGGATCTGTCACCCAGGCTTAAAAAGCTGTATAATAAAAGTCCTTTTCAAATTAAACATGAATTATTTTTTTTATTAAAGCATTCATGGCTGTTGTAGGCTCATTTAAAAATCTCAGCTGTCAATCAAACATTGCCTGCCCTCCTCTAAACCTTAGGCATAGAGGTGGGGCAGACAATTACTTTCACTTTCCATTCAGCACTTCCTAGATGTCACTGCTCTCCCCACATTCCGCCCATTCTCTTTACCATTTAATTGTGTAACCAGGACATGGGGATGGACATCAGGTCCCCCATTCTGGTGCACAAACAAGATTCTGAGATGATACAAGGCTTGTCTTAATAACAGTGTCCACAAAATGGCTCCTGCCTGCTTGTTATAATTATGAATTCCCAGACTGAAGGAAACAAGATTCAAATAATTTGAATTACTTGAATTAATTTTTTTGGGTGACGGGTCCCCTTTAAAGAAATATGGGGGAATGCTGCTGGGTTTTCATTTGGAGGGGTTGAACTTGATGGACTTTTTTCAACCCGATTAAATTATGTAACTTTAATATAATATTGGTTGCAAAAATAGTTTGCAATGCAAATAAATGTTCACAAATTGAAACATTTTGCCTTTGCAAGCACTTTGCTCCAAGCAACAGTAGGATAGCAATTGCAAATTTTATAGTCTGCAATAGTGTGCAGGGTATGTAATGAAACTTCTTAAAGGAGAATGAAAGCCTAAAAATGAATATGGCTAAAAATTTCATATTTTATATAATGAACTTATTGTACCAGCCTTAATTTTTAACTTCTCAATAGCAGCAATGATCCAGGACTTCAAACTTGTCACAGGGGGTCACCATCTTGGAAAGTGTCTGTGACACTCACATGCTCAGTGGGCTCTGAGCAGCTGTTGAGAAACTAAGCTTAGGGGTCGTCATAAATTATGAAGCAGAAAATGAGGTTGGTCTGTAAAAAAAACATGATGCTACAGGGCTAATTATTAAATTCTTATTTTAATAACAATTTCCTTCCCTAGAATGGGCTTGACAATGGGTTTGTATCTGGAGTCAGCTTTGGTGACCTATAATACTGTAACTCATATCGTTATAACAAAAGAATATAGTGCGTAGGTTACTTCTTTATGGGGTTGGTCAGTTTGTCTGGGTCAAACCAGGGGCCCCAAACTGTATCAAATATATTGATAGGTTAGTTTATACAGGGGGATCAGAGACATTTATTTACCTAATGAATAGAGTGCTGCCTGCCTTTGGCACTGCTGTATTCATGAGAAGTGGACTGGGGGAGACACATAGACCTTCTCTTCTCCCACATCCAACTCTTTTCCTAACTTGTACGGTAGGCAGCAAGGATAAGGCTAACCTTGAACCTGTTGTCACTGTGTTCCTCACCTTGTGCCAGGTTTTTAAATCTGGTGTGAGGTGCAGAGCCCAGCCAGACCCCCGGAGTCAGTAAATGACCCCCAAGTGCAATCAGCAAATCATCTCAACAGCCCAGTTTTCTTTTTTCTAGATACTTATTACCGTGATGTTTTTGCATTAAATAAATTGCTCATTTTCTTTCTTCAAAGGAATTATATAATTTTTTTTTTTTTTTTTTAAAAAATAGCATATTATTTAGAATATTTTGATATTGTTGAAAAACCGAATAACAGATATAACAGTCTGTTTGTCAAAATGCAGCGTTCTGGGAATATCCAGCAATCTGTTATGTCCCTATTGCACTTCTATTGATGTCACCTTTCAGGTTATTAGAAATAAAGTATTACAAAAACAAGTGTTTTAACTCTTAATCATCCTTAAAACTAATAGGCATGAACAAGCCTTCAGGTTTCTGTAAGAACGCCATGCGCTCTTAAATGGCTACTGGCAGGCCTGTCAGCTCTTATCCTCCCAATTTCTTTGAGCTTCGCTCCTTTGGAACCAGTTTCACTGATTTTTAATATCAGCGAACTCGGTTGAGTTTCACTGATTTAAGTTGGTACTTAATCATAAAAATGCCTTGTCTGAAACAAGTTAATTCACTTTGAAGCAGGTATTGACATTCCGAGCTAACTTCTTGCATGCTTACAGTATATAAATGATAGAAACAATACTGAAAATTGTGCCCATAGTCTAATGGGTGAAAAAAATGGTCACACTTCAAAAAAGTAGACTTGAATGCTTTTTGGCAAATTTCCACTGTTTCCTGAATTTTTAGCAAAGCAAAAAGGGTCAGATTCGACCATCACTAGTCCCCATACAAGCCTTAATTCCAAAAAGCAATGGAAAGGGAGCACATTTTGTAGCTGAAGCCTAAATGTGCAATTGGAGTTTTCTAATCTACAGGTATGGGATTTATTATCTGAAAGCTTAACGCCGGTATCAGATCTGTCATCCGGAAACTCGTTATCCAGAAAGCTCCGAATTATGGGAAGGCCATCTCTCATAGACATTTTTAAAATGTTTAAAATGATTTCCTTTTTCTCTGCAATAATAAAACAGTAGCTTGTAAGTGATGGGCGAATCCGACCCGTTTTGCTTAGCCGAAAATAAGCAAAAAGGTAAAAATTTGGCAAAATGCATTGAAGTGTAAGGGTGACAATTTTTTTCACCGATTGGAGTCGTCATTTGGACGTCATTTTCTTAGGAAACTTGGCTAAAAAATTTGCTCATCGCTGTTCCCTGTACTTGATCCCAACTAAGATATAATGAATCATTACAAACAAAACAATCCTATCTGGTTTAGTTAATGTTTAATTATTTTTCTAGTAGACATAAGCTATTGAGTTCCAAAGATAGGATAACAGGTCCCATACCGAAATATTAGCAATGCCCTTTCCAAAAGAAGTGGTTCTTGGACTTTTTTGGTTGAAGGCCCCTTGGAAGTCAAACCTTTGGTGAGTCCTTCCCAGTGTGTAGACTCGTGGCATATTCTAACATATTCATTGGTCAGGCACCTTTGGTGGAGAAAGGCCTCTCACTACCCACGCCTACAGCAGAATTAATTCAATGACATTCTGTAATGAAAGAACCTGCAACTGTGGGTGATATAAATTGGATTGCAATGGAGAACACCTATTGATGCAAGTAACATGCTCCTGCACTTCCATGTGGCCGCAAATGTGTCCTATTTTATAAATGGAGATGCTGCCACCTTGGATGTGATGGTAACCCCAGGGTTTCCACAATAGGTGGCATCCAGTGAAAGGGATGCAAGTGCTGTTTGCAAATGCAAGCTCTAGAATTGACACAAATGCCACTCTCATGTAACACAGGTAAATAAACAAATGTAAAGAAAACCTTTATACAAGAACCCCCCAAGTATTGCCCAAACGCCAAATGACCCAATGTGTTGCCTTCAGTATATGTAATGGTAACAAATAGTGATGTGCGAATAAATTCACCTGGCGCAAATTTGCAGTGAATTTTCTCGTTTCGTGGCCAGCGAATAAATTCGCGAAACTCCCACAAAAATTCGCACACATCAAAAAATTTTGGACACGCATCCGAAAAGTTACTCCAGTCAAAACACTATTTGGATGCCCGTTGACTTTAACACCGGCGTAAATTTTTCGAGAATTTTTCTGGAGAAATTCGCCCATCACTAGCAACAAAAACATCAGAACGTATATTGATAGATATTATTCTTCCAAAAACAAAACATAGACAACATACAGGAGAATATCCAGAGAAATTGACTTTACCTCCCTAAAAATTAATGGAAGCACTGCAAGGGCCTGTTCATTCACGAAGATCCTTCATTTCCATATATTTCATTTTTAATATGGGAATAGCTGTCATATAGTGATGGGGGAATTTCTCCCGTTTCGCTTTGCAGAAAAATTTAGCGGGAAATTCACAAAACGGTGAAAAATTCAAGAAACTCAATGGGGCAAATTCACTAAGCCGGAAGCGCCGAACGCTAGCGTTAATTCGCTAGCGTTTGGCATTTTCTCTACTGCGCAAATTCACTAACGAACCCTGGCGTAGTTTCGCTAGTGTTACTTCGCAACCTTACGCCAGGCGAATTTTCACTAGCGACGAAACTACGCAAATTCACTAACTTGCGCAGTGTACTGAACGCTACCTTTTACGCTAGACTTCCTTCGCCACCTCAGACCTGGCGAAGCGCAATAGAGTAGATAGGGATTGTTTCCAAAAAAGTCAAAATTTTTTCTAAGTCCCAAAAAACGCTGGCGTGTTTTCTACATGATGGGTGATAGGCTGGAAAAGGTCGAAAATATTTTTGGGGCTTCCCCCCTACATTTCCTGACTCATGGCAACTTACCTAGACAGTGGGCACATGTGTAGGGCAAAATAAAAATTTTATTTGCAGATTTGAAGGTTTTCTAGGCATTTGTAGTGCTGATACGTATTCCTCCATTGAAATTTGAATTTCACGCCATATGCAAATTAGCCTTCGCTAGCGTAACTTCGCTTTATATAGTGAATCAACGCTAGAGCAACATTGAAACCTTACGCTACCCCTGTGCGCAACTTCGGATTTTAGTGAATTTGCGGAGCGCTGGTGAAACTACGCCTGGCGAAGTGCGGCGGCGCAACTTCGCATCTTAGTGAATTTGACCCAATGTTTTGACGCCCTCGTCAATTCATGTAAATTTTGACGCCGGCGTTAACGTCAATGGGTGTAGTGACGGTTTTGACGTGAATGACTTTTCCGACGGTGGTGAAACCCGGGAATTCATCGTAAATTCGCGCCTGGCGAATTTAACCGCCTATCACTACTGCTATAAAGAAAAATCATATGAAAATACTATAACATTGCACCGAAAATGCACGTCACCAACCAACCCTATAACACATTTAAATGATGTGTAAGCTGAAGAAGGCATGCATGGCAAGAGATTCCAAACAAAAGCATCTGTCAGACATAGAGGTTACACGTTTTATCATCATGAAGAACCTTGATTTTATTTATTTATTTTCAGAATCGATAATTGGACGTATAATGTCCTTTTAATGAAAGTATAATTATCTACATTGTTTTCCAGGAAGCTAAAGGCAGCCTTTTCTTCTAAGGGACATCTGTAATGACACGAAGTGGAAGGCTGGATTATAGTTGACTCCTGTTGGCTGAGCTGGGTAAAGCTGAAGGCATATCTAAAAACACTTGGAATTTAACCTTCTAATATACTTTAGAGAGAAGTGTATCATCTCCACTAGTATCCTCTCACTGTTCATCTGCAGATTGAGCTCCAATATTGCAAGATAAGGCACTCCAGAAGCTACACCTCATTCACTTGAATAGACCAAGGAGATATCTCATTGCTCAGTATATGCAAGGAGACCAGATGGTATGCTTATACTAGAGGATCTCCCCTCTACTGTACCTATTCTCACATCTCCAGAGACAATAGAAAGAAACATGGCGGGTATAAAACCATTGTCCCATCATAATCAGTGTTCTGAGGCGCCTCATGTCATGTCCAAATATTATTATATTTGGACATGACCAGTATCGAGATTCAGCTAACCCTCATGAATGTGACCATTCCATCCATCACTCCATTACCTCCCCAGTAAAGACTAAAGCACAGTCACATGATGAAAAGGCCGCAGAGTATTTATTAACCGAATACTAGTGATGAATGAATTTATTCACCAGGCATGGATTTGTGGCAAACTTCCGTTTTTCGCCACCTGCAATTTTTTTTTTTACAAAACTGCTGCAGAAACTCAACAAAGTTGCACACGTAAAAATTGATGTCTGTAAAAAAAAATTTCATTGACTTTAAAGTATTTGCACAAAAAAGTTGCAGAGACAGAAAAGATGCCAGAACAAAATTGTGACAAAATAATCAGCATCAGGAAAATGCCCATTTATTTTAATGCATTGGAGCGTGTAAAAAAAATGTTGACGGTCATTTACTTAAATGGGTTTCGCTTATTTTTTCAAAGTTACACCAATTTTTGGCGAAGTGAAACAGGACAGATTCACTCATCACTACTAAATACACATAAAAAACATTGTGCCAAACTTCTTATATTACAGGTATGGGACCTGTTATACAGAATGCTCAGGATCTGGGGTTTTCTGTATAATGGATATTTCCATAATTTTTATCTTCACAAATTAAATCTACTAGAAAATAATGTAAACATTAAATAAACACAACAGGCTGGTTTGGCTTCCAATAATATATCTTAGTTGGAATCAAGTACAAGCTACTGTTTTATTAATCCAGAGAAAAAAGAAATAATTTTTAAAAATGTGAATTATTTGGATACAATGGTGTGTATGGGAGAGGGCCTTTGTGTAATTTAGAGCTCTCTGAATAACGTGTTTCTAGATAACGGATCCCATACATATATATAAATTACACCACTATTGGATCACCTTGTGATAAGGCATTTATTGTTGATTGTATAACAACCAACCAACCAAGACAAAGAACTTGTAACAGTCCACACCAGGGACTCCAACTTCTGCCTGATAGTGATGAGTGAACTCAAGTGACTCAAGTTTGCCAAACAACATCATTTCTAAGAAATGCATTGGAGTCAATGGGTAGCCAACATGACAGTTGTGTTTTAAGCTTTGCAGTAGCCTATGAATTAACTTCATTCTATGAAACAACACATGGGTTTTCTTTTTTCAGGCAAAATAGACTATGTGGTAAATATATAGTGCAGATTCCTGAAAAAGGGGTGAAACTTTGAATTTCATCTTAAAATTGTACCAGATGAAAAAGTTTACTCATCTCTACCTTATGACTCCTGTACAGTCTTTAACCAAATGCCACCTAACCTGCAGTAGTTACTGAACCTTCCACCAAGTTCTCAGGCTTCCCATGACCTTATTCTAATGGCTCTTCCGTCTATTTACCATGCCCATAGTTCCCACATTGGCCAACCTGTTCAATACAAACCACCTAGCATTTCACAAGGGAGGGATGTTGACTTTCAAGCCAAAATCAATTGACCGCCCCCTGCTATTTTCCTATAAAATCCCCCACAAGTCAATCCCTACCAAACCCAGGGATATTTAGCCTTCCCCTAACCTCAGCCAATTACGTTAAGCCCAGTCGGAGGAGTGAAGCCTTCTTCCTAATCCCATCATGCTCTGCTTCCCACCCAGGCTACATTTAGCTGGTCGTATATCTCTATATGCAAGCACTTTAAGGAACTCTCGTGAAACTTTTCATAGTTATCAAACTTTTCAGTAATAACATCAGTGTGGACTTTCCATTGTGTGCTACTACTCTCAAGTTACAATATCAAAAAATTGATACATTTTATATAGAGTCCAGCCCTGAGTAAATCAGCACTATGTCATTATCTCTTTAATTATGGTACTTATTATTGCTGTTATTTTTCACGCACAAATATGAAGGATAATGATGCTAAACAGAGACACAAATGAATGTTAGACTTTCCAAATAATAGCTGCATTGGCACAAAGTCTATCTATTACAAAGCTTGCCTACAATGATTATGAGATTCTGGCCCCACTCCAGACACACGTATCCAGCTACCCTTCATTCAGGTGTAATTAAGGACAATTTTCTTATATAATACTTTTTTTTTGCTGGTCTGCTATTAAGACCAGGAAAAGACTGAGGTTAATGAGTCGAACCTAATGGTCTTCTTTTATTTTTTAATAGAAAATGATTTTGCATAATGGCCAATAAAAAATGCATTAGAATATAAATATGAGATAATCAGGTTTTAAGATATAACAGAATATTGAAGAGCCCAGCATATGCTACAGTGGATTTTAAATCAGTTGGTTGAACGTTTTTGTAACAACGATGGCGTAAGGTCCTTTTATGAACCACATTGATCCAAAAAAAGGAAAAAAAATATCATAGGTCACATTCGAATGACGGTAAGTGAGTGGAACCTGTAAGTAGTTTATGTGAGGTGTTCAAATATCTAGTAAGGTTCTGTGTTCCCCATACATCTAAATATTCAAAAAGAATGATGGGTAAGTGGCTTGGCCTTGCAACAAGTAGTTTGCCTTATATCTAGGAGTATTTTGCCTTCAGTAATTCTGATATAATGTACCATGGAGCAGATTCAGAGTGTTTGATAATTGGACAAAGTGTTATACAGATACAGCTGCTCCATGAATCTAGGTGTACAAGGGCTGAAAGTCAGACTACTTGATGGCTCTTCCAGGGGCTTCTCCAACAAGAGATTCATAAATTGGCCTAATCCAAAATACTAAAAAAAAAACCCCATGCAGATGGCTCTGGCTTTATTGGTGCATATAATACACTTTTTCTCAATAAAACAGTGGTTGTTGGACTTTTTCAGTTCAAGCCCTCCTTGGATGGCCAATGTCTGTCTAGGCTTCCCATTAGACAGTGTTGGACTGTCCCACTTGGATACCAGGATATTTTCTGAGTGGGCCCTTGGCCTGTTTTGGAGCATAGAAAATTAATTTTGTACTACCTTTTGCTTGTTTTCTCATAAATTTCCAGCAATGCAAAAACAAGGAAAGAGTTATCTTAGGACTTTGTGATGGGGTTCAGGAAAAAGACAGAAGTCAAATTCAGTGCTACTGATAAGCAGGAGAATCCAGAATGGCTGTTCATACAGGGTTGGAAAGATCTAATAGATTTCTTAAAACAAACATATTATCTGTGCACAGAGAAGTTTAGCCTGCACCCTATCAGTCTGTGCTATCTTCTGCAGTCTGTCTGTATCTGCATTGTGTTGCTGTGGTCCTTACACAGCTTTTATGAGCAATAACTAGTGATGGGCAAATCTATCAAGGCGAGAAATTAGCAATACGTATTTGGTCAATGGGCATCAAAATAATTTTGACGAGCAACAATTTCGATATGACCCACACAGGCCCACACAGGAATGTTGCAAACAAAACCTATAATTGGGCATTGAACCCATGACCTGGAAGGGTTTTTATCTTCAATTTACGCACCAGGCGCATGATGTCATTGCACCGGCCGGCGCTGCCCATGTGGAAGCTATGGCCACCGCCATTTTGCCTCGTTGACGAGTACGGATGTGCCGCGTGGCGCTCCTGACATGTATCATACATGTACAATTTCAAGAATATCCAGGGCAGGAAAAAAACGTTCAACCAAAATTTCACCTAAATTGGCCTTTAAGGTTTCAGGTATATCTATGAATGTAAATAAGTATTTTTACCAAACTGCCCCCCAAACGCTCCTTCAGGCTGGGCATCCTCCCATTGTTCTATGACCCTCTATGGGGGCAGCTGTTTGGGAACCACTGAACCAAAATGAATGATGCACTTGTATACCTTATGCTCAAGAAATCCACAAGAGAAGTCCTTTCTATCTGTCCATTAAAAGTAATTTCATCAATAGTTATATTTTCAATAAGACCATATGTCCTGTTGTGAAATTCAGTAATTACACATACAAGTCTAGGCATAAGTGCAGTTCAATAGTTATTATCCCCAAACCAATATACTAATATAGAAGTGGATCCAACAAATAAAAATTTAGCTCAAGAAAAGTATTTTTTCTCGCTAAACTTCTATCTCCTCAAAATTTGATTGAAATATCCAACTTTAGAGACGTCCCATTCATTTTGCAAGGATGTACATGTTACCATGACAACGGCATTTACAATGGGTAATGTATTTGACATCTGCACTAATGATTTCAAGAACACAGTCAGTGTCACAACTCTGCACATAAACCATGAGTTGGTCATTGCTTCGGGGGATGTTGGAAAATAGGATCTCTCTCAATCAAAAATCAAAAAAAAGAACCTGAAGGGCATGTGTTTAAAGTTACCTATGGTCTAGAAAGGAAAGTCTATATTTGTGAAGAGGAGGTTGCTAGGAAACAGAGGACACTTAGCTCCCTAGTTAAGAGCTCAAAAATATGCTCCGAGCACAGGGAAGACTTTGTGTCACAATCTTGCTCCATACACTTGTCTCATAGAAGATGCTTAATTAGAGCTGACTCTGTTTTTTAGACCTACACATCTCCTTATTTCTAGCAAAGTGAATTGAACATCCCACCTACCATCAACAGCAC
Source organism: Xenopus petersii (assembly GCA_038501925.1). Taxonomy (NCBI): domain Eukaryota; kingdom Metazoa; phylum Chordata; class Amphibia; order Anura; family Pipidae; genus Xenopus; species Xenopus petersii. Next base: position 153,802,099 of record CM076682.1, read on the forward strand.
ATCCAAAGAGCTGTCTTTGGCACCATCAGTACAGGGAACGACAGTATCAACAACAGAAATAATAACACAAGACACCTGAGACATAATGTAGATGCTGCATTTTCTAATCTTGAATCCAGACCAGCATTACTGAAAAGCTGGGATATAGACTGACGTTAGAAAACATAATTATTAAAGTTATGCAAAGGAGGTAAATCCTATAAAAAGAAATATTCAGCATGTTCCTGGCTGATAATTATCTCCTCCAACCCTAGGCATGGAAGAGATGTTGCCACCAACCCTGCTGCCTCACTCTTGAGTTTAGACACAAGTACGAGGCACCAGTTCACAATCAAGTAGCCCTACTCTCCATACTTCCCATCCATGTCATTAGTTATTAAGCTGTGTATGGCTTTTGCCAGTAGGGTATCAATCAGTCATCATTTGAAAGCAATAGTCTCTCTTGTACAAACTAAATGGGAAGTGACTATTGGCAGAGAAGGCTGTTTTGACTAATCCAATGGGTAATGTAGTTCTACTTTTACAGTAATAAGGGTGCATTTATTGAGAGTGGGGACAAGGTGCAAAGTATAAAAAGATGCAAGCCACCATGTTTTTTGCACTTTGAACTCTACCCTACTGGCAGTGTCTATGGCTGCAAGTCATTCTTCCAGAATGGCAGGGTTCACCAGCACTATATTTATGAGGGGTGGACAACGAAAAGCACATAGGCGTGCTCTTCCACCCCCACCCATTCCCTAACTTTCCAGCCATTGAACTATGCAATTAAGAGTGCATCAGAGGACTCAGGCTGCAAATGAACCCTATACTTACCATATGCCTAAAGGACATTGCTGTACTCTAATGTTCCACCCCTTAGTGTTCCAACACTTGCTTCCAGGGTCATCATAATTATGCCAAGTGTATATATATATATAATTATTACAATTAACAATGTTATTTTGATTAGAGATTTTAGAAGAAACCATGAAAGAACAATTTTGATGGGCACGTGTCCCCTTTCAACCCAAATTAACTGTGTTACTCTCTAAGGAGATTCTTTCTGGCTCCATATAGAAGACCATTCAGAAACACATTGTTGACAGACAAATCACAGATCAGAGGCACAGATCAGAGCCAGCATGTTTTTACAAGAAACAAGACATCACAAACACATTTCTTTAAATCCCGTGGGAGCGTTGGCAGCAATGCAAAAAGAAGATGATAAAGTTAATGTTTTGTATTTGTATTTTCTGGGCCATTGGATACAGAGACACACAGAAGGTTGGCTTATGAACGAAGGAATACAGGACACGGGGGAACATTGTAACTAAATGGAAATCTGGCTGAAGGCTGGATTTATGAGAGTTGTTGAGATGAAGACTATTCAGAAAGAAAAGGAGTTACACGTTGTACAGCTCCGGGCTCAGGGTTGAGACTAGTTATTTCTAAATGAAATCTGATGTTGTTGAACATGATGTTGGAAACAGCATTATTGTGTTTGGTGGTGAGACTAAAATCTGCAGGGAGAAAAGGAAGCTACTTGTTGGGGCAAATGCAATTTAATATAGACATCTACTGTATGTACTTAACTAATAAAAATAAGCATGTTCCATAGCATAGCCATTTTGTTGGAATAAATGTTAGTCATCACCAGAAACAGACCTCAAAATAAGATTTTTTTTTTTTTTAACTGCTTTACTTATGTGAGTCATTTTCAGAAAAAAAAGGACCATCCTATTCTCTCTGCTTGATAACGAAATTTTACTAAGAAAGAAATTAAAGACGGAATAATTGCCTCCTGGTCCAGGGCCGGGAATTATAATAATTATACAATCAGTAGTTTGAAATATTACTTTACTGAACCCCAAGACACTCGAGTGATGGAGATTGTTATATAATTGTAATTATATATTACAGTATATTCCACATAAGTACAGATGGAGCTAAAATCTACAACATTGGGCTGACACGTTTTTCCATTGAAACTAAAGTTGTAACATCAAGGCCAGACTGGGACACCAGGAAAATCCTAGTGGGCCCCGCCGACCCAAACCTGCTCCCCATGTCCTGGCCCTAATTGCTTTGCTTCTTTTAGGAAACAAGGTATATGCAGAATGGGGGGCTGTTGGAGGGGGGTTCCACCTGGAGCAGGGAGACATTGGAGGGGGGTTGCACCTAGGGCAGGGGTATGGGGGCCCTTACACGACAACAAGGTGGACCCCGGGCCGACTATCCGAAATTGTGTCACACAGCATGTTGTGGTGCACCATATGAGTTTTATGACCAAGTGAAATGTGCTCCATTTGTAGGTGTAGGTGTCAGATTTCAAAATTAAATATAAAAAATCTGTTTGCTCTTTTGAGAAATGGATTTCAGTGCAGAATTCTGCTGGAGCAGCACTATTAACTGATGTGTTTTGAAAAAAAAAACACGTTTTCCCATGACAGTATCCCTTTAAGTTATGAAGATCTGTTATCTAGAAAACCCCAGGTCAGAACATTCTGAATAACAGGTCCCATACCTTTTCTGTACGGCTAACAGCAAAGGTTTAAATTCTCCTGGGGAGAAACACAAGATATGCCCCCCCCCATGCTTCTGCCATTTCCATTTATATCAATGAAAGGAGGGAGCAAGATGGAATTATTAAACATTTCTTTACCTGCTGAAATTCAGAGAAACACTTTATGTGCCATTAGCCTTAACAAGTGCAACAAGACAATATGAAGTCATTTTTTTTATATCTCTGTTGCTTCCACACACCCATTATAAATAATCCTGTGTGTTATTCTTAGTGCTGATTATCCATAATGTGGTTATGCCATTAAAAAGCTTTTCCGTTGCACTAAAATGTTGATGCACAATCTGTTTTTTTGTCATCAGATGACTTTGCATTGAAATGGGGGCATTGCACTATAATTTATCTTATATATATATATATATATATATATATACGGTATATAACCTCAGCATATGCTCAGAGGTTACTGCTTTAATAAATGACAAGCAAATCAGGCCATATTGTACCACTCCTCTGGGTGAGAGGGATAACTTGTCAATGCTTTTTGTAATTAACATTTTTACTTGTGGTGCAGGTCATGAATTCTCTTGCTCAGCAGAAATACAAATAAACTTGTCAATGGTAAATAAGGTAATGTTATAAATAGCTGTGGGGTTCATTTAGTATTGTGATTTCATGGAAGTATTACGGGATCTGTTTTCCCTGGCTTCTGTCTTAAACTGGTTCAGCTTGCACTTTAGGGGGCCAATTCACGAAATTCGATTGAAGGGTTCGAATGAAAAAAACTTCGAATTTCGATGTTTTTTTGGGCTACTTCGACTATCGAATGGGCTACTTCGACCTTCGACTACGACCTTCGACCTCGAATTGAACGATTCGAACTAAAAATCGTTCGACTATTCGACCATTCGATAGTCGAAGTACTGTCCCTTTAAGAAAAACTTCGACCCCCTACTTCGGCAGCTAAAAGCTACCGAAGTCAATGTTAGCCTATGGGGAAGGTCCCCATAGGCTTGCCTGGGATTTTTTGATCGAAGGATTTTCCTTCGATCGTTGAATTAAAATCCTTTGAATCGTTCGATTTTAGTTCCTAGTCGAATATCGAGGGTTAATTAACCCTCGATATTCGACCCTTCGTGAATCGGCCTCCAAGTCTTTCCTAAAAACTCATTGTTTGTGATTGTCGAACTTCAGCCTTCCTTATCTTGTTCCACAGACCATTCATAGGGGGCAAATTTACTAAAGGGCAAAGTGGCCACCCCTAGCAAAAATTAGCCAAAATGACACTTCGCAGGTAGTGATGGGCAAATTTGTCCCATTTCGCCTTTCCCCAAAAAATGAGAGAATTTCCTGTGAAATTTGCAAAACGTCGAATAATTTGTGAAATGCAAATTTTGACGCCAGCCTCGATTTGTGGCTGGCGAAATGTGTAAATTTGCCGTGAATTGGCCCATCGCTATTCACAGGGATATCGCTAATTTACTAACAGGCAGAGAGGACAATTTGCTAGCGAAAGAGCTCAGTACTAACAAAGTTTTGTGCCCTTTCGCAAGGTGAATTAGTAATAAAAGTGCAACTTTTATTACTACGTTGCCCTTTTCGCCAGAGTCTGCTTCTCCAGGTTAGACCTGATGACGCTACATCCTCCTCAATCTTATGTCAGTGACATCATATCCTGTATGCCGAAATATGGGATTATGTTTAAAAGTTGTAACCGTTATATATATATATATATATATATATATATATATATATATTTTTTTTTTTTTATTTTAAAACATTTGAAGGTCACGCCACATCTGTTTTAGGATGGGCTCATGTCTAGGACAACAGAGGATCTATTTTGTCTTTATTTTGCTTCCTTGGGCATTTTTAATAATAAGTGGCCACTTCCAGCAATTTCAAACATTACTAATAAACACATATATATGACCTATATGTACCCGCCCTATTCAAATGGACCTAAGCGTGTTTTAACGAAGTTTCACTAGGAAGAAAGTAACGCTAGCGAAAGTTTGCTTTGAAATGCTCACGCTGACAAATTTTCGCTGGTGAAACTTCGCCAGTGTTCATAGGCTGAGATGCAACTTCACATTTTGATGAATAATCGTATGTGCAGAGAATTAATCTCTGATGAAGTTGTGCCAAGTGTGGCAAAAATTTGCACCTAACTAAATCTGCCCGTAGTGTTTTAATCACTTCCAAATAAGCCATCAAGACTGAAGGAACCCCCCCCCAATCTTAAAAGGTTGCTTGACCTTTATGTATAGACACGCACTAACATAAGTTTTGCTTTGAAGAACTTATTACCCTAAGGGACAGATTTATCAAAGGTCGAGATGAATTTTCAAATGAAAAAAATTCGAATTTCGAGCTATTTTTTGGTTACTTTGACTAGGGAATAGTCCAAATTCGATCCGAATTTGAAAAAAAATCGAAAATCCGAGGAACGAAATTCATCATGTACTGTCTCTTTAAAAATTCGACTTCGACCATTCGCCATCGAAAACCTGCCAAATTGCTGTTTTAGCCTTTGGGGGACCTTGTAGAACCTATTTGGAGTCAATTTCTTTTTTTTGGTAAAAACTTTGAATCGAATTCGATTGAATGTGCTATTCCTTCGAACGATTTGAATTCAGCTGAATACGGACTTATTGGATCGAAAACTGACCTATTAGACAAAAAAAAACTTTGACTTAATTTCGGTTGGTCATATTTGAATTCTAATTTTGAAGTTTTTTCAATTCAAAATTTTGATTCCTAAATATTTACATTTCTGTAATTTAGCAAGTACTGGTAGTCTATGATCTATATGGCACTGGCCTTGGGCACCAGTTTGGTTGAGTAAAGATCCTTCTCTTCTTTTTATATTAGAAGAATTAATAATACATTTGGTAAAATTCCGAACTTTCGTGCACATTTTAGGAAAGGCGGTATCTCCATGTGATGGTCCACAGTGATGAACAGAAGGATAAGTCCTTGGCCTCTCAACCAATTAAAGTACAAAAGATCCATTCTACTTACATCGGCAGGGGACGCAGAGATGATACGGATGTTTCACCCCATCCAATTAGGGTGATTTTGAAGGGAAATATGAATATATTGATTAATCATAAAAACAGAGTGAATACAATTACTTTTTGATTAGAAAACCAAGCTTTACCATGGAGAACATTTTAATGACTGTCATAAATTTGTTAAGGAATTTGAAACGTAATTTATTCATAATACAAGAGAAGGTATGATAAGGCATAATGAAGAGTTTGGCGGCTCGGTCTGTGTAATGTGTATCTGCACTGCCCAAAGGAGGAATTTGTCTTCTCACTGGTTACATTGGTAACGGAAGAATTCCAGTAGTCGCAATTCATTTCCCTTATTTGATTGCTCCTTGAGAACCTTCATTTCAATGTAAAGTATTTATTGTATGTGTTGACCAGCACCAGTGTTTACCACCCTAAAAATATTGGTTTTCAGACTGTAGAGGTGGCCCCTAGGAGGGCCTGTCTGAGAGGATTGGCATCTCTTCCGAAATAAATACCATGCCTTTGTAGCCACCGGCAGAAAGAAAGGAAGTCTACTCAAAAACAAAGTCTCATTCCCTTGGCTTTCTATCAGATTTTTGAAAACAGAATGTTCAGTAGTCTGTACAGAACTCTTAAAATGAAGGCAGCTTTCCCCAAACCAACTGTATCATAGAACGTTCCAGACAAACAAGAAAAAAACCTTGAGTGAAGAACAGCAAAACTTAAAAAGACAATGAACAGACTAGAGTAGACATTTGGGAGAATGTAGTATATAGATTTACATTGCAGGTAGTTTGCACCAGTGTGCAGTGTATATATATTGAAAAAAGCTTATTTTTGTACCAGAAAAATACACCATCTTTTAAGCAGGTCTTACTAAATGGTTTGTGCTCAATTAAAATTTACATTTAGATATGAGCAAATTTTTTGGACTGATACAGAAGTTTGTCCTTATGCATTAAAGACAATGGCCGATTTTCTTTTATGGCGACTTTTTTTGCCCTAATGCGTTAAAGTCAACGGGCATTTTTTCTTAGGTCTACTTTTTTGTCTCTGCGACATTTTTGTCTTTGCAACTTTTTTGTCGTACCAACTTTTTCCACTGCAAATTTTTGTCACAGGTTTGCGAAACATTTGCAGATGACAAAATGCGGAAATTCTGCCACAAATCCGTTCGCTCATCACTAGTGAAAAATGCTATTTATTGCAAAATGTGCATAAGGCCCATGCATGTCTTAAAAAACAGCAAAGGAATAAATACCATTTTCTGATTTGTTGCTATGGGATACAAGACTGGAGCAGTTTTTGTGCCTGCACCACCACTCCTCCTGACTTGCTGCGCCCAACTGCTTCATAACAAAGCTATATTTTATTATTACATATTTAGAATTTGTGAATTTCTCCCTGTATTCGAGTTCATACAACCCCCGCCTCATGTCGGCATGAAAAGAAGATGCACAGTGAGTGCTATTCAGCAATTACCGCCTTGTGTTGTTTGTTAAATTATTAAACATAATTACTGGTAGTAGAGCGACTAGGTACAGTAATTATACCTGCGATGATACTGAGTCGGAAGGGTACAGAGAAATGTTTTTTTTTTCTTTTCAATTATCAACATTGCTCGATAATTATACAGTTTGCTGCATGAAAACCTCATTATATCAAGGAAAACTACACATCATGTATGATCAATATATATATAGGGCACATTATGTCTGGTTCCGCAGGGAAAAGAAATGTCTGCATAATGGTTCTATAATATCTATTTATATTGGAGGAGGATCTACTGTAAATGTTACACAGAATAGAAATGCTGTAGCTCTTGTGTTTGGGAATAGTGATCTGGTGTCCCCAGCAAGAATTTAACATAATTGATTTAATATAACATAAAGCCTAAAAATTTATATTGCTGGAAATATTGAAAACATACTGCACCAACCAGGGTAGGACTGGGCCAACGGGATACCGGGAAAAACCCAACTGTTGTGAGCCTCGCCTCCCTTCACTGCTCCCTGACCTCCCCTACTGGCCCCGAATGTGAAGAAAGAAAGATATGCACGGGGCATGAGGCTGACTGAGGTGGGTTTGCAGCTGGAGCAGGTGGGGGGTTGGGGTATTTTGCGGGCCCCTGATGCAGCAATCCAGTGGGCCCCAGACCTACAGTCTGGTACCATCCCAGGGGTTCAGTAGCCCTATAACTATAAGTAATTATGCTTCATTCTCAGCAGCTCACCATGTTGGATCTTGTTAGGCCTGCTTTTGAGTGTCAGTGGCTCTGCACATGCTCATTGGACAGGAATTGAGAAGCTAAGCTTAGGGGTGGTTAGAAATGATCAAGCATAAAATAAATTTTGCCTGTGATAGAAGCTGATGCTAAAGGGCTGATTATTAATCACTTCTCATGCAGTAAATATGATTCAATTACTAATCAGCACTACTGTATATTGTGGCATTTAAATTGTAGGTATGCATTATATTGTGAGTCAGTCCCTAAGCTTCTTTAGTTGTCCCCTAGTCTAGGTCAGGTATAACCAGCTGTTGGGCTTTTGTCTGTAAAGGTATAAGAGATGGAAGGTGTTTTGACATGCAATGTTGTTGGTGGGTCCAAAGTGGACCAGGCATGTTAGGTGCTAACCCTCTATAAAAGGAGCCAGTACCCTTTGATTGAAAGAGGTGGGAAGATTCACACGAGTATGGAAATACATTTCAACGTACAAGCACAAAAATAAACTTTGCCAAACACAGAAAAATACACTCGCTCTGCAAAGTCACCAAATGGGAGGACCTTTGGCCAATTTGGCCAGGCGGTGGGGCTGATGTGGCTGCTTAGATCGTTACAACCCTTGACCTACAATTGAATAACAAAGGAATCCCAAACAGATCCCTCGAAAATATGCCATAGGCAAGCAGTAAGTACAGGGCAACTTGCATGCCATGAAGCTTTCTAGTTCAGTGATCCTCAACCAGTGGCTAATGAACAACATGTTTCTCTCCAACCCATGGATGTTGCTCCCAGGTGCTTATTTTTGAATTCCAGGTTTGGAGGCAAGTTTTAGTTGCATAAAAAAACAGGTATACGGCTGAAAGGTCTCCTATTGGCTTCCTGTCCATCCTGGAAAATTGTACATGCTTTTGTTGCTCCACAAATCTTTTAACATCTGAATGTTACTCAAGGGTAAAAATGATTAGGAACCCGGTCTAGACTCTGCATGTGAATAACATGAAATCTAGGGGGAATTTCAGGGGAAGCCCAAATGCTGTCCATCAGCCAAACACTCTGGATGAAGCGCTGACATATTCTAGAAGAACAAAGTAGGCAATTGGCTCCTTAGGGCAATGGCACATGTGGAAATGTGTTGCCTTCCTTCACAGATTTAACTATGGCAACATATCTCCCTGTGTGCCATCACCCTCAGGGCTCAACCCTTAGGGCAGGGGTCCCTAATTTTCTTTTACCCTTGAGCCACATTTAGATGTAAAAAGAGTTGGGGAGCAACAAAAGCATGACAAAAGTTCCTGGGGATGCCAGAAATGCCGTGATTGGCTATTTGGTAGCCTCTATGTGGACTGGCAGCCTACAGGAGGTTCTGGTTGAGATTCACTGCCTTTAGGGCAACATACATAGAAAAACAAATGGGGTGCTAATACTTCAATGTTCACTTTTAAGGTTAATTTGTCTACGTATCTGAATGCATTTGTCTTAGTACTGAAATGAACTCAGCTCTGAACACAGAAAACAATGATATCTATTTTTAATATAGTAATCATCATATGTTACACAGTGTAAATCCTTCAAATAAAACCTCATGCTTGCCATTAGGGTTCCCACCTCCCCCTCTAAAACTGGACACATATTAATTGCTCTTGCTGTACGGTTCATTAGCACTCAATAAAGATGCATTCTCTAGGGCTGCCAAAAACCCTTGCAGTCTGGAGCGTTCATTTGAATTGCTAATTAGCCATGCACCGGGCCAGAGTTGCCGGGCCACTGACGATGCAAAAAATTCTGGGGCCACAAACTGACCTGCAACCCGCAGGATAATTCTGACAGTCTTCAGATGTACTGTAACCCCTTAAGTTATATACTGAACATTTTAACAACTATACAACTCATGCTGTTCCTTGTGCTGCTTGTACTGTTCCATCCTACTTGAGGTCCAGGAACTCTGCATACTAACCACTAGCCAGCCATAGCTATGCAGGGTCTATCTATCTATCTATCTATCTATCTATCTATTATCTATCTATCTTTTGACTATCTATCTATTTATCTTTATCTATCTATTAAACTATCATCTATCTATCATCTATCCATTTATTAATCTATCATCTATAGATCATCTATATCATCTATAGATCTATCTATCCATCAATCTATCATCTATCTATCTATCTATCTATCTCTATCAACCATCTAGCTATCAAATATATATATATATATATATATATATATATATATATATATATATATATATATATTTATATTCATCTATCTATCTATCAATCTAATTTATCTGTCTGTCTGTCCATTCATCTCTCTTTCTCTATCTATCTATCTATCTATCTATCTATCTATCTATCTATCTATCTATCTATCTATCTATCTATTTCTTAATATATCATCATCTAGAGATTTATCAGTCATCTATCTATCTATCTATCTATCTTATAGAGATCCATCTATTCATCTATCTATCTCTCTATCATCTATCTATTCAGCTATCTATCTACTGTATTAATCTATTAATCTCTTATCTATCTATGTATCTATGTATCTATCTATCTATCTATCTATCTATCTATCTATCTATCTATCTATCTATCTATCTATCTATCTCTATCATAGGTCTATCTATCATCATTTTATGTATCTATTTATCTATATGTCTGTCTGTCTGTCTGTCTGTATATGTGTGTAAAGAATAAAATAGTGAAAGAAGAAATTGCTTGCTGTAGCTTTTGATCCTAAATGGAAAAGTCCAAACCTGGTGGTGAAATGTTGAACTTTTTCATATCGTGTTCTGTTTCATGACAATAAAGTATCTCCAAAACACTACAGAGTGAGCATGAACTGCATGTACAGTATATATGTAAGGGGAGAGTACACCCATGGGACCTGTGTATACATAAATGTGGTTTCATCACTAAATACCCTGAAGTGCTGTAGAGGGCAGATTCTGCCTTGAGGCATATACCGGTATATTGTTCACACTCAATATTTAGGTCCTCTTGGTTTTGCTGAACATGAGTTGATTTCCTTCTACACTGAGTCCTCTTCAAGCAAAGACTTTGTTTCATTTTTATTAAGGCTTATGGCATATTATAGATGTGTTAAGGTAATTCCACAGCCAAATTTAGAAGCATTGTGAGAGATATAAAGAAAAGCTATAACTCAATTCAGCTTTGAAATGTTCCCAAGTTGACTAAAATTCTACATAGTTGAGCTTATCATTCAAACTGAACATAACAGCTAATTTTAAATAATAAAAAATCCTATAGAATTACAACATTAAAAAAATTTTTAAAAATGTGCCACTGCATCCTTGTCAGTCGACAGAAAATTTAATTAATGAGAAAAGTTTTGCTCTGCTTAGAATTGACCAGGGAAATGAGATAACTGTATAATGTAAGGTTCTACCTACTGTGTCCCGTTCACCCAAATAACTGTAGGTGATGCTGTTGTTTCATATTTATTATATTAGCACTGCAAAAAATGCTATTGTTTTGAATTTTTAAACAAAATTGCATGACAGAACAGCACTCTTGGCAATTTTATATTAATTTGTTTTGAGGGTATACATTTCCTTTAAAATGTATGTATCAGTACAATCACTATAGGTAGAGACATCCACAACTTTACTGTTCTCATTGTCTTGTGCTTCCTTAAATGTCCTTCAGCAATTTAAAGAAAAAAATGAAATGCTGATGAAAAACACGACAGTAAAAGGCATTCTGCAGTCTTTGAAGATGCTCTAACTGTCAGTTTTTAACTAAGCTTCCTAGGATGACAATTGTGCCCATGTTCTTCATGTGGCTCAAGGTTCTAGACCACTGCAGTTTTCTCAGTTTTTCTGTAGAAGATCAAGACCATGGAACCACTGGTCTGTTCAACACATTAAATTGGGTTTCCCCACCCATGGAATGATGATCACAGAGTCTGGTCAGAGATTAATGTATAGATTAAACCGGGGTCCCCAACCTTTTTTGCCCATGAGCCACATTCAAATGTAAAAAGAGTTGGGAGCAACACAAGCATGAAGAAAGTTCCTAGGGTGCCACCTAAAGTCTGTGATTGGCTATTTGGTAGTCCCTATGTGGACTGGCAGCATACAGGAGGCTCTGTTTGGCAGTACATCTATTTTTTATTCAGCCAAAACTTGCCTCCAAGCCTGGAATTCAAAAATAAGCACTTGCTTTGAGGCCGCTGGGAGCAAAATCCAAGGGGTTGGTGAGCAACAAGTTGGAGATCACTGGATTAACCTTAACCTTTATGGTCTGCTTGACCCTACTCTTTATCCTACTTCTTCTTCTTTCTGCTGTTCCCATGCTCCTTCCATATTTCTTAAAGCTCTCTAGATGGCTCTGCTATACATATAACTGTTGTGCAGTCACTATGGTATAAGTCTGATATTTCATATATTTATATATTTCATATATTTCTATTTTTACCCAACCTTGTTGATCAGTATCTGCTGTGGTCCAACTCTGTCCCAACATACCAATCTCAGACCCTCGTATTTTCCATTTAATGTTGCTTCTTTTCCAGCACTACTCCTCCCTCCACGTGAGTCTACTTACTATCCCCTAATCCCTTTAAGTGCCACGTTCTAATACAAATAAACTGTGTATGTTCTTCCATTTTCCATTACCAACATCAACAGGACCACTACAGGCACCCAGGGATGCTCATTAGCAAAAATAATAAGAGTCCTTCTAGGCAGATCGTATCCAGCGTTCCTCATTTCCCCCATGCACATAATTACTTTTCTCCCTTGATAGATCCTGTTTAAATATTTTTAAACAGGCGATTCTACTATTTTCACTTTCAGATATGCTGCTGTAGGTGGGCCTGTGTAATTAAACACGGCAAAATCCTCTGCAGGAAAAAGCTGCAGATAAAAAGCTGCTAAAGAGAAATGCTGACGGATTGCAATTTTTTGCACTGGCAGTTAGTTTTGGAGGAGGAAAACATTAAAATAACATTAGAATATTCCACACCTTATTTATTATCCTTATCTGGACAGCAGAACGTTGTATGGCTTGTGTGTTTCTTGTTTGAATCCCATTTCTGAGCAAATCAGATAAAACAGTAATGAAACCAGTGTCGGACTGGCCCACCGGGATACCAGGAAAACTCCCGATGGGCCCAGGTATCAGTGGACCCTCCTGCTTCTAAACATCTGGCTTATTTCATGGCCATTCCCTATTTCAATAAGTATAAAGAGACTAAATAGCTGGAATAATAGGTTATAGTATGTAATGAAAAGAGAATAGGAGAATAGAGGTTGAGTGAAGAGAGGAAGAAAATAATAATTACAGTGGGGTTTTTGGGTGGGCCCGTGGTCTAAGGGTTTTTGGTGGGCTCCTGGTGTCCCAGTCCGACACTGAATGAAACAGTGCTGGAATGCTGGAACAGAGATGGGCGCAACATTGCACCCTTTAGATTCTATACAGGGAGCCCTTGAATTAAAGGGCATGTAAAGGCAAAAAAATGAAATCCAATTTTTACTTTCTTTAATGAAAAAGAAACCTATCTCCAATATACTTTGATTAAAAATGTGTACAGTTTTTATAAGAAACCTAACTGTATGCAGTGAAATTCTCCCTTCATTTACTGCTGTTGATAGGAATTGTCAGACAGTCCCTAACTGCTCTGCAGGGAAACAGGGGCGCTCCGCCTCAGGCTGCAGCACCATATAAGTTTCAAGGTGCGGCAAAAAAATGCTCCTGGTACATTTAAGGGCCAAATTTCCAGTTTTGAAAACGGAAATTCGGCTTTACTAGTGCAAGAGAGCGCAGTTATGCTCTGTGCACTAGTGTTCCTGCTTTGGATGCTTCCCCTCCCAATAGGTAAGCGAGAGAGGGGGGGCGGCATTTTGAGGAGCCGCCTCAGGTGACTTCTTCATCAGAATCAGCGCTGCAGGGAAAAAAATCATACTAATGAACAGCCTTACTTCCCAGCCATGAAGAACTCAAGCAGCTTTGTTTGTTTCCCTGTAGAGCAGTCGGCGACTGTGTAGAGATTTGTATTGGATTTGATTATTGCCTTTACATCCCCTTTACTGTTTCCAACTCCAGCTGCAGGGACAAAGATCATGGAGATCAGATTTAAACAGATAAACTGGGATTCTATTTGGAGGATTATTTTGCTGCAGCCACTGGTTCTGCAGAGTTGGATAAAGTTTGTATTAAACAATACAAAAAACTATAAAATCCACATTAGATTACATGACAACACAGGACCTAGTGCAGTCTGTATATTCTGATTATTAATCATTAGTTTAACTGTATCGGCTTCTGGCAGATATTATTTGACTTGTGCTGTTTTGATAATGTACGACGATCCCTAAGCAGCCCAGACCACACTGAGCATGTGCACAGTCTTGGTCTTGCAAAGATGTATAACAAAGTTACAAGATGGTGACCCCCTGTGGCCAACTTTCAAAGCATAAATCATTTGTTTGATTAGGCTTGTGGTGCAGGAACTTCATGTTTATGTTTAGTATACAAAATACAGCATTTCTAGCCTTATTCTATTTTAGACTTTACTTCCCCTAAAAGGGCAAACTGTCATCTGCACCAAATTATAAATTTAGCACAAGTGAGTCCTCCAAAAAAAATTTACATTAAGGGTGAGATGTTGCTAAATCATGGATTTTTCCATGATAACGTTCTAATTGCTCCATTTTTTAGTGAAAACTATCAAATTGCTCAATTTTTTCGTGAAACCATTCGAATTGCTAGACTTTTTCGTGAAAACGTTACAATTTCACAATTTTTTTGTGAACTTTCTGATTTCGCAAATTTTATGGGAAATTCATGAATTTTGGAGCGAAGCAGCAAAATGGGAGAAAGTCGCCCATTACTATTGATCCATGATCCACAATAGAATGGGATGTAATAAGTGTTGTTTATCATTGCTGTGAAGGTACTTCCAGTATTATTTCACCACAGAGCAGTGCTGTCCAACTTCTATGGTACAGAGGGCCGGAATTTTTCCAATCTACATTGTGGAGGGCCGATAACGGAAGCCAGTGTTAGCCACTCCCTGTTTTTAGACCACACCCACTTTAAACATTAATAGCACACCAAAAAACCAAATAGTTGGTGCTCACTGCAGGGTTTAGGGCCGGAACTAGGGGTAGGCAGAGTAGGTGGCTGTCTAGGATGCCATCATTGAGGGGGTGCACTTTTTTCAAGCGTTTATTTAATAATTTGTTGCAGTAATCATGGTCACCCAGTTGGGTGGAATCCATGTCCTTCCCCTTCTCCCTCTTGACGGCAAGTAATCGCTCCTTCTGTGCGGTGCACCGCAACGTGTGTACATGCGTCAATGACATCCCTGATGTGTTGGATGAGAGAGGCAGAGAGCTGGGGGTCTGCTTGGTGTGGCTCTCGCTGCTCTCAGCCTTGCACAGTTGCACTGAACTGAAGACTTTCTTTATATTACTGTAAAGTGTGAAGCTTCCTGCTGGTACAGATTTGGGGCCCATATGTTTGCTGTTGCTGCTGGTCTGGGCTTTAGGATATAAACAATAGAGGTGTCACAAGTGTGAACAATACAATGCAGGGGCCAGTTAATCTCTGTAGTGATACCTTTTAAATATTACATATAGTAAACAGACACAGCAGGCAGACTTTCATGTGGAGGGCCACATGAGGGGGGTCGCGGGCCGGGCCGCCAGTTGGACAGCCCTGCCCTAGATCAATGAAAGGGCAATTAGGCAGAGTGTAGATTAGGATAATCCTAGTAGTGATGTGCGGGTCAGGGTTTCCCTGACCCGCACCCGACCCTAACCCGCCCTGCTGCGACCCGTTTCCGGGCCGACCCGCCGATGACGTCACAAAAGGAGCGGGGCGAGCAGACACGAGACTATAAAATCGGAAGTCAGATGCCAGCATTTGAAAGTGGCAGCAGGGAGAACAGGAGAAGAGCTCAACCCGCACCCGCCTGCCACCCGCGAGGAGTACTGCAAGGTCGACCCAAACTTATGGTACTTATTATGGTAGCTCCCCCAGTGGTCTGTTACAGAATACAGTTAGAGAATAAAGATGTACAATACAGTGGCACGTTATGAGATGTATCAGATGCTGTAAGTACAATTTATTCTTATTCTATAAACGGGACAGGAAACACAAGCCCGAGGAGAGTTAGATAACTAGTTTCAAATCTGATAAAAGGAATCAGTCAGGAAAGCACAGATATTTCTATTTCTTTGTGTTTCTCCTGGAACGTGACCCTGGCACATGACTAGTATTCTCCAAATAGATCCCGGCAGATCACATGACAATCTAATTAGCATAAAGCTATTTACATAGACAGTAAGGCTGATGAGCGCGAGAGAGATAATACCATTTCCAAAGTACGATACAGTCACGCAAAGCTTTAATTTCAAGCAGGTGTTGCCTGTGTTTTATCCACAGCAGAGTTTTGGTTTTCCTAAAACAAAATACTTTTCAGGTGTACATAGATGTAACAGACAAATCAAATTTCACTCCTCTGAAACCAGAAGCGACAGATCCCTGGGCAGTCAGCAAATATAAGAAACCTACTCCATGACAGTGCCGCAGCCTCGTATTGTGTAAGAGATTGAATAAAAAGAAATATTTAACTCTTTTTCTCCTCAATTCTCTCCAACTGTGCGAGCAATTCCTACTTCTTGGACAAAGACCTCACTCACAAGCCATCCCCTTTTACCCTGAGAAGGACTTGTTGTTAATTCCAGCACCTGTACTGGCTTCTTCTGTTTGACTGAACACAACCCTGATATGTCTCATAGACACAGCAGATGGGATTATGCAAATCTGTAGTTAAATGATAGATAGATAGATAGATAGATAGATAGATAGATAGATAGATAGATAGACAGACAGACAGACAGACAGACAGACAGACAGACAGACAGACAGATAGATAGATAGATAGATAGATAGATACTGTAGATAGATAGATAGATAGATAGATAGATAGATAGATAGATAGATAGACAGACAGACAGACAGACAGACAGACAGATAGATAGATAGATAGATAGATAGACAGACAGACAGACAGACAGACAGACAGACAGACAGATAGATAGATAGATACTGTAGATAGATGATAGATAGATAGATAGATAATAGATAGATAGATAGATAGATAGATAGATAGATAGATAGATAGATAGTTGTTAGACGGATGGATGGATAGATAGATAGATAGATAGATAGATAGATAGATAGATAGATAGATAGATAGTTGTTAGACGGATGGATGGATAGATAGATAGATGACAGACAGATAATAATATTAGCGGCGCCCTGGCGAAACTTCGCCTGACGAAGTGCGGCGAAGGCTGCACTAGCGCAACTCCACAGGTTAGTGAATTTGCCCCTATGGCAGTGATTTTCACTGTGAATCTTGGCGAAAAATTATAATAATTATATAAGGGTATTATTAGTTACCAAAGTGCTCCATGATAATATAAAAGCACAAGGCCAAAGTCTGAATGTTTTTATTCAAGTCATAAAACTCTGAGGCAACTTCTAATATCCTCCTATTTTGCAACTGGGGGTACTTTATTTATTATAATACACAAGTTTCAGTGAGTCATGTGACAGAAATGACATCACTAAGCTCCGATTAAAATGATGACATCACTAAGCACCATTTACATGTATACTGTATAGTGAATAGAGTACCCCCTACTGTAAAATATAAGGATATTATAAGTTACTGAGGAGTTCCATGACCATATAAAAACACGAGGCCGAAGGGCATTGGCAACATTTTGCCAGTGGCAAATTTTTGGCGAAATTAAACGGGTCAAATTCGCACATCCCTACTAATGAGTAAGCGCTGCCTGTAGGGACGTGGGAACGATAGATAGGGTTAGGGTTAGATTAGAGTTCTATTGATTCATCTATTTTTAATGTAAAATATTTGATTTTCTGTTTTTTTTCCACAGGAAATTTTCATTCAAAATATTCTAAACACACTAAAAATTAAAAGCACCTGATCAGACGGAGAGGAAGGAAAGTTATAGTCTATCCTCTATTATGAGACAATTTGGATTCGAAACAAGGTCTTAAAAAATGCAATTATCAAACTGTAAATACCGTACCCGGCCCTCAATCCGCCGAGGGACGATTTTACACAAGAGACAAATTTTGAGAAATATGCTTTCCGTTAATTAGCGATAATTAATTGGGAAACTATAATAATTAATGGTAATTGGTTAACTCGGCTAGGTTAATAGGAAGGAGGCTATCAGCAAGAGAATCACCCACTGATTATGACTGTTGATGTAATTATGGACCCGCGCAACATAATCTTTTTATTACAATGACAATTTCATGCACAATGGCGCCGTTACTTGTATTTAAATTCAATATTGTGTCTTGCAATGAGTCCTTAAGGTAAGGTGAAACACGCAATCTGGTTCAGAGATAGTATTAGCCTTTTACAGGTATGGGACCTGTTATCCAGAATGTTTGGGACCTGGGGTTTTCCCGTATAAGAAATCATTCTGTAATTTGCATCTTCATACCTTAAGTCTACTAAAAAATCGTGTAAGTATTAAATGCCGCCAATCCCTATTTCTGTAGGGAAATGAGAGCAGAGCAGACAGTAACCCTTCCAACACTTTACTCTTGTCTCTCCTTATATATTAGGTACCTATCTAGTGCTACCAATCCCTATTTATGTAGGGAAATGAGAGCAGAGCAGGCAGTAACCCTTCCAACACTTTACTCTTGTCTCTGTCCCTATATATTGTATTAGGTACCTGTGGTGTTTATACAAATGGCCTGTAGATGTCACTGTGCTCAAGACATACTTCCTGTCAGCTTAAAAGTGAAAGTTACTGTTGTGTAATGGCTGCATGAGCCTGCTAATAAAGCACTGTTATACTCTACTCATCCTCGGCTACCAAAACATAACAGTACCTATCTAGTGCTACCAATTCCTATTTCTGTAGGGAAATGAGAGCAGAACAGACAGAAACCCTTCCAAAACTTTCCTTGTCTCTCTAAGAAATCATTCTGTGATTTGGATCTTCATACCTTAAGTCTACTAAAAAATTATGTAAGCATTAAATGCCCTACCAATATGCTACCAATCTCTATTTCTGTAGGGAAATGAGAGCAGAGCAGACAGTAACCCTTCCAACACTTTCCTCTTGTCTCTGTCTCTATATATTAGGTACCTATCTAGTGCTATCAATCCCTATGTATGTAGGGAAATGAGAGCAGAGCAGACAGTAACCCTTCCAACACTTTCCTCTTGTCACTGTCTCTATATATTAGGTACCTATCTAGTGCTACCAATCCCTATTTCTGTAGGGAAATGAGAACAGAGCAGACAGTAACCCTCCTCCCTATCCCAGTTACTCTGCCCCTTGTTTAGCCTTTGTGCTTGTAACAAGCATTTTTACTTCAGTTATTATTAATAGACAATGAATTAATATCAGGTATCAATGGTTTTATTTTTTATATGGATTACATTCAGTTAATTCACTCATAACAATTTTACAGTTCACTAATGGACACTGGTCAGGATTAAAACGGACAACGCTTTTCGTACTCATGTTGCCAATGATGAGGCGTTATTTCACATAATAACACTCTCTTTTTCTTAGCAGGAATAGCTAAATAATGTGAAAGTAGCACAATAAAGTCAGCTTGAGGTAATCAATGGCAGCCAATCGGGATCTTTGATTTCCAACAGCAGACGAGTTTGTGCTGCCTACCGATGTGTTGCTATGGGCTACTAAACCTAGAAGAAATTGTGTTTCTTCAAAATGCGCATATATATATATATATATATATATATATATATATATATATATATATATATATTTATATATATATATAGTCCCGCAGTACCAGCACTCCGATCATTCAAATGGTTCGTGGTGCACGATCTAATTCAGGATACATAGAATAAGAAGGATCAGCACTCACTGTATTGATGTGAAATAAAATTCGCTGTTTATTGTTTTACATCATAAACAATAAACAGCGAATTTTTCTTCACATCAATACAGTGAGTGCTGATCCTTCTTATTCTATATATATATAGATGTGGATTAAAGGGGGGGGGTAAAGTGGAAACTAAGGATAAAAGTGTCATAAGAAAGAGGGAGATTAAATTCTCCATGAATTACATTAGATCTGTTCACACGTGGAATTTGTAATTATAATCCCACATTTATAAAGGAAAATTGTGCTTCTGCTGTTGTGCAATAGGGTAAGATCTCTGTCGCCTTCCATTTCTAGTTTTTGAGCTGTGAGCAATGTCTGGCCTCATTGTACAATTAGCAGGGGCCATTCCCAACATTCCAAGCACTTCACTATGAAGTCTAGAATTATATTATATAGAGTATAAATTCGCTGTGTTTTTCCCTGCACCCCTCTTCTCAGCAAATGCACTTTCACCCGACATATTAATGTATTCATTTTAATGCAGGTGCTCACATTAATATTGAATCAATATGGGGAACGGTTAACAAATGCTTTCTCCACATGGGCAACATTATTCACTAATGCACAGTCGGGTTTTGGCTCAAGCGATGAGGTAGAGTGGGCCTTGCTAATAGCAATCTGACTTTTTAATGTGAATATAAATGTTTAATATATCTATTTGCTGTGCTTTTAATGTGACGCACACCTCCCACCCAGGGCTACTGTCACTGGAATTTCCCAAAGACCTGCCACTGGTTATTGGTCCTACAAAGGAAATCTGAAAAGGAACCCCCCCGATGTCATGCCCCTGCCTCCGGGCATCACCCGTTCCACACTGTGACATCATTACCCATGCCCCTGTGATGTCATGACCCGCCCCTACCCAGACTTCATCCCACTGAAAGGTGGCAAACCCTACTCTGCCTCCATTCATCTGCTCATGTCCAGTGTCGGACTGGCCCGGTGGGATACCGGAAAAAATGGGCCCGACCCTTAATGGGCCCTCGCCGGGCCAGTCCCCTCTCCCGGCATCTGCGCATTCACGCGGCACCTATTCACACAGAAGTGCCAAGCGTAGGGGGCGTGTCACAGTAGGGGCGGGGGTTAGAGGGGGGCCCTGGACAGTAGTCCTGATGGGCCCCGGGTCTCTGCACTGTGTTGGCCTGGGTGCAGAAATATGGAGTGAATTTCACTCAAAAATCTGTTCTGTTTGTATGCACCCAGGCAGGGCCGGATTTTAAAATGCTGTGCCCCTAGGAACAGGTCGTACATGACCCCAACCCCGCTCGCACCCCAACCTTCCCCCGCTCACAATCCTTGCACCAACCTGCTTCCCCCTTAGGGTTGCCACCTTTTTACTCTACAGGGACCGGGCAGAGGGTGGGACCGTGATGTGAAGGGGGTATGGGCTGGGATGCAGCGGGGGTGGCTCATGACATTTTGGGGGCATGGCTATGCCGCGCGCAATTGCCCGATCACTGTGTCAATCATGGGGAATCCTGCCTGGTTTTCCTAATTTGGAAAACCGGCAGAAAGTTTTGACCTGGGCAGCCCTTCAAAATACTGGGCTGCCTGGGTCAAAACTGGACAGATGGCAACCCTTAACTTTTAGTATGTTATATAGTGACCAGTTATAAGCAATGTTTCAAGTCGTCTTCATTATTTATTTTGAATTATGTGCCTTCTTTACTGACTGTTTCCAGCTTTCCAATGGGGGTTCACTCTGTAAGGCAACACATTTATTGTTATTGCTACTTATTATTACTCATCTTTCTAGTAAGCCCCCTTCCTATTTATATTCTAGTCTTTTCTTCAATTCAATGTATGGTTGCTAGGGTAATTTATACCCTAGCAACCAGATTGCTGAAATTGCAAAACGGGAGAGCTGCTGAATAAAAAGCGAAATAACTCAAAAACCACAGATAATAAAAAATGAAAACCAATTGCAAATTGTAGCCAACGATTACTCTCTATATTTTTCTAAAAGTGAATTTAAAGGTGAACAACCCCTTTAATGACAATTTTGTGTTACTTTTAACAACTTGCCCCACCCCCAAATATACATTTCCTATGGACACCCATGATGGTCAAAATTCCTTTCTAAACCCATTGTTTTCATTGCAGCAAGAACCTTAAACAAGATTAATTAACAGAATGACCAAATAAAACAGAAAATAAATCAACTCCAATTAAATTTTAAATCAGGGGATGTAATGGAAACTGATATGGGTATATTTACTGGAGAAACCTGTCCAATACTAATCAGAATTGTATAAATGAGATGGTGTATATACTATTTATGCATGGGAAACTCGTTTGCAAAACGTTCTTACTATACATGTGTGGGATTCATTATCCAGAAACCCATTCTCTAGAAAGCTCCGAACTACGGAAAGGCTGTCTCCCGTAGAATCCATTTTATCCAACTAATCCAAAAATGATTTCCTTTTTCTCTTTAATAACAAAATAGTACCTTAAGGTGGCCATAGATGTAACAATTACGATCTTTCTTGGAAAAGATCTCTCCAAGAAAGATTGTTCGTTTCAATAGACACGTGTAGAGCTGAATGGTCAGATATACTGATAGAAACAATAAAATTCTACCTGTATCTGACCATTCAGCACTAACAATGGCCGATGTTTGCGTCCCTTCAAAGGTGCCCGATCAAAATTTTCCTTCCAGCTTGATCGAGGAGCCGACTGATATCCAATTCTTCTGCCGATATCAGTCTGCTCTTTTCCCACCATACACGCACCGAATATCATAGGAAAATTAGTTTTGTACAATATTATGTGTGTGTCTATGGCCACCTTTAATCCCAAATAAGATATAATTAATTCTTATTGGAAACAAACACAGCCTATTGGGTTTATTTAATGTTTACAGGATTTTCTAGTAGACTTTACAGGATTTTCTAGTAGAAAGATCCCAGGTCCCATGCATTCTGGATAACAGGTCCCATACCTGTATTAGTGACTTTGGGTAATATCATAGTCTCATTTATGCATATAGAAGCAGCATTTTGCTGGTAATTATTCCACCTTTGCTGCTCATTTATTCGCCAGGCGCTAATTTGCGGCAAATTTCCACGTTTTGCCGCCGGCGAATAAATTCACGAATTTGCATTGAAAATTTGCTCACAAAAATTGCTGACGTCAAAGATTTTTGACACCGGAGACAATTCCAATGCCGGCGACAAATAAACACATGTCCATTGATTTTAATGCACATCAAATTGACGCCGTTTTGCAAATTTCACGGGGAATGGGACAAATTCGTCCATCGCTACTGCTCATTCTTCATATTAAAGGGATACCATCATGGGGTAATTTTTTTTTTCAAAATGAATCAGTTAATAGTGCTGTTCCAGCAGAATTCTGCACTGAAATCCATTTTTCAAAAGAGCAAACAGTATTCAATTTTGAAATCTGACATGGGGCTAGACATATTGTCAATTTCCCAGCTGCCTCAAGTCATGTGACTTCTGCTCTGATAAACTTCAATCACTCTTTACTGCTGTACTGCAAGTTGGAGTGATATCACCCCCCCCCCCCCAGCAGCCAAACAAAAGAACAATGGGAAGGTAACCAGATAACAGCTCCCTAACACAAGATAACAGCTGCCTGGTAGATCTAAGAACAACACTCAATAGTAAAAACCCATGTCCCACTGAGACACATTCAGTTACATTGAGAAGGAAAAACAGCAGCCTGCCAGAAAGCATTTCTCTCCTAAAGTGCAGGCACAAGTCACATGACCAGGGGCAGCTGGCAAATTGACAATATGTCTAGCCCCATGTCAGATATCAAAATTGAATATAAAAAAATCTGTTTGCTCTTTTGAGAAATGGATTTCAGTGCAGAATTCTGCTGGAGTAGCACTATTAACTGATGCGTTTTGAAAAAAACATGTTTTCTGATGACTGGATCCCTTAAACATGCCATAAACACATTCAATCAGCCAGAAAGAAAACAGTTTGCCGGTTAGATGAGCTCCCACTTTTTCACTTTGTATAAAAAAACAAGAAAATGCCCTAAACAATAGCTTGAGACAAAAACAAGCTTCTCATAATTAGGGATGTAGCGAACTGCCGATTTGGTGTTCGCGAACACCGGCAAAAAATGCGAACGTTCGCGGACAGTTCGCGAACTTCGAATACCCGCTAAAATCGTTCAATTCGAACGATCAAAGGATTTTAATCATTCGATCGAAGGATTTTCATTCGATCGAATGCTAAAATCATTCGAATCGAACGATTAGAACGATTTTTAGCGTTCGATTGAATGAAAATCATTCGATCGAATGCTTACAATCGTTCGAACGAATGGAAATCGTTTGATTTTTAGCGGTCGAAGGAATTCGAATGGTCGAACGGTCAAACGATTTTTATTCGAATCGAACGCGAACTCAAAATGCGAACGTTCCCAAACGTTCGCGAACATTCGGCGGACGCGAACGGTCGAAGTTCGCGCGAACTAGTTCGCAGCAGAACAGTTCGCTACATCCCTACTCATAATGCCATGCATGCCTAGATTCCACCCTGCCGGTGTTGGGGATACAAGGAATGAGACGGCAGCAAGATGATCTGACAAAGAAAAGGGCTAAAGTTTAATAAAATAAATACTTTTTTTTTTCCCCAGAAACAAAAACATCTTTCCTTTCACTATGACTGAAAGCCCCTATTATTTCTGAACGCTATCAGCAGTGCTATAAGTATTACCTGTTAGTGTGCCGGGTACTTTATCAAGTACATTAGCATACGAGAGCCATATTCAGGCTCAGGCAACCAATGGGCTCACAATGAATAATTCAGAGTTTTCCTTTATTCCTTTTTGTAATGCTATAACAGCACTAGAGATAAAGCACATCGAGTGCACTTAACTCTACCTGCGGAGAAAAAACAATGAATTATCAGAATAATTACTCCTGAAATTCAAATGATGTTTCTTTTAAGGGAAGATAAAAACATTTGTGTTTGTTGGTGGGGATCGGGGGAAATTGCTCACGCCGGCTAAAGAGATTGTTCTGCTAGAGATTGACTCAAAACGAGGAGGGAGAAATATTAATTTGCGTTACGGAAACATATATTAACTCAATAAGCAGCACGATGAGAACACAATGCTGGCATACATATGGCTTTATGGTGGATTATGGCTTAACCATTATTCACTAAGGAACGGCCTTGACTTCAACAAAACCATGTTTAGCAGAAAAGCCAACTCTCATTCCTAGAGACGTACTCAAATGTTTTCATTAGATACACCTGTGAATCCAGTTTGATGGATCTCAGACCTGCAACCAGTTTTTGCCGCGTGTAACCGCCACCTTAATCGTGACCGAGAAAGGTGGCTTCTCACCCTTAAGGGATACTGACCTCCTTCACAGTAAAAGAATCCACGCCAATGGATAATAATTAGCGAAGAGCAAAATGTTTTCGGCAGCCGCATTAGGGTTGCCACCTTTTTAGAAATGACTTAAGGTGGCCAGACACTATAAGATTCGCTCGTTTGGCAAGGTCGCCAAACAAGCAGATCTTATCCCGATGTGCCCACTAACAGCTGGGCGATATTGAGTGAATCCGAACGTTCAGCCCTGGGCCACCGATGGGTCGCAGAGCTGACTAGCCGATGCGGTCCTTGATCGCTGAAAAAATCCAACTTGACTGATTTTTGGCCTGATATCGATCAGGAGGACCCGTTTGGAGCCCCCACACACGGGCAGATAAGCTGCTGAATTGATCTAAAGGACCAATATCGGCAGCTTTAATCTGCCCATGTATGACCACCTTTACTGGCCAGTGTGGGGGGGAGGTGGAGTGGTCTGTGATGTCACGGGGCAGGTGACGATAAAAAATGAGGTGGAGCTATGACATCAGGCTGAAGGAGGATCAGGGAAGAGAAAAAGGGTACATTTCTGTGAGTTACTGTGTGAATTGAAGGCTCAAGGGTATGCGCCAGGGGCTGAACTTTAATTTGTTACAAATTTACAGGCTACTACATTACCAGTAAAATTTGCAATACCAGCCTGGACTTGGCAGCTATTTTACCAGTTAATGGTTGAGTGGCAACCTGCGCCACAGGGAAATTCTGCATTTGGCCATCGGTGAATATATTCACCAAACCTGACAAACCATAGTTAAAAGAATTCACCATGGAAAAACACAGAAACAAAACGGCCATCGACCCCACTTTCTCTGTAAAAAAACGTCCATCGACTCTGACTTAAATGTATTTTACATGGAAAGAGCCAAGGGAAAGCTCATTTAGGGATGGGCGAATTTTTTCCGCCTTGTTTCGCCGCGGAAATGACGCCCATAGACTTGCATGGCATCTTGCGTCTAAAAAATTTCGCCCATAGACTTTGGCGAATTTTTGGCGAAACGAAACAGGTCGAATTCGCCCACCCCTACTCACAATGTATTTTGTGGGACAAATTCATAAAATGACTAAAGCAAACTGCTCAAACATTAGATATCAATACATGTTTTATCTAGAGGTATTCAGATCTGACCAATACAAATGACATATTAACATCTAAGAAGAACCGGTTTTAAGCCTAATTTTCCTTACCCCCTCCTAACTACTGCGTGCAACCTTGTAGAATTCTCTACTCAAGCGCTAGTTGAATTGTATGATGCTATAAAATAAGATTCAAGCAGCACCTCCTGAGGGCGTATTCATTGTTGCAGGTGATTTTAATCATGTTAATCTTAAGTCAATATTTCCAAAATGTTAGTAATATGTAGATTGTGCTACACGCAAAGAAAATATGTTAGATCTCATTCATTCAAACATCAGAGATGCTTATAAATCTGTCCCACAGCCACATATTGGTTCTTCCGATCATTTATCTGTGGAATTAATCCCTGTGTTAAAACGGGAGAAAACGGTAGTGAAAGAAATTAGGGTTTGCCCAGAAGGGTCTAGGATGGCATTGCAAGATTGTTGTGAATGTACAGATTGGAATGTGTTTAAGGAAGCTGCTACCTAGTCTGGTAAATTTAGAGGAATATATACGGCATCAGTGATGGGTTATTTTGTTAAATGTGTGGAGGATGTTACTACTACCAAGCATGTCATTATAAGACCAAATCAGAAGCCTTGGCTAACAGGAGACGTGAGGGTGTTGCTTAAAGCCCGCAATGCAACATTTAAGGCTGATAATGGCGAATTGCTTAAAGTAGAACTAAACCCTAATAATGAATATGGCTAAAAATGCCAGATTTTATATATTGAACTTATTGCACCAGCCTTAAGTTTCAGCTTGTCAATAGCAGCAATGATCCAGGACTTCAAACTTGTCACAGGGGGTCACCATCTTGGAAAGTGTCTGTGACACTCACATGCTCAGTGGGCTCTGATTGGCTGTTGAGAAGCTAAGCTTAGGGCTCGTCACTAATTATCCAACAGAAAATGAGCTTCCCCTGTAATATAAGCTGATGCTACAGGGCTGATTATTAAATTCTGATGCTAATTGCACTGGTTTCTGTGCTGCCATGTAGTAATTATCGGTATTAATTACTAATCAGCCTTATATTGTGACATTTCTATTCTATGTGTACTGTATATTGTGAGTGGGTCCCTAAACTCAGTAAGTGACAGCAGCACAGAGCATGTGCAGTGAATCAGCAGAAAAGAAGATGGGGAGCTACTGGGGCATCTTTGGAGACACAGATCTTTATTGCTAAAGGGCTGTGGTTGCCTTGGGCTGGTACAGAAGCACAAAACATCATGTACAACACTTCCTAACACTACCTACTTCTTTAGTTAAGTGTTAGTTCTCCTTTAAAGCTGCAATAGTTCATTTATCAATGGCCATTAAGGCAGCAAAACGAGCATATGCACAAAAACATCAATACCATTTTTCGGACAATAAAGATGCTGGGTGTATGTGGCAGGGGGTAAAAGCTATTACAGGCTATAAGGCTTCTGTTCCTGTATGTACTGAGGATGAGTCTCTTCCAGATAAGTTGAATACCTGAAGCTGAACATATATCATGTGAATTATTTTTTTTCTTGTGGTCACATATGAGCACAATGGTACAGTATGTACTTTATAGCAGAGGCTGGTAGGAGACAGTCAGAAAGGGCACATTTGCACAATATTAAAATAGAATATTACATTATACTATTGTATATTGCACAATATTGTAATAGAATAGTACATTACAATTATATTACATTTATCTTGGTCAGACTAAAATTGAATTGCATATGTTTTTTTTTTTCTTTGCACAGTTTATTCTTTGGTGTGTAGTGTTACTGCAATACGATTACTGCAGTTTATGCTTATATCTTTGTGGGTGTAGATGTACTAAGTGGTGTATGGCTGGGGCAAGAAGGGAAAATAGGTGCAATATTGTAATTTCATCTCGCTGGGTATGACTTCTTTTTGTATGCAATAGAGATGACAATAAGGGCTCTTATACACAGCTGTTTTTTTTTCTGAGCTTCCCTGCGTTTCACTTTCTTCCGTTCAGCCGCAGGGGAGCACAGGAGTAGACGCACTCAGTTATTGTGAAGGGGGCTGTACTCACATAGACGCATGTATGCGCCGAACGCAGGTGAAATGCAACATGCTGCCTCCCACCTGTATTTGCTGCTTACATGCGTTTGTGTGAGTACAGCCAGTGTCGGACTGGCCCGGCGGGATACCGGGAAAATACCAGGTGGGCCCCGACCCTAGTGGGCCCCCGCCGGGCCAGTCCCCCTCTCCCAAACAGTTTTTAAAAAAATAATTTAAAAAATTTCGATGCATCGCAGCGCCGTTTGCGCATGCGCGCCGAGCGGCGTTTGCATTTGCGCATGCGCGTCGAGCGCCGTTTCCATTTGCGCATGCGCGTTGCGCCGCCTGGGCGCCGAGCGACGAGTCGACAATCAAGTAGGTAGCGGGGGCCAGAGGGGGGCCCTGGACACCAGTCCCGGTGGGTCCTGGGCCCCCCAGTCCGACCCTGAGTACAGCTCCCTACACAATAATTGAGTGTGTCTACTCCTTCGCTCCCTTGCGGCTGAACGGAAGAAAGCACAATGCAGGAAAAAATGGCCGTGTGGAAGAGCCCTAAACTGGATTTAATTGATTGATCATCCCTTCTACATCCCATTGCTCCTGTTTGTAAAACCGTAGGTACCTAGTTGGAATGATCTCTATCCATTACACACTTTACTGCGGTTATTTGCAAATACTTGTGTTGGAATAACCTGGCGGGTTGCTGATGGCATATTAATGGAAGGAAATTAGGCCAAGCAGCAGCATGGCTCTATGCCACAAAGATTAAGGAGCAGATTTAGGAGCTTGTTAAGAAATTAATTCAGCATAATTTACATTCAGTTAGTAAAATCTGGATAAAGTCCTCGGCTGAAAAACAAATATGGAAATGTATGTTAGAATTACAGGGAGAGCTAAATGGCATCTGGGGGTGATTTAAAGCTGCGAAATGGTTCATTCTTGTTACACCCTGATCCAGAGGTTTGTAGCACTTGGTTCAGTTAGATTGTTTAGTCATGCACAGAATCCTATCCTTGTCCCCCTTAAGCTCAGGGAATTTGCTGTACTATTTCATGTACCATGTTCTTGCAGATGTTCTATGTACTTTGTGTCCTGGTTCTTACGTCTCCAGAACAGCCTCGGTTTAATGTCGGTTTGCTGAGCCTTCCCGGATCTCCAGCAATATTTTTATTGAAGAATTATTTTCCCTTTAGAAACACAAGAATTCCTATCTATTTGTTACTCCGTAAACACATAATTGTCGGCACTCAACGTATAGACTTATCTGAATTATTAATCATAACAATGTGGGAAGGACAATTATATGTATTTCTCTGAGCCACCGGATCAACAGCATAGCTCTAAAATAAATTTCGCTCCCGATCTTTTATTTATGAATCTGTAGTCAGTGGCAGCTGCAAAGCCAAAAAAACCTCATGTGAAATTCTGAGGTTTTAAAAAAAAAAAAAAAAGAAATCTTTTCATTTTGACTCTCTATTAACCCACTGGCTGTCAGGATCGAATCAGTTCTTCTTACATTGAAGAGATAAATCAAGAGTTATTGCATATTTGAGACAGGGTATCTCGAGGTAATGCAGATAATTACCTTTTCGCCATTTGGTGCTGCTGATTTTAGGAGAAGTTAACAAAATGAGTGGAATTAGCACACTATGTAAATTTGCCTATTAAACCAAGAGCCATCTGTACTGATGGCTTTGGATGTTATAAAGTGACTTTTCTTAAGCATTTTCTGGATGTTATTGCCTAGAGTCAAGGAATCGATGGTTTATGGCCAGTTCAGATGGGCTATATTAGATGTTGCCTCCAAACTCAAGCAATATGACCTATTGCCAACTGAGTAAGGTAGGAGGTTTTTTTTCTTTTCCAATTTGCCTTTGCCAACTCAAGGTCAACTAAAGGAACTTCTGACTGGTGCTCATGGCAGGTGGGAACAAGATGTCCTTAAATTCAGGTCTGTCAATGGGTAGGGGACACAGACAAGGCAAGAAACCTCTCAGAGGGATAGTCCAAGCAAGAGGGAATGAACTGCTATGAAAAAGACATGGCTTTCTGCTTTAAAAGTGAAGTAGATTGGGGATCACTATGATTCTTGATGACAACCCTACTCATAATGGTTCATTTGTAATAGTTGCAGCTGATGCTTATGTGAAACAAGCTCGGCATTGATTAACGTGGTGAAAAAATGTTCTTCTTTATGCAAAATGCTGTTTTTTCTCACCTTGTGTCACAGGACAACTAATGCCAATAAGGTTCATAACCTCATTGACTCTTTGATGAATGTTCCTTGCCATGTTTGTCTGGGTTTTTGAAAATCCAACGCAATTAAAGAGGTAAAGATGAAACAATTGTTTCCAATTCTCATTTCTCTTTCGGCAGGCTTTAATGAAACCATGATCGAGGATCACAGATGACACCGATCTGCTAACACCTTTTGTAAATGTCCAGGTTATTAAATCTGCTTGCAAAACACTGATTCATTAACAGTTTCTTGTTTTGTTATGATCACACATATTCACAACCGGGAGTTTAATGGGCCAACTGCTGTCCTTAGAATAATTGCTTATGGCACAGGGGTTTGCAAGATGGAAAGCAGAAGGAACAGTCGTGGAGTCAAGTTGAGTGGGAGGAAGAATGCTGAAATATACTTCGTTATTACTATAGCAGAGGTTTGTATCGGTTGGGAAGATTGGTCATTAGTATCTGCTAATCAGCAGGACACAAAAACAAGTTCCAAAACAACAAACACAAATGTCCAGAATATAGCGTGAATGCAGTGTTTTCAGCAGTTCAATCAATTAAAGTGTCACTATATCGTCTTTTTTTGTGTTTGGATTCTAGTGAATGTTCTTGTAGACTTATTGCTTTTATGAAGGCATTACTTGCTAAGTTTATAGATTTATTCTAGCCTAAGATGTCATTATCCTACAGCCTGGCTGACCACAAGATCTATTAACGATTCCCATAATCGTTCTGTTGTTTTATAATCTCCTTTAGAGAAGCCAGAAGGTGAAGGGTTCAACAGTCCAAGTAGAATAGCTTGACACTGTTGGTGGCTTGATCAGGTGAACATGGACCCTCCATAGCAGGTACAATTGCTTAGGTTACATACCCCCTATATACAGGTACAGACTAATGTATGGCCAGCTATGATGCAGTCAATAAACCTTATTTCTGCTCATTTCTATGTCACATGATGAAGCAAATTACATTAAAAATTCCAGCTCTGCCAAGTACGAATAGATCTCATTATTGGATCAGATGAATGTTAGTTCAATGGTTCAGCTAATCAGTATTGGACTGAGGTGTCCTGAGCTCACTGGCGCTGCTACCTCAGGGCCCCCATAAACTCTTTAGTCACTGGCAGCCTCCATAAAAAGGCCCCCAGAACACACCCAAACCCAGCTTGAATATGTCTACCTCCTCCTTGCTGGCAAGAAAAGGGTTTGGAGTGAAGCACCAAAGGAATCTGGCAGGGAGCCGGGATCAGGTCTGGGATGGTGGGGCCAACTTTTTTCTTTCCAGGCGTCCCATAGGCCCACGCCAACCCTGAATTTGCCAAAATACAATGCTGTGATGTGTAGGAGATATACATGGAATATCATCCCTACTTATGAATAGGATATTTTATTTTTAAAGGAGAAGGAACGTCTTCTTCCACATGGAGAAGGAGAAGGAAAGGTTAAAACTAAGTAAGCTTTATCAGAAAGGTCTATATAAATATACCTGTAAACCCTCAAAGTAATGCTGCTCTGAGTCCTCTGTCAAAAGAAACACCACAATTCTTTCCTTCTATTGTGTACACATGGGCTTCTGTATCAGACTTCCTGTTTTCAGCTTAAACCTCCACGGTTAGGGCTTGAGCATGCTCAGTTTGCTCCTCTCCCCCTCCCTCCTCCCCTCCCTGCTTTAATCTAAGCCCAGAGCTATGACCGAGCAGGGAAACTCAGGCCGGATGTGATGTCACACCAAGTGAATATGGCAGCTGTTATCCTAAACAAACAGAGAGAGCTTCTAGAGCTGTTTACTCAGGTATGGTAAAGTATTCTACAAATAAATATAGTGTTATAGCTGCACTATCGTGGCTAATCTATTGACGATAAACTGCTTTGGTATATTGCCTTCGCCTTTAAATTCTACTACTAGATCATTTTATACCTACTAAATTTTACAAATACTGGGAGTAGGCACCAAAAATGAATCTGGTTTTGAGAGTATAATTAATAAATCTTTTTCAAATACTGACTCTTCCCTTGACTCTCAAGTGTCATGATACAAGCAGCTAACAATCATGGCAATTATCATCAGGCAGCTGGTCACATATGGGGATAAAGTATAATTACTATATCTCATTAATCTTTGAATTTATCATTTTTATGGAAGAGGGGGTCCTATAATGCATGAAATCCTATCTAAGAACAAATATTGTCCTAATGAAAAGAACTTCTTCCATGGAATGTAATGGGAGTATTCTGCTGAGCCCTGTGCGTCAGATTTAAGGCAGTGTTAGTTACAACCATAAATCTGACACACAGCTCAGCAGAATGCTTCTATTACACTCAATGGAAGAAGTTCTTTTGTTAGCAATGTGTAAGCTATAGGTGTGTATTTGTGTTTGGAGAGGAGTGCTTGTCTTGTTTTAAGCCTTTGCAAGTCTTTCATTCCAAACAATATGCTGCTGGCAAGAGAGGCAAGTATACGTGGCCTTTTAAATGATGCATAACGGAGCATTGTTATTTCAAGGGTGTCAAGGGTGTCAAGTGTGAAGAGTGATTCTAAAACTCACATCATACCCTTATGTTGGCACGTGACAATAATTAAACAAAATAGAAATTTGCAAAATGAACAAAGCAAGTTCTCATTGTGCAATGCTTATTTTATGCTGAAACATTGGCTTTGAATTAAATTCATCTTTTTGGCCAAGATAAGATCTATGAGTGTGGATCTGGGCACTCTTTAAGACTCTTCGTTCTTTTATTCCCTATTCATTGAGAAGGACCTCCTTACTTAAGTCTACATGGCTCCTTAACTAAATGAGGACAATTAAAAAAAGTGCCTTGTTTTTGCCCTTAATGCACCTGTCTCCACATTTATGTGCCTGCCACTGTCAGGAGCAAAGATATGTGCCTGAGAATGGTAGACTGGAGACACAAGCATGAAAAGGGCATCTAGTTAGAGTCAACATGCTAACCCATTACTTGCACTTATTTATAAGGTCCAAGGCAAACCCAGAGACCTGTACCTACTTTAAATGGATAAAGTAAAGGGCTATTCTGCACCCTCGCCTGCCTTATCATGAGAGTACCAAAATATAAATACACCTCACCCTACCCCTATCCAAGGTCCAATCAAATTCCTTTGGAAAATATTAACATTACATTATCCCCTACTGTTAACCATCAAGCGACGGCTCATTCCCACATTCTATGTGATAGCTTTCATTAAGGGGGTTATGTGAGCTTTTAAAACCCTCAAATGAACCTAGAATGAACTCACAACTCGAAGGTATTCCATTTAAGAAAAAACTCGTTCGAGGTTGACAACCTGAAAACTCAAATTAGTCGAGTTTTCTGCAGAAAAAAACTTGAATTGTTCAAATTAATCCAGTTTTCGGATGGAACCCTCCAAAAAAAAAAAACTTGAACATTTTGAAGGCTATCGACATTTTCAAATGGCTCAGGGGACCTCTGCCATTGACTTCTGTGATTCAAGCTATTTACAGGTTGGGGTATAATAAATCTCGAAAAAATTCTAGTTTTTGTTTTGTTTTTGTTAAAAATTTGAGTTTTTTTTTCTTAAACCTGAAAAATCAATTTTGGCCCGAAAATGAACTTGAAAACTCAATTTTATAAGGAAAACACAACTCGCCTTAATAAATATGTCCCTAAATGTCACCAAATTCCAAACAGAGAACTTCACACAGTGAAAAAAAAAAGTTCCTCTTCATTACAAAGCTAAATGAGCTTCCTCTTCCCATATAGGCTACTGTAAGAACTCATTGCCTCCAGTCATACTTTACTTCAAATTCCCCTTAGGAACAATACAATTCAATAATAGATTATTTGTTTTATCTCTCCTTAATGTGAGGGCATTTTGAATTGTCTCATTGTTAAAAACGTTTTCATCTTTCCTTTCATGAATTCATTTGCATGCTATATAGTATTCTTCATAATAGGAGTACAAAAGACTTATGCTAATTTCAGGAAATTAATTTGATGTTGAAAAAAAAATCGGTTTGAGGTTTGATTACTGAAACTGAATCTGACGAAGCAGCAACCTAAATATGAGATTTTATTTTATTGCTGTTTTTACCTGAAATGATAAATTCCTCAGTGCCAAAGTCTTGCTTATTTGATATATTTAACTTTAATAGAAAAAAACCCAAAATGGCTTCTCATCATCATCATCATCTATTAGTATAGCATACTAATAGCTTAAGCTCTGTAGTAAAAAGGCTTTATTCGTCCATTATATCCTATCGACACATTTCGATCTGCAGGAGATCCTGATGACAATCTCCTGCAGATCGAAACGCGTAGGTATGACATTAAGCTAGTGATTTGCCGTGAGTGCTTTCTGCTATGGAACACTATATATATATATATATATATATATATATATATATATATATATATATATATATATATATTAATTCTATATATATTAATTTTTGCATTTTAGCATCACGGGGTGATTTGCCCTGACAGTCTCGTGTTCCTTAGCTCCCCTGTCTGATTATACACCTATAGAGAGGCCCTTTAATGGATAAAAAGAGGGGACGCGACCACATCCATCAACCCTAGGTGGTGTGATATTTGGGTGTCCCTTGGTCCGGGACCGATGCATAGAGTTCAACAGTGATCCACCGGATGATTAGTTCCAGCTAGGATACCGAGCTGACCATGGTTTGACTGCAACACAGACATCGAATGGGCAATATACACTACTGAACGGTCTGTGTTAATAATGATCCCTATAGCGTTCCATTGGCCGACGTGTTCAAGCTCGATATCCATCCTAGTATGGTTTGACGGCTTCCCTGACAGTGAACGGCTACATCCATGGAGAGTAATGAACTGGAGGATTTACAGCCCTCCTGATCTTTGTGAACCTGTTCCCGGTGGTTCCCTGTGGACGAGCTATAGAGTGGCCTTTCGTTGGCATCGATCTCGACCAACGTCCGAGTGCAGTCGTAACCCAGCTCTGCAACATCGTGATTGCGGGGACAGTGGCTTTTTTCAACATGGATCGGTTGAACATCTTCCACGGACCTGGCTAGTCTGACACGATGCCTAAGACTCCCCGTACCTACGTTCAGAGTGAACTACTCAATGTAGGTTGTATTGCAGTTTCTACGAACTTATGCTAATATACCCCTTATGTCTGCTCCTGGATTCAGTTTTCGTATGAGGGGGGACGTGTTGATCACTTGTGCTCTGTTGGTTTATTTTTTATTTATTTTTTTATTTTTATTTTATTTTTATTTCTATTTTTCATTTTTCATTTTTTACTTTTTATTCTTATTTTTATTTTTGACCTCTCCTGGGTGCAGTACTCGCTCGTCTCTTCGTTTCCTCTCTATATACGATTTCTCTGTTAATTAAGATAAGATCGTCTCTAGAAGCTCTATCTGCCCATGCGGCACCCTCTTGGTTTCGTGTCTCTCCAGTTCTGGGTCACTCGTTGGCTCCTTCGACTGTATATCTCCAGGTAGTACTCTGAATATATCTAGCTGCTCTCCTGATAGATATATAACAGCGTCTTACAACAGAGATCTATACTAACACTTTGTAAGTGTTTTTACATTGTGTCCATTTTTGGCAACATGTTGCTATGTACTTCCGCACTAGGCAACACGCAATTAGCAGTGTTATAGCATTTCTTGTATTTTAGGATGAATTATCACAAAGCTATATAATGATTATATAGTGTGACACCTCTTTTGTTTCGCTCTGATTTATTTTTATTTTAATAGATGTGTCTAGTGTACATTTGTTTAGTTTATATGTATAATTTTTTATACTTCCAGCTGTGATTGATGTCTTTCTTTTTTCGATTCATGCAATGTTTGTTTTCCATTTAAGTTGGTGTAGCCGTACCCTCCCCCTTCTTTGACACGTCACTTCCTCTGCCACTGGTGTGTTTTTTGTAATTTGATTATGTTCCCGCCACACTGGTTATTTATTTCCGTGTCTGTTACATTTTTTGCACTTTGAGAAAGGCTGTTGTCTCAGCCGAAACGTCAGCACCTGTCCACAATAAAGTTACTTTATTAAGAGTAAGTCCTGTGAGTGCGATCTCTACTCTGCCTAATTGATGTTACTGAAATTGGACTGCACCCAGGCACGCTAGATCTCCATTTCGTGAGTGCCGGTTCCCCTACTCTATATCTATATATATATATATATATATATATATATATATATATATATATATATATATATAGGAATTAAATAGGGACCCGCGCTACAATGTTGCTTGTCACGCAACAATGGAGTGCGGGTCCCTATTCAGGTTGGACAATTTTGGGCTGACCCCCCCCCCCGCAATGTCAGCACTAGTGGTGGGCGAATTTCCGTGTTTCACCACCGGCAAATAAATTTGCAAAACTGGCACGAAAATTCGTCTGCGTCAAAATTTTTTGGACGTACTCCGGAAAAATTATTCGCGTCAAAACCATCGCACGTCACCATTATTCGGCCACTCATTGACTTTAACATCAGAATTGTTGTGGGAGTCAAAATTAGCGTTGCAAATTTTTCGTCATTTCCCGAATTTTACAGGAAATTCACTAATTATTCGGCGAATTGAAATGGGACAAATCTGCTAGTCAGCACTACTCATGATTCAAACTTTCCTGTTTTGCTTTGCCAAAACACCAGCCTCAATGAAATTTGTGAAATGGCAAAAATGCATTTGTTTTTTGTCACAGTAAATGCACTGAAGTCAATCGGTGCTCTTTGTTGTGCCAAAATGCATTTGGAGCTAAGCAGGGTTGAACTGGTCTTCTCTTCAGCCCAAATCTGCTCCCTGTGGATGCTGTTGACACTCCCCCGCTCACCACAGGCACAAGTTAAAGATAAGGGCAAGGTCACACGTGGCGTTTTTACGTTGCAGTTTTAAAGGCGAATAAGACAGAAGCTGTCTTCTGTTTCTGTATAATAAAATGCAAACAGCCAAGGGAATATATATGTTTTTTTTCCTCGTTTTGCTGGCACCGGATAAGGTAAATGGAAATTCCCAGCTGAAACAATTGAAATGATAAGGGACAGATTGAGTCTTGAAATCAGTCGGTTCACTTGAGCAGCACTTGATTTCTCATATCCATTATATCTCCCATCACGTATTCCTGAAACAATTTGATGTTAAGATACATACTGTGTATAAGTGCCTGTTCTTCTCATATGTCTTTCTCCTACTTTCCAGCAAAAAAAGTTGTACTGTTTACTGAAAGTCCAAATATATTTTCTGCAGTGGATGAGACTGTCTCTTTATTGCCTTAAATTTCTTCTCCTTTCCTCCTGGACCTGAACCCACCCCTGTGCCTATTAGTTGTGGCCTTTGAACGTGCTCTGCAAACTCCATAAACAAACTGAGTTAATTTCTAGGCCGCTTGGCTTCATGCCCCAGTTTAGTAAGGAAGCTCAAACTCTCGTGAGATCGATTTCACATATACGTCTTACGGCACTGTATGCTGGTGACGTAATGCGTTGCATATTGACTATTGATAGGTGAAATTGGGCCATTTAACTTTGCCGGAAAATTCTCTAATTTCCCGTGAAAGTCTTGAAACGGGCAAAAAATTTGCAAAATGAGAATTTTGACGCCGCTGTCAATTCCTTCCGATGCCGACTACATCTGATGTGCATTAAGCCGATGGGTGTCTGGTTACTTGTCGTCGGAATTGTCACTGGCGTCAAAAAAATTTACGCAGCAATTTTCAAATTTATTCCCTGGCGACAAAACGTGTAAATTCGCCGCTAATTTGCGCCTGTCAAATAAATTCGCCCATCGCTAAGTAATGATCATTTATATGATTTCTGAGATGGATGGATTATGTATAGTGATGGGCGAATAAATTCACCTGTCGTTTATATGATTTCGCTGCCGGCGATTAAATTTGCGAATCTCCCGCAAAAATTTGCCGTAGAAAATTCGCATGCATCAAAAAATTTTGGACACACATCTGAAAAGTTGTTCAGGTCAAAATCGCCATGCGTCAACAATATTCGGACGCCCATTGACTTTACTGCCAGCGTTGAAATTGACGCAAGCGACTTTTCAGACACGTATCCAAAATTCTATACGGGAATCAGTTTCGATTTTAACAATTTTTCAGACGTTTCGCAAATTTCCCAAAAAATTCGCAAAACGGCGAAAAATTCTATGAAAATCGTCATCGAATTTTCAGACGAAATAATGATCGTTTATGTGATTTTTGGGATGGATGGATTATGCATATCATTTATAAATGACTTACATTTGTAGGTAAAAAATAAAACATCAAGTGTAAAAGACTAAAGCGAGTTAAGCAAACCCATAGAATGAATCAGAAATCTCAGCTTAACATAATTAGTCACAAGTCATGCACTTGTAACCCACCCGTCTAATGGAAAGGGGCAATACTGATGGCAACATTAACATAACGACGATATTTTTTCGGGCTTTTATCTGAGAGGCAATCTGACCTTTTTGGAGTCCAATTAGATATTCACTGTGTGCCTCAATAGCCAAGTGAGGCATATATTACATTTCAAGCATAAATAACCTAATTAACTGCGTGTCTGGGATCCAAAATGTTCTTTTCTACATGGCTTGTAAAACAACATTTCAAAACTCAGATTCATTAATCATATTTACTAAAAACTTTAATATCAAATCCTTTATACCACTCTTGATTTTAGGAAGATCCTTTGATTAATTTTTATTATCAGTAAAATTGCAATTTTTGTTGTACTTTCCCATTATAACAACTAGGGGTACAAATATATATATATATATATATATATATATATATATATATATATATATATATATATATATATATATATATATATATATATATATATATATATATATATATTTATATATATATATATTTATATATATAGGTATGGGACCTGTTTTCAGAATGCTCAGGACCTGGGGTTTTCCTGATAAGGGATCTTTATGAAATTTGGATCTCCATACTTTAAGGGGCAGATTTATCAAAGGTCAAAGTGAAAATTTTTAATT
Source organism: Xenopus petersii (assembly GCA_038501925.1). NCBI lineage: Eukaryota > Metazoa > Chordata > Amphibia > Anura > Pipidae > Xenopus > Xenopus petersii. Next base: position 153,841,526 of record CM076682.1, read on the forward strand.
AAAAAAAATCAAATTTCTAGCTAATTTTTGTGTACTTCGACTAGGGAATAGTCCAAATTCGATTCAAATTTGGAAAAAAATTCCAAATCTAAATTTATCATGAACTGTCATCTTTTTGAAAATTCAACTTCGACCATTCGCCATTTAAAACCTGGCGAATTGCTGTTTTAGCCTATGGGGGACCTCCTAGAACCCATTTGGGGGCCGATTCACTAACTTCGAGTGAAGGATTCGAAGTAAAAAAACTTCGAATTTCGAAGTATTTTTTGGGATACTTCGACCATCGAATGGGCTACTTCAACCTTCGACTACGACTTTGAATCGAAAGATTCGAACTAAAAATTGTTCGACTATTCGACCATTCGATAGTCGAAGTACTGTCTCTTTAAAAAAAACTTCGACCCCCTAGTTCGCCATCTAAAAGCTACCGAACTCAATGTTAGCCTATGAGGAAGGTCCCCATAGGCTTGGCTAACTTTTTTTGATCGAAGGATAATCCTTCGATCGTTGAATTTAAATCCTTTGAATCGTTCGATCGAAGGAAAAATCCATCGATCACACGATCGCACTATTTGCACTAAATCCTTCGACTTCGATTTCAATTCCCAGTCGAATATCGAGGGTTAATTAACCCTCGATATTCGACCCTTAGTGAATCAGCCCCTTGGAGTCAATTGGTGGACTTTGGAAAAACTTTGAATTGAATTTGATCGATTGTGCTTTTACTTCGATTGGTACAATTCAAATTCAAATGAAAACAGCCTATTCATCCGGGAAAAAAAAAAAATTGGTAGGTCTTTTTTAATTCGAATTTCGACATTTTTTAAATTCTAGATTCTACCCTTGATTAATCTGTCCCTAAATCTACTTAAAAATCATGTAAACATGAATCAAACCCAATAGTATTGTTTTGCTTCCAATAAGGATTAATTATAACTTAGTTGGGATTAAGTACAAGCTACTGTTTTATTATTACAGAGAAAAAGAATATCAAATTAAAAATTTGAATTATTTCCTTAAAATAGAATCAATGGGAGACAGGCTTCCCACAATTCAGAGCTTTCTGGGTAATTGGTTTCCAAATAACAGATCCCATAACTGTAAAGGAATAGGGTGATGGCTACATTTTACCAAGTCATTTGGAGGAAAAATATTGGTGGAAAATATTTTGATAATACCCACCTCCCCTTTTAATAGTGGATTTATAAAACTGCCATCTCCAGATGATCCTGGATTATTTAAAATATAAAAGTCCATTTATTTGTATAATAAAACACTTGCACTGGTATTGGGGTTTAAAGGATAAACATGGTAAAAATATTTTTGTTCTGTCTGATTTAAGGTAAAAGGATCTATTATCCAGCATGCTCTGGACTTGGGGTTTTCTGGATAAGGCATATTTCTGTAATTTAAATCTTTATACCTTAATGGGGTTATGTAATAAAAGCACTAAGTTTGCCCAGGTGCAGTAACCAATCAGCAGGTAGCATTTACTGGTCACCTGTTGAAAACCAAACATCTTATAGGTTTCTATTAGTGATGGGGCGAATAAATTCGCCAGGCGTGAATTCGCTGTGAACTTCAGAGTTTCGCCATCATGAAAAATCCGGCGCATCAAAAAAAATTGCGTGCGTAAAAAATATCCGGACGCCCATTAACTTTAATGCAATTGTCGTGCATATAAAAATTGTCGAAATTGACGTGTGTCAAAATTATTTTGACGCCCACTGACTTCAATTCGTTTCGCAACTTTTTCGCCAGTTTGCAAATTAGGCAGTAAATTCACGAACTTTTCTGCCAACTGAAATGGGACAAATTCACTAGTTTCTATTGGTTACTGCACCTGGGCAAACTTAGTCCCGTATATTACATATGGGGGTAAGTCTAATAAAAATCCATTTAAGCATTAAATAAACCCAATATGATTGTTCAGCCACCAATAAGGATTAATTATACCTTGGTTGGGATCAAGTACAAGCTACGGTTTTATTATTACAGAGAAAAAGGAAATCATTTTTTTTTAAATTTGAATTATTTGATTAAAATAGATATTATGGGAGATGACCTTCATGTAATTCAGAGCTTTTTGGATAATGGATTTCCAGATGATAAATCTCATTTCCTATTATGTCCTACAAGCTACAAGTGCGAACTTACAGTGCAAGAATAAAGCTATTGCAATAGTTTTTTTTGGGGCAGATTTTATAGAATGCCTGTGAATCTGACCACACCCTAAACACCATTATCACTGGACCCCCAATCTCTACTCCCCCCTTTAAATATTTATAATGCAGCCCCAAGCTTAATATATCTTATCCACCACCATCTACACAACTTCCCTGCACTTGGCTCAAATATAAACTTATTTTAAATTGTAGAAAACCCTCAAGAAATAAAAACAAAATGAAGAGCAACTGGCCATTATCCATGGTGGAAACATTGTAATTAATAACATGAAAATGATTGGTTACGGCCACGTTCCCATATAAGTAATAATTAGGAACTGAAGCGTGGCTTTCTGTCTGTTCCATTGATTGTGCTAATGTGCAATATAAAGTAGCAAAGCATTTTATCAAGTGAATAACTAGTAGAACATTCTCCGCACCCGCTCCAGAATCATTTCATTAAAAAGCTTCCTTATTAAACTGGGGCATGAAGCCAAGCGGCCTAGAAATTAACCCAGTTTGTTTATGGAGTTTGCAGAGCACGTTCAAAGGCCAAAATACTAATAGGCACAGGGGTGGGTTCAAGTCCAGGAGGAAAGGAGAAGACATTTAAGGCAATAAAGAGACAGTCTCATCCACTGCAGAAAATATATTTGGACTTTCAGTAAACAGTACAACTTTTTTTTTTGTTGCCAGGAAAGTAGGTGAAAAATATATGAGAAGAACAGGCACTTATACAAAGTATGTATCTTAACATCAAATTGTTTCAGGAATACGTGATGGGAGATATAATGGATATGAGAAATCAAGTGCTGCTCAAGTGAACCGACTGATTTCAAGACTCAATCTGTTCCTTATCATTTCAATTGTTTCAGCTGTGAATTTCCATTTACCTTATCCGGTGTCAGCAAAAAGAGGAAAAAAAACCCATATATATTCCCTTTGTATTATACAAAGAAAACATCTTCGGTCTTATTAGCCTGTAAAACTGTCATCATGAAAGTTGAGGTATATCCAAATATTTTCCCAATGAAAATGAAAATGTCATTTTAAGCAGTTTTCCAATATACATGAATTAAAAATGAATGGAACTTACAGACTAATTTCTAAAAAAAAAACCTCATATGCATAAACCAGGGAAAATGTCAGCAAACTACCTATATATGTTCTGAGCACGGGAGGAAATCAAAGATATCAGAGGAAACCCATTGAGAAATGACTAACACCGTGCAGATAGTTCCCTGATCAAAGTCAATATTTTGAACCCAGCACCAAAAAACAGTATTGATAACCACTGGGCAACCTTACCTCCTACATGGTCAATAGAGATGGCGCGAACTGTTCGCCGGCGAACTTGTTCGCGCGAACATCGGGTGTTCGCGCTCGCCGGAAGTTCGCGAACGTCGCGCGACGTTCGCCATTTTGGGTTCGCCATTGTTGGCGCTTTTTTTTGCCCTCTCACCCCAGACCAGCAGGTACATGGCAGCCAATCAGGAAGCTCTCCCCTGGACCACTCCCCTTCCCTATAAAAACCGAAGCCCTGCAGCGTTTTTTCACTCTGCCTGTGTGTGCTGAAGAGATAGTGTAGGGAGAGAGCTGCTGCCTGTTAGTGATTTCAGGGACAGTTGAAAGTTTGCTGGCTAGTAATCGTGTTGATACTGCTCTGTTATTGGAGGGACAGAAGTCTGCAGGGGTTTGAGGGACATTTAAGCTTAGGTAGCTTTGCTGGCTAGTAATCTACCTTCTACTGCAGTGCTCTGTATGTAGCTGCAGTGGGCAGCTGTCCTGCTTCTGATCTCATCTGCTGACTGCTGCAATAACAGTAGTCCTTGTAAGGACTGCTTTTATTTATTTTTTTGTTCCAATACAGAGCAGTATCAAGCAGATTACTAGCCAGCAAACTTACTATCATCTGTCCCTGAAATCACTAACAGCTCTCCCCCTACACTATCTCTTCCAAGCACACACAGGCAGATTTTTCAGATACATTTTTGCCCTTGATCCCCCTCTGGCATGCCACTGTCCAGGTCGTTGCACCCTTTAAACAACTTTAAAATCATTTTTCTGGCCAGAAATGTCTTTTTTAGATGTTAAAGTTCGCCTTCCCATTGAAGTCTATGGGGTTCGCGAACCGTTCGCGAACCGCTCGCATTTTTGCGCAAGTTCGCGAATATGTTCGCGAACTTTTTTTCCGACGTTCGCTACATCCCTAATGGTCAAGGACATTCAAATTCGATTTTTAAAACCTTTATATGAAGCTAAAACTGACCATAAGTGTCCTAACAAAAGGTGCCTTCAGCAAATTAGCAGCTTGTTTGGACATCTCTGGAGCACTTCAGACAGCTTGAAACTCCCATTAGACTATTGGGATTTCTGATTCAATTACTGGCTCATGGATTGAACAATTGGATCATTCCACATGACCCAAACTGTTGCTGGCCAATATCAGGTCAAGAAGAAGTTCAGCCTAAAGGCCCCCATACATGGCCCAATAAAAGCTGCCGACAGACCGAGTCAACGCTTTTGGCCCGTCTTTGGGCCCATCCAACAGGCTTTCCCGAACAATATCTGGCCGAAAGTCTGCCAGATTTCGATCGGGCAGGTTACAATATCCCATCGGTGAGTGTATGCGGTCCCGCGATCCGACAACCTGTATCAGATGCATTATGATCCGATCGTTGGGCCCTATGGCCTACAATCGGATCAGCCCGATATTGCCCACTTCAATGTGGGCATATCAGGGAGAGATATGCTCATTTGGCAACATTGCCAAACAAGCGGATCTCTATGACTATGGCCACCTTACATCTCCAGCTCATCCACCAGATGGTTCAACTGTATTCATAGTGGCTTCACAAGAAGATCTTCCAAGCGAGGCTCTCCTCTGCGCTTCCTTTTATCTGGTTAATAATTTGTGTTGTTTTCTTCGTAATCCTCAATCCCATTTTGCAGCATTATCGAATATGATGATGCACAACAAATCAACCATAGCATTAGCCTGCGTGAGTGGACTTTCCTGTGCCATGCAATAAACTGTTCTGATTGAATTATTTCCCTTTCTGCTCAGAGGTGCATTGCCAACCAAGCAGAAAGAGAGAGTTAGGAATCCACAGATGAAGCAGCCTTTAAATAAGTGTCTGGTCTACACAGTCAAAAACACTTTTCTCTATTAAAATAAAGGTGGGGCTTGTACATTTTTAGCACCAGAGGCATCTCTGCATTCTGTTTAGCTGTAAACAGTATATCTACAAGCATCTTCATTTACTAATGTGCCACAAAACGTAGTATAACTACACAGGGACGCATTTACTTGCTGGTAAAATTAAAGATCCAAAATAATAGCTACTGCACCATGCTTTCCATAAACTTTTATCAGTTATTACACAAAATGATGCAGCAGGATTTAGGAAATACAATTAGAGAAATGTTTGGCTCTGATGGCTCCCTGTACACTGTGTTAATTCAATAAAAAAAGCTTAGTAAGCACTTTTGTCCAGAGGCTTTGCTGCACTCCCGGGTTGGACTGCCGGCCCAGATCCACTCCATGCCTAAAGCTATTTGCCCCCAACCTCTCTCCATGGCCCTGGTGATGGCCGTGTGAAGGAAAAGCTACAAGCAGGGGGGCCTGAGGGAGGTTTGGACAGGTCTTTGTGGATGATGGGCATGGGTTGTGTGGGTGCCCTCGAGGCAGCAGCCCTAGTGGGCCCCAGGACTCCCAGTCCTACACTGCTGCACTCTACATTCAAGGCAGGCAGTAAGGACCTGTCTCCTTTGCACCCTCTGCCAACCAGGGCTTAGTAACTTCAGTTTAGGAATGATATGCAAGTTTGAGGGTGGGTAGAGGGCAGTATGGGGACACCAACATGCCTCTCATGGAAGTCCACAGCTAGAAAAGGCAGGGCAGGTACAAAGTACAGAAAATATGGCAGCTTATTTTTTGCACTTTGGGCATCATGCCAATCCAGCTGTATTCAATAAGTTCAGCTATTTCCCATACAGTAACTAGCCCATAAATGCTGTCTCCTTAAAGGGATACTGTCATGGAAAACATTTTTTTTTCAAAATGAATCAGTTAATAGTGCTGCTCCAGCAGAATTCTGCACTGAAATCCATTTCTCAAAAGAGTAAACAGATTTTTTTATATTCAATTTTGAAATCTGAAATGGGCCAGACATATTGTCAATTTCCCAGCTGCCCCTGGTCATGTGACTTGTGCCTGCACTTTAGGAGAGAAATGCTTTCTGGCAGGCTGCTGTTTTTCCATCTCAATGTAACTGAATGTGTCTCAGTGGGACATGGGTTTTTACTATTGAGTGTTGTTCTCAGATCTACCAGGCAGCTGTTATCTTGTGTTAGGGAGCTGTTATCTGGTTACCTTCCCATTGTTATTTTGTTTGGCTGCTGGGAGGGGAAAAGGGAGGGGGTGATATCACTCCAACTTGCAGTACAGCAGTAAAGAGTGATTGAAGTTTATCAGAGCACAAGTCACATGACTTGGGGCAGCTGGGAAATTGACAATATGTCTAGCCCCATGTCAGATTTCAAAATTGAATATAAAAAAGTCTGTTTGCTCTTTTGAGAATTGGATTTCAGTGCAGAATTCTGCTGGAGCAGCACTATTAACTGATTCATTTAAAAAAAAAATGTTTTTTGCCATGACAGTATCCCTTTAATATTCTTTCATTGGTATGCCAAGCATGCTTAAAGCATTCAAAGATTAGTCAAGTGCCCTTCTCTGACCAATGGGGGTGCTATATTTCAGCACACATCCTTGTTATGATATAATGTGAAACGAATGAGGCACTAGCAAGGTCAAGCTATCACCAGTCTGGTTCTATAACTGATAGCATTAGGCAAGCAAGTTTATTAAGACCATCCATGTTGCCTATTTACCCTGAGAATAGTTCCCCACCGTGAACCTTTGAGCAGTTGATTCTCCATTTGTTTTTAAGGTCATTAAAAAAAAAAAAAACAGAATTCGATGTATAATTAGCTGCATGTTTACAAAGCTATCTGCAAGGCTAGCTGCTGCCCTGAGGGCATGACATATGAATCTCATAAACCCAGAGCTGACTGGTATAACAATACTAGATACAAGGGTTGCGCCATGGCAAACCAACTTAATTAATTGCAAAACTCGTTTTCATTGATCATTCCCCACTGTTTTCTACCAGCAAATATCCTCGGCTAAAGATTGTCCTTAATTACATGAATTAACGATGTACGTTGGAAAACTCATTTACATGAACGAGCAATTATAATTATAATCCTTTTATTGAGTTTTCATTAAAAGAAAAAAAGGTTTAATGACAAATTTTATATTTTCGTAATTAGTAAAATTAGAATTTGTGGCATATATTTACTAAGTGGTGCTCAATCTCAATACATTCAGGAATCACTAGGACTACTTTATAAGATCTGTGTTGGAGGCAGTAGGCCATATTGGCTTAACATGAAACTCTTCCTCATCCAGAGTTGAGTTGACCCAATCAATAGAACCATGGGCCCTTTAAGCAAACTTCAATGCTCTGTCATTACATATGACCATATGTGTCAATTACATTAAAATGAACTAGATACACTTCAACCAACCCAGAGTTGAGGAGCCAATAGGCCCACATGGTGCATAAATAGTTGAACTATGAAGGTAAATTGTAGAACATGCCATCTAAATTAATTCTGATTCAACTTTTTGAAACTTCCAGTTAAAAAAAAAAACATTGTTTTCCAGCATTTGTTCTTTTCTAGGAAATTATGGTTACTGAAAATACATTAAGGTCCTATGTATTAAGTAAAAGGTTTCCACAACTTTAAGAATCCCTTCAGAATTTTTCTCCGTGGTCGTCCAAAAAATTTGTAGCAGACCAAATTACATTGGAGAAAAGTGAGCACTCATGGGTCATTATAATGCACCAAACATATTACTTACAGTCACTAGGTCACAAGTAAAGAGTAACCTGCCATGTAAAAGTACTAATGCATTTTTACCACACAAGTTGCCACCTAGATTTTTCCATATTTTAGCCTGTAAGAAAGAATGGCTTCACCTTGTCCAGTTCATAAATACTTTTCAGAGGTAAAACCCAAATGGGTGAGTGGAGATGAGCCTTGATAACTGAGCCCACTGATTTAAATACTTTGATGAAAAGTCATGTAAAGTTTTCATAAAACGTGGAAATAACACAAAATTTGAGAAGGAAAACAAAGTTGAATGTTCATAAATGTGGGACCTAAAGGGGAACTATAGCGAAAATGAAAATATAATATAAGCTTCAGCATACTGAAATACAAAACTTTCTAATTACAATCAATGAAATGTTTTGCATTGTTTCTGAAATAATCAAGTTTATGTTCACTATCCCTCTCTCAGCATCTATTTCTCTTCCTTCTGTCTTCATGCAGGAGTTGGGTGTCAGATATTCATTGACAGTTAGATCCAATATGTTTTATGGGGGTGGCTTCCTTTCCTAGGAAATGAATTAGAGCTCATTCAAATAACTGATTCCAGTACAAACAAAATATAACAAAATAACTGCCTTTTGCACAAATCTTGCATGTAGAGAGACAGGATTCTTGCTGATTTTAATAGAGTGAGCTCTAATACATCTTCTAGGCAAAAGGAGCCCCCTATAAGATATTTTGGATCTAACTGTCAATGAATATCTGACACCCAACTGCTGCATGAAGATAGAATGAAGAGAAACAGATGCTGAGAGAGGAATAGGGACGATGAACTTGATTATTTCAGAAACAGTACAGAATAATTTAATTGATTGTATTTAGAACATTTCTTATTTCAGTATGCTGAAATACATGTTAAATTTTCATTTTCCCCTTTAAGCTGGCCATTCATGGCTTAATAAAGCATGCTAACTTGGCCCGTCCAGACCGATTTTGCAAACCTTAACGGCTCATGTATGGTCCCCTTCCGATGGACTGCACTACAATTATCTGGCTGATAATTTTCTAGATGTCTATTGGCAGATTTGAGTAACCCATCAGGTGAGGACACATTGAATAAACAAAACTAGACAAGTTCTGATACAAGTCTAGAATAAAGTTTATACTAGAGAGACCCAGATAACTGAAAGGGCAACCTCAAAGACCCTGGCTCTGCCTTTCCCTGAGAACCAGCTTATAAAATCAATTTCTAATTTTAACCCGCCACAGTTTATTAATGTTTGTCACAGTGACATCATTGCTCCAGGGAGAATTCTTAAACCAAGCCTTGCCACAATACTCTAACTCCAACTCTTTAACCAGCTGCATTCTTTGTCTTCTTTTGTCCAATGGGCTTCAGACTCTGCATGACATGATATTGGCCAAATTTCCTTAAGTTTTCACTCAAACTTGGTTTAACAACCTCCAGCCCAACAGACAATTATATATCATCTTGTGGAAAGCACTAAAACAATTAAATGATAGAACCACCTTTCAGACAAAATTCATAGTCTGCAAGAGCATTTAATTATTTTGCCTTGGATTTAAAAATGGAAAAAAAGATTTCCATGCATTCACCGTTTTCATTATATTTTAAATTAACTTAGAAAGTTAATGTTTTTCCACACGTATCACCCCTAAGAACGCTATCACTGCATAATGCAGAGCAATAGGAACGATCCATGTTAAAAGAGATTGGAGGAAGACTTTTAACATACTGAGCTTCCTGAGAATCCTCCTTACACTAGAGATACATACAGTTTGTATCAGCTATTTGTATATATTTTACATTATATCAAAAGTGAATACACAGAATAAGATTTTTAAGGGAAACATTCTGCTCTTAGATTATCAGTTAAATATTAATTACATATCCACAGTGAGAAATTAAAACCGGTATAATGTTAGCTCCAAGCATTGTAATCCATAGCAACCAGATGCCTTCTTTCATACATTGCACCTGTAAATGCTACATGTTGATTGGCTGCTATAGGTCATACAGAAAACAAATGACCAAATAAGGGTAATTTACAAACACATTCCCCAATTTGCACGTATTGATAGCTTTTATTAAAGGTTCTTGCATCCAAGCACACTCCTTGCATGTCCACATACTTTACATCCATCCTATTTCTTATGCCAGATCACTTGCAAGTGCTCCTATGGATGCTAGAAAGCCTGCTAGGAACTGCATGTTGTGTTAGTAATTGTGATAATGCCATTTTAATTCCATGCAACAGAAGTGACACAATTCCAATCTAAATAAGATTTCTTTCTATAAAAATGGCCAGCAGTTGAAGGCAGTAACCTCTGGATAAGGTTCCCTTCCAACTGATATCTCTTCATAATAGAACATATCTATTGGCATTTGGTTGAATGGAATTGCTAGTGGTTTTTTACATGAGACCTTCCATGTGATACAATCATTTGTTCCAGAGACCAAAAGATCAGATCAGCCTGATGTGGACCACTCATTTGGTGACTTCACAAAACAACCAAATCCTTTTCCGGAAGTGACACCCAAATGGTTCATCAAGCTGATGTGGACCACTACTTGGTGACCACTCATTTTCTGACCTCACCAAACAACCAAATCTTTTTCTGGAATGGACACCCAAGTATTGGGTCAACCTGATGTGGACTATTATTTGGTGACCTCATCAAACAATCAAATCTTTTACCCGAATGGATGCCCAAGTGGTGGATCAGAAGGGGCTGATTCAATCGTTTCACCGCTAGAGCCAACAATTAGTGCACAAAAGGGTACGTGTGTAGACTTGTGTAGAGAGCAATGCAAACAAGCCCTGATCAAATATTGATCATGAAGGTCATTTTACTAGTCAAAAGGTCAATAAGCTGTAGACTAGCTCTCATCTTACCATCAACACAACTTTGTTACCAAGAAGCATTGCATCTGATATGGCACTCGTTGTCAAGCTGGTAGAGCAATATGCATCTGTCTGGAGTCAGCATAAGGAACAAATTAATCAAATACTGTAGTTGTGGAGCTTTAAATTCCCCACGTACCTCCTCCACATCACAAGCTAAAGCAAAAAGATGTTCGGCATATTTGAATGTATAGAAAACAACACAATATAACGTGTCCTCTCTGTCCTACCTCAACACAGGCCCTGGTGCCTCTAGGGTCTCTTTATCTTCTGCCTGCATTTATGTTCCAGAAATAAAGTATATCCTATTAAATAAAGCCCTGATAACCAGAAGTCACATCAATAAACCTGTCTAGAATAGCAGAGTATGCACAGATACTTTCTTTACTGTTATCTGGTTCTTCCCTTGTGCCGCACTTCCATCCATTCTTGCACAGTCAATCTGATTTATGTGCCAAGCAAAAGAAACACTGTGCCATTAAAACATCTTGGTGGAAATATGTAAATATCAGGGGACTCTGTGAATTAATAAAAAAAAATCCCCCAGCTATTCCCAGTTCTATAAAAATAAATCTAAATGGAGAAGGAAAGATAAACAGCATTAGTGTCAATGGGGGGGGGGGAGAAAATACTTGAAAACATTTTTCAAACTTCACGTCAAGGGCTTTAAACAGTTATTCTAAATATTTATGTAGGTTCCTCCTAAGGAACAGAACAGCCTGTACATCTAACTCAAGCTTGATCTGATCACCAAGGAAGGAAATAGCAGAAGGCTTTTAATAGTTTAACCAGGCAGGAAGCCATATTGATCCACAATGCTTTGCACCCACCTCCGACAGCGACAAGCACAACATATACAGGTTCTTCCTCTGGCTTCATGCCAATGTGTGTACTTAACAACTTTGTTATGGAATATGGAGGCAGAATTCTGAGCTATGCTTAAAGGTTTGGTGTACCCTTGATGGTAGAACACAAAGTTTGATCTCCAAAGCCCCTTGTATCAGAGGTGGGGACATAGATAGATAGAGTACATGCAGGGCAGGGTGCAAAGTCCCAAAACAATAAAGGAAATCTTACAAGTTTTTTGCAATTTGTGCCATGCAGGTATGTGTGCTCCAAAACAGACATTTGTTCCCCCAGTGAATATAGTGCTGGCTGCATTCAGGTGAGTGGCATTAAAGAAACAGTAACATCAAAAAAATGAAAGTATTTTAAAGGAATTACATTATTATGTACTGTCCCCCTGCACTGGTAAAGCTAGTGTGTTTGCTTCAGAAATACTTCTATAGTTTATATAAAAAAGCTGCTGTGTAGACATGGGGGCTGCAGTTCAAGCACAGGATACAAGAAACCATAAGTTTTGAAGAATCTCATTGTATACTGCAGAGCTTCTCTGATATCTGCTGTGTATCCTGTGCTTGAATGGCTGCCCCCCATGGCTACACAGCAGCTCATTTATATAAACTATAGTAGTATTATCTGTTATCTACTGTGTATCCTGTGCTTGAATGGCTGCCCCCATGGCTACACAGCATCTCATTTATATAAACTATAGTTGTATTATCTGTTATCTACTGTGTATCCTGTGCTTGAATGGCTGCCCTCATGGCTACACAGCAGTTTGTTTATATAAACTATAGTAGTACTTATCTGTTATCTGCTGTGTATCCTGTGCTTGAATGGCTGCCTCCATGGCTACACAGCAGCTCATTTATATAAACTATAGTAGTATTATCTGTTATCTACTGTGTATCCTGTGCTTGAATGGCTGCCCCCATGGCTACACAGCAGCTTGTTTATATAAACTATAGTAGTGTTTCTGATGCAAAAACACCAGTTTTACCAGTGCAGTGTAATCAGTACATTATATTTTCATTACTTTAATACACTTTCATGTTTTGGTGTTACTGTTCCTTTAAGGCACCTTCCTGTCCCCTACCCATCCCCTAGCTTGTACATCAATCAAGCATATATAAAAAAAGGAGTGCTGGTGGGCACAGGCCTCAACAGTGCCCTGTACAGTACCGGATTTTTTTTACCTGGTGCCATGCACAGAGTACAGACCCTGGACAAACGAAAGAGCTTTTGTGCCCCTTAGTACTCTTGCACTTCTGCCTGGGGTCCCACTAAAAGACCCCTATACTATGTGGTGCAACAGTTATTATTGGATATTGCCAACATATACAGTACCTCATATTTAGGCTGTTTGACTGCCCTGCCCAGGGGATTCTGGGACTTGTAGTTTTACAACCGCTGCAAGTTGTACATTTTTATTGAATTTATTTGATTGGTTATGTAATTTCCTCTTCTCCCCCATATAGTGACCCAGCACTGCCTCCCTAACAGCCTATGAAAATAAAACCAGTTATATTCATACATACAGTAGCCCTTCCATTCCCAAACAGCACTAACCGTAACACACCAAAAATAATCAAAACACAGCGTCAACAGCTGCATTACTTGTTGCACCTCAGTCCGATGAATTCAAAGATACTTCAGTTGTGCAATTATTTACAGTACCATTCCCACCAGACATCTCAAACTAGAGATTCTACCATCTATAATGAACTATACAGCCAGGGGTTATCTGAGAATGCTGGGATCTGTAGTCTCTAGCAGTTTAAGAACCACAAGTTTGATCGGGGCTGTAGTTGATACCTATGTAAATATCCTTAGCTGTGCAGCTATAATTTAAACCCTTAAATGCACAAGGATAACCTTACGAGACTGTATATCAACATAAACTGCATTGTTCCTGGTCTTCTCCTTGGCTCTGTTAGCTTTAATAAACTATAAAAATAGACTAAACAAAGTTCAACAAAACTTTACTTCTGCCCGTCAGCTAATCTGGTAATCTCCATATGTGGTATATACCCAACAGTCATATGCATAAAGCCACTTGTTAACTTAAACCGAGCCAAAACAACCAGGGCAACGGAGAGATTACCCCCCATTATGTTGAGATCATTTTGTAGCTACCTATGTCCAGGCACATAAATACATGACTTGATCAAGTAGGTCCGGCTGTAAACGAGCTGTTAGAAGTGTTGACTTACCCTCAGCAATTTTCTAATGCTCTCTGAACGTGACAGCTTCCTTGTGCTCCTTGTATTCATCCTTGCTCTCCTCTTGCTAATGCAACCCGAGTCTCCCGTACCTTTTGTTCTCTTCTAAACACAATTGATGTCTGCTGTCTCAAATTGTTGAGAGCTCCAGAGGATGTTTTTTTGAAGACAGACACTCCCTAGCTCTTAAAGGCTGTTTCCAATAACCACATAGCTCACAGCTCAGCAGAAAGTAACCAATAACTGAGTATGACATTTTAAACTCCGGAGAGACCATAAAGAGAGCAGGCCTATTTCAGAGATAATGTACGGCAGGCACAAGAGCCACAATTCAGAGTAATCGGCGGGCTGCTCCCAGTGGTGCCTGTATTTTATCACGTTGGGGTATAATTTGTGTACGCTCAGACAAAAGAGTTAAAATTGGATAAAATAACATTTCCGTCTTATTATGAATGTGCTGACGGGATGGGTTCACCCTATAATGTGTGGAACTGTATCCACAGAATACTCAAAGTGACTGCTTGGGGTTCTGTATGAGGGGTTCAATGATGTCAATGAACAGCTGGACTAAGAGTTTCAAAAAAAGTTTATTTTATGTCTAATTTATCAATTTGGAGATCCGTACCTTAGAGAAGGTGGCACTACTGTATTACTATGGATCTCCAATTTCCAATAAATTAGACATACAGATGAAGCCACTTGGATTTGTGAGTTAAATGCGTCATGACTCAGGGGTAATTGAAGAAACTGTGTTATCTTAAGTCATCTTAACTCATTTAATGCATTTAACCTTTTCATTAGCATACCAAAGCTCCATTGTTCACAATGGTGAATGCTTTAATTAGATGGGATGTTGTGACGCAGTTTTCTGTATTAAATGAGATAAATGGGATATCTGTGTTTAGTTATTCTGTGTCAAACAGACAAACCAAAGTGGCTGCATCTGTAATATAAACTTGGGACCCTCATACAAAATAGATATTGAGGCAAATTTACTAAAGGGTGAATTTTTTCCTGGGAAGGCTCCACCAAACTTCAAGCAGCAAATATTGCAGTGAATACACATATTTATAGGTATCAAAATGCGTTTCATTTAGGCAAATTAAATTTGCTTAGAAACATTCGTACAAACAAAGTTTTGCTACCCAAAGTACAGCAGCCAAACTTGGTCAGTGCGAATGATTCTAAGCAAATTTTATCTAGCGTTACCTTCTTTCTAGTGATGGGCGAATGTCTTCATGCGAAATTCGCGTAACGGTGAAAAGTTTGTGGAAAAAACGTGAAATCGGAAAGTTGCAGGAAAAAATCGTGAAATTCGGACATTTTCACGAAAAAATTGTGAAAATCTAACATTTTTACGAAGAAATCTTGAAAATTGGACATTTTCAAGAAACATGGTGAAAATCATAAATTGACATCCGCGTCCAAGCTTACGCTTTGCGTTAGTCAATTGGCGTCCAAATAGTGATTTTGACGCAAGCGTCTTTTCAGCCTCGCGTCCAAAAAATTTTGCTGCCAGACGAAATTTCGTGGGAGAATCGCAAATTTATCCGCCAGTGGCGAAACGTGGAAATTTGCCTACTTCACTACTTCTTTCTAGTTAAACTTTGTTTACATACTTACACTTACATTCATTTAAATATGGTGGGTACATATAGGTTATATATATATATATATATATATATATATATATATGTCTATATTAGTGATTTTTGGTGAAATTGCTAAAAGTGACCACTTATTAAAAATGTCCAAGGAAACAAAATAAACACCCTAAACAAATGTGGTATGAGCTTTAATGGTTAAAAAAATGTGTAAATAGCATATATTCAACGGTTACAACGTGTAAACATAATCCCACATTAAAATATCAAAAAACTCCAGCTTTTTTTATGACTTTTTTTGGCATTCAGGATATGATGTCATTGATATAATAATATTGAGGATGTAGCTTCTTTTTATTAATTTGACAGGTAAAACCTGGGCAAAACAGACTATTTGATAAATTTGCGGAGTAATGAAAATTCACCTGGTGGAACGGAACGAAACCTCTCTATCGCTGAGCTTTTTTGCTTGTGAATTGTCCACTTGGCCTTTTAGTAAATTGGCGATGTCGTTGTGAATTGGCTAATTCACTAAAAAATACCACTTTGCCCTTTAGTTAATCTGCCCCATTGTGTGTACATTGAAAGAAAATCTTGTTTTCAAAGACCAAGGCTTAAAAGACAGAGGCAATGCATTCAAGACAACTAATTATATGAATACCTGTCACAGACCTTCATTTTCTTGCAACCTCGTCTTTCGGGATCTACTACAGCTCAGTAGGTACAAGACTGCCTCAACCTTGTCAAAAAACATGAGCCAAGCTTCCAGCATTCAGCTGATGGGTAGGGATGGGTGAATTTTTTCACCTTGTTTTGCGGCAAAAGTGATGCCCGTAGACTTGTATGGTGTTGTGCGTCAAAAGAAAAAGACGCATGTCGAAAAAAGTTTGCCGCACGACAAAATTGTTTGGATGCCAATATACTTTAATGGCTGTCAGCGAAATTTAGCTGTCAGCAAATTTTTGGCGAAACAAAACGGGTCAAATTCGCCCATCCCTACTGATGGGGTCACTTTGTAATCTTTGCAGTTCATCTGCAGTCTGTGTTGCTAAGTCAGGTAGAATCAGTTATAATTTCTCCATAGCCACCAACAACATAGAATGAAATATTAAACAATATTCTAGAAATAAGAAATCCAATTCATGACAAGGGCAGTGGCTAAATTGTGGCATTGCACCCAGATATAAGCTACCCAACAAGTAAAGGACAGATGAAACGCTGCAGAGCATATAAACCTAATTGACATAAAAATCATATACTTTATAAATGACATTGTAATTAAACCCCCTAACTGCTGATAAATCCATGTGCTAATTAGTGATGGGCGAATTTGTCCCTTTTCCTTTCGCTGAAAAATTCACGAATTTACTGAAGCGAAACGCTTACTAATAATTTTAACGTGCGTCAATGTCGATGCCCGTGACAATTTTTATGCGCACACCAATTTTGTCCAATGCATTAAAGTCAATGGGTGTCCAAATAATTCGGACGCGCAGCAAAATGTGGTATTTTCCCACGAATTCGCACCTGGCGAATTTATTTACCCATCACTAGTGCTAAATGCTAATATATCCATGTGCACAGCTTACATAACAGCCAACCAGGTCAAGGAACTGTAGCACCCAACAGCCAATGACTCTTGCTCCTCCAATCACTGCCTAACCTAGTTAAGATATCCTTTACCAAGTTTTTAGGCCTCCCATGACCTCAGCTCCAATGGAACTGATGTATTCGCTGGCGGCAAAACGCGAAATTTGCCTCAAATTTGGGCCTGCCGAATTTATTCGCCCATCCCACCCAATGCTCTACAAAGCCTCCGGATTCCAGGACCCAGAGCAGGAATTCAAAATAACTCAAAGAAAGTCCATAAGCTGGTTTTCTACCTATACCTATTCCCTGGAGTCCCTCGCCATGTATAGGTAAGAAACTTAGGTGAAATATAGACACCATTTATTACTTTTGCATCTGGTGTCTCCCATTATATTACCATTACTTTGTACTATCCATATTATGTAACAAATAAATTTAAACACAAATTGAAGCAACTGTACTGTAAAGTAATATGTTCTGTAACTATTGGATTTGCTTCTATTTTTGTGCCAATTTCATTTTCTTCTTTTGGACCCATAAAAAACGTTGAAGTGAATGTGATTTGAGAATTATTTATGGCTGATTTAGTCCTAGATAATGTATTGCCGTTTTCTGCTTCATAACTTTCTAGTTGACAAGAGGCACTATGTGTTTTTTTCATGGCTGAGCCAATTTGCTTCTCTGTCAGTAATGGGTTAATTCAGAAAAATAGAGGGGTGTGATTTCCTCCTGTTGGAAATAGATTTTACATAATTAAGGCAAATGAAATTTCTAAAATGTAACAATTAGGGGCAGATTTATCAAGGGTCAAATTTCAAAGTAAAAAATACTCCGAAATTCGACCATCGAATTTAAATATTTCAAATTCGAATATCGAATTCAAACTTTTTCCATCGAATTTGGGTATCCTGCGGTCGAAGTAAAATAGTTAGATCGAACGATTAAATCCTTCAAATCGAATGATTCGAGCGATTTTATCGTACGATCAAATGATTTTGCTTCGACTTCAAAAAACATAGGCTAACATTGCACTTCGGCAGGTTTCATTTGGCGAAGTATTAAAGTCTATGTTTTTTCAAAGAAACAGTACTTTGATTATCGAATATTCAAGCTATTTTACTTCAAATCGAAATTCAAAGTACATTTGAAGTCGTAGTATCCTATTCGATGGTCGAAGTTTCCAAAAAATTACTTTGAATTTTGAATTTTTTCCCTCTAATTCACTTCGACTCTTGATAAATCTGCCCCATAGTGATGGGCGAATTTATTCGGCAGTACAGAGGAAGCAGGGTGCAAACTATGGAAAACATGGTGTCTTGCACCCATTAATTCCTAAGGAAGAATGAAGAGTTTCTCTTTGGCAAAGTGAGAGAAGTTAATATCAAAGTCACTAAAATATGTTTTTTTGAAAAAACGTCTTACTGTTTATGTGCATTTTACTATACTTCAATAGCGAGGCTGCCATGGCTCACTCTTTGCCTGAAACCTCATAAAATGTGCAAAATCTGTTTCTGTCTAGTAACCCATAGCATCCAATCAACAGGTAGTATTTACCTTTCAATTTATTTGAACCCAAATATTGAATTGATTTCTATGGTTCAGTAGATCTGGATGAACATTGTACCTTTTATTATATTAACCCAACCAGTGGCTCATGAGCAACACCAACCCCTTTCATGTTGCTCCCAGTGGCCTCAAAACAGGTGATTATTTTTGAAATTCTGACTTGGAGGAACATTTTGATTGGATGAAAAACAGGTGTAGTGCCAAACAGAGCCCATGTAGGCTTCTAGTTCACATAAGGACTACCAAATAGCCAAACACAACCCTTATTTGGCTTTCCCAGGAACATTGTTCATGCTTGTGTTGCTCCCCAACTCTTTTTACATTTGAATGTGGATCATGGGAACCCCTGCCCTAGGCCAATGATTCTCATACTATGGAAAGAGCCTGGAGCAAATGCAATGGGGCTCAGCCTAAAGACCTTTCAGGGTGTGATTTGCAGATTAGATCAGTTAGATACCACTAAAAGCCCATGTAGGAGTAGATGGTCAAATAGGGTGAGATTTTCAGTGAACACTTATATGCTATCATAGGTTTTCAGTTTAGAACTTTGGCTATCTGACTGGTACACTGGCGCTTTCCTGTAATTGTAACATTTTGTGTGAGCTAAGGGAGCCCCTAAACAAAAGTTGGCTCTCCAAGGGGAACTTGAACAAAAAATGCCCAACAACCACTGCCCTGGGCCAATACGGCTAAACTTAACTACTTCTAAGCTTTTGTATCTATTTATAAAGCCTATACTGGTCTTCTATAATCTTGTTTTAATAATCTATAATCTACCTATACTGGCCAACATTATCTTCTCTAAAATAGAAACATAGGAAAATGAGTATTTAATAACAAATAAATTGGCTGGTTTTGGTAACCAGACAACTACTTTTTTCCATGTACCACAATTTTTTTATTTTTGGAAACATTTGGGCCGTACAAAATGAGAAGCTTGCACAAAAACACATCTCTGGCACCACGCTGAAGGTTGCCACATTGCCAGAATCAGCTGGGAAAGTAAAGGCTTGATGTGGACACGGAGACAAAGAAAGACAAATACGGTGTGGGCCGGGGACGTGTGAAGCCAACTCCATAAACAGCAGATCTGCAATGGGATATCATTGTACAATGTGGTCTGGCCATCTGTTGTGCTGTCATAAAGAGACTCTGCAAGATTGGCAGCTTCTTCTACCATAATATTATGATTGTGCCTCTCTATCTATCTTCCCTTTTTTTCTGAGCCATACAACGAAGGCTGTATGTCAGTTATGAAAGTAACAGCACCAAACTACGAAAATAACTGTTATTTACAGCAAAATGTACCTTGCACGACTGGCAGCCCGAAATGCATGAGAGCTCAAACATTATTTAAATTGCTGATGGAAGTAACTTACATTAGCATTACTGGTGGAAATAGTCATTACGGATTCTTATTTCTACCGTAATGGTGCTCCGCTCACACCAAGAGCAAGTTTAGTCTGTAAGTGCACTTAGAACGGGGCGGAAAAGAGTTCATTACAGAATTAGAATGCACTTTATCATCTTCAAGTGCAATCTGTATTAGCTTAACCATGGAAAATTGTGGGGCTTTTTTCCCACTTCTTGAAAATTAAATCTGAGATCTCAATTTGTAATTGCGTGCACGCAATTGTTACGCTTATATAATATGGCTTTGCATGGAAACGGCATGGTATTCATTTATGTATTTGATGCACGATAGCCTTGTAGATTTTTCTATGCTAGTAAGTGTCTTTAGTTTGCTTATTGGCATACAAAGCCATAAGGGTTTGTTTTTCATATTATTAACATTAAAATGCTCCTACTGAAAGCTGTGATGGGAGATCATTTCTTGTTTTCAAAATACCTGGTGATCTATTGGAGACCAGCCATCTGGGCTCCAAGGGTACAAAAAGGAAATTATAAGGTGGGCAATTGGTTCTATTGCTATTTGGAGGAAGGAGAACGCCATCAGTTTCACCATGTTCTGTTGTTCCAGAAGTAGTGAGGCACAGCAGCATGGTGGTGTAGGGGTTAGCATTGCTACCTTGCAGTGATGCGTCGTAGGTTTAATTCAAACCAGGTTAGTATTTGCAAGGAGGCTGAATGTTGTGTCATACATATAAGCAGGGTGAAGACCATGCATGAAGAAGACATCCTAGCTGTCCATTAAACTATTACTAAGCAGTCCGATAAAAAGTGGTACTTACTCTACATTTTCATGCTTAGATCAGTGGCTGACATGTAGCAAGAGAGGCAAAAAAGGCGAGTAGCTTATACCACATAGAAAAACTGCTGACCAGGCCAAGAAAACCTGATATGTTTCTCAGAATGTGCTGGGGAAAATAATAATCCATATTTTCAGTTTAGGTTGGGCTTCTATGCTCTACAACCAGTGGCTCACGAGAGTTGCTCTCCACTTCCATTCCAGTGGCCTCATATTAAGTGCCCATATTGAAATTCCTGGCTTGAATTCAAGTTTTGGAGACATAAAGGCACAGTTGTTCTCCAGCAGAACCTCCTACAATCTAGCAGTCTACATGGGGAGATTAATTAACCTATCACAGTCCTCATTTTACATCCCCAAATACATTTTTGTTGCTTGGGTTTCTCCTCAATGGTTTTTACATTCAACTGTAAGTCATGGGTAGAAAAGGTTGGGGAGCCATGCTCTACAACTTTCAGATCTTACCCATTATTTACTGGAAGAGAATACTGAGGCTCCAGGTAAGTCATACTGGTATAATTACTAAATACATTGTCTGCTTTGGCTTTATGAGCAGCTTCATGAATGACCCAGAGTATAGAATATTCTCAGTGGGCTAACACACTACTTGACCATCTGACCTTCTCAGATCTGATTAAGTCCAACCAACTCCAAAAGCTTAAACATTTTTCAATCATCACATGACTTCCAAGTCACCATTACTCACTGTAGAATCAGCTGTAGTGCTCGGATGAGACAGCGCCATGCCACATGACTAGGCCCCAATGACACAAGTATTTACGTTCCCCATCATAGACTTATAAAAGAAATTTCAAGTTGTTTCGGTATTTAAAGTATATTTATACATATATTTGTTATATAAACTGATTTCTTCCAAGTTATCAGACTCATTAAGTTGTCATACTTTTTGTATTTGTTTTTTATTTGCATGCTACACTTACTAAAGCAAGGGCCTATTGTTGACATTTAAATTACCATAAAACAAGGGAAAAAAAGCATATTATTCCTACACAATATAAAACAAACACGCAGCCCTGCTTTAAAATTGAAAGCACTTAAGATGTGGAGGGAGTAATTAGCTGAAGGAAGTCATTGGTAATGTTTTATGCTATTTTTTTTTCATAGTTCAGTAGTACAGATTAGTTTTGTTGCTCTGAGGCAAGTTTTTATTATTTTGTTCCCTTTGCTCCATCTAAATATACTTTTACTCATAAGTCATGGCGTTTGTGACAGCTTAAAATGCTCATACAGTTGTATAGCTTCATAAAAATCTAAATATAAAGTATATGCTGTGGGAATGGTTGTTCAGCAAATTGCAAGATGTTAGATAATAGTCTGCAATATCACTTGTCATCTGTTAGTGGTCAGACCAAATCTGATACCCCAGAAGAAGAGAATTTCACCACTAGAAAAGATAATGTAAGGTTGAATTTTTGCCTTTCCTGCCCACTCTTTGCTGTCTGTCCCCTATGTTGAACAGGACACTGGCATACCCCAATGTATACAATATGGCTGAACAGCCTTTCTGTTCTTCTCTTCAGGAAAGGCTTTCCACTAGATCTTTGAGGGAATTTGCTTTATTCCTACATTAAAGGTTGAGCACTGATGTTGGGTGATCAGAACTGGCTCCAATTTATTCCATAGATGTAGGATCCACAGTTGGGTTGAGGCTAGGGCTCAGTGCAGACCACTCACTTGGGGACTTTGCTTTGTGCATGGGAGTATTATAGGGCTGAAACAGGAAGGGGCCTTCCCAAACTGTTGTAGGAAGCGAGAATGTCATTGTGTGATGAAGTGACATCTGTATCTGCAATGATAGGCAGTATCAGTTTGGGGGATCCAGGTCCCATCCGGGTGGCCACCTCAGGGGCATGCCCTGGGACCCCTGTCCCAGCCACAACCCCTCTCTATCCCCTGCCCCCACCCCACACTTCAACCGCAACCCCAGGTGCATACTTTATTTTCTCTTCTTGTGGTCGCAATTGGGGCCAGGGGGGAGGTAAGGGTGCAGCACCCAGGGTTTCAGGCCGACAGCAGTCTGGGTCACCAGGGCCCTCGAGGGCTGGAGCCCACCTGCATTTTTCCTGGTGTCCCTCTGGCTCAGTCCAGCCCTGATGATGGGTGTGGCTGACAATACAGTGTATATACTGAAAATATCTAACCATTATTGCACAACATGTGTCCATTGTAGTTCTCTCTATGGTTCTCCCTAAGAGAACCCTACTCTGATGGAGATCCAGGGACAATTTCCATTCGGCCCTCCCCTAAGCCCATTTGTCTACAGATCATGTAAGGTACAACATCTGCCGTACCACTAGTGCACTATTTAGTTTATGCCTCCCTTGTACTCCCCAAAATTTCATCCGACTTAGTAATGCTATTGCTGAAACTCGCCTAGAGATTCCTCGCAAGAATAAAGCATGCTGAGCGGAATATTGTTAAAATTTTACACTTTTTGATCTCCCATCATTTTTAACAGCATGA
This sequence comes from Xenopus petersii, assembly GCA_038501925.1. Lineage (NCBI taxonomy): Eukaryota > Metazoa > Chordata > Amphibia > Anura > Pipidae > Xenopus > Xenopus petersii. The sequence goes on from CM076682.1 coordinate 153,865,037, forward strand.
TAATATTATTCATATGTTATAGCTGAACACACACACAAGCATTTTGTTTGCATAAATGAAATATAAAAATATCTGGGGAAAGTGAAACGCTCTTAAGATCCCGGCACCAAATGAACAGGAACAAGGGATTGAGGGAACAAGCAAAAGGCATTAATGAACTCTAAAGCATGGTGCGCCAGTGCCTTAACAGGAAGGAAGTGTATTTTGTAAATCTGTTTGAAGTTTGCATGGAAAGCAGTTCTGTGTCAGAGGAGGCGAGGAGCTTTCGAATAAACAGCAAGAGTTGCCATGTCAACAGCAATTTAACTAAAAGATTCGACTAATGTAGAAGGAATATGGAAACCAAGGCTATTTCAGTGGCATAAGGTTATGCCGGGTTCTACTGGAACTTGATATTTAATTACATAGTATAGATTTTATTTTAAGTGCATTTATTAGTCAAAATAATTTTTCTTATTTTTTTATGCAATTCTTTCCCAGTATACAATTTCTCGGTAAAGAAAAATGAAAAATAGTAGACTGTATGAAAAAAGGTCTTTACAGGTATGGGACCTGTTATCCAGAATGCTCAGGACCTAGGGTATACTGGATAAGGGCTCTGTTCATGGTTTGGATCTTCTTACCTTAAGTCTACTAAAAAATAAATAAAGCCAGATAACGGGTCATTCCATAATTTTGATCTCTATATCTTAAAAAATAAGGTAAGCTACTGAGGCAGTTTATTGCCAATAGATTAGCCACAATAGTAAAAGCTATAACACCATATTTATTCTGCAGAATGCTTTATCATACCTGAGGAAACAGCTCTAGAAGATCTCTCTGTTTGTTTAGGATAGCAGCTGCCATATTAGTTTGGTGTGACATCACTTCCTGTCTGAATCTCTTCCTGCTCACTCATAGCTCTAGGCTCAGATTGCAGCAGCGAGGGATTAAAATACGGCCATTTTTTGGCACAACAATACATTTTCTAATGATGGTTGTCTATTAGGAATGAGCAAATGTTTTTACCACAACATTTTTTTGTGATTAGGCAAAATGTTTACAAATCTGCATAAAATTTCATCATACGTTTTTGTTTCGTCTGAAAAAAATTGACTTCAATAAAATTAGTTCTAACTATAATGGCCCCTAGTAGTGATGGGCAGGTTGACCACTGGTTGAGCGGGTTCAGGTTAAAATGTGGCCAACCATTTCGGGTTAGGGTTGGGTGCATGGGGAAGTACTTTCTTCCACAAGAGAGATGCTGATGGGGAAGGGGACTCGGACGAGGAAAGGACAGAGAGGGGGAGGCAAATGGGCGGGAGGGGGATGTGATGATCGGAGACCGCCTAGGGGCACCCATTTCTAAATGCGGGCCTGCCTGCAATGGCAACATTTTGCTTGTTAGGGACCAGTGCAGGTTAAGGTAGCATAGGGCATGTAGAGTATGGCACACACAGGGGGCATAGGGCAGGCAGAGTATGGCACACACAGGGAGCATAGGGCAGGTAGAGTATGACACACACAGGGAGCATAGGGCAGGCAGAGTATGGCACACACAGGGAGCATAGGACAGGCAGAGTATGGCAAACACAGGGAGCAAAGGACATGCAGATTATGGCACACACAGGGAGCATAGGGCAGGCAAAGTATGACACACACAGAGCATAGGGCAGGCAGAGTATGGCACACGCAGAGGGAGCATAAGACAGACAGAGTATGGCACACACAGAGAGCATATGGCAGGCAGAGTATGGCACACACACAGGGAGCATAGGGCAGACAGAATATGGCATACACAGAGCATAGGGCAGGCAGAGTATGGCACATGCAGGAAGCATAGGGCAGGCAGAGTATGAGACACACACAGGAAGCATAGGACAGACAGAGTATGGCACACACAGGGAGCATAGAAAAGGCAGAATACATCAGGAGACAGGGAAACCTATTAGGACCACTCTAAGATGAACATTGCATACTGTACTTCATACAGTGACACAGTGCTGGTGCCCCTCCAGCAATTTGTATGAGATGTGAACAGGTGAACAATGTAGGCAGTTTCAGTCTGGGTCGGACGTGTGAAAAGTACAGGTCTTTAGGGTGTGAACAACAGAGGTGTTACAGGTGTGAACAATGTAGGGGGATTACATGTGTGAACAATGCAGGGGGATTACAGTCTGAGTTTGAGGTGTAAATAATGCAGGGGCAGTTAATCTCAGTACTGATACCTTTTAAATTTTACACAAATTAAGCAGTCACAGAAGGTAGAGGGGGGTTATGGGCCACCATTTGGACAGCACTGGTCTAGTCTATTCTTATTCCAAAAACAATGGTGCCATTTTTGGACAACTCAACTGGAACTCAAGGCAGTTCAAACAATACAGGACTCCCTATAGTGCACATGGCACTTCTTCAAAGCTGGTTCAATGGGCACAAGGCACAAGTATAGGGAAGCACATACAGGAACAAGCACTTGTGCGTATGACCATTTAAAGGGTGCAAATTTACCAGGTATGGGACACACACATATTACCATTCTCAATAATCTGTTGGCTGTTAGATCATTCTGGGAGATGAATTTCTCCCATTGTTGAAGTTCCAGTTTAGCAAAAAATATCTGTACATACACACACACACCAGCAATTAAATATAGTAAGGCTGGCACAGTAATGCATGCAAACCCCACTGGGATCCTCGTTAGCTGACTGTGTATTTGCTTTTAAAGCCTATCCAATCTCACATACACAATAGAAATCTTTAACCCATTTGTGAGACGGAGCAGCATTTCCCCATGTGCCTGGAATTCCTGTTTCAACTCAGCAATAAAAAAAAACCCCAAAAAAACAGAAGAATTTATGGCTGTTTGAGTTAAAGAACCATTTGGTTTAATTATAAACCATAATTCATTATCTGCCGTGTGATTTTAAACGGCGGCATAATTGTCCTTGGATGCAGTTTTAATTTTTAATTGCTAATCATATTTTATTTTTGTCAAATTATACCCTCAGTCCCACCAATATTTACATCTGCGGTTCATTATAAAGAAAGAATTCCGCAATTATGAGCTTCTGCCGCTGGGTAATTCATGGCGGCATCACGAATATCCAGTGTTTACTAATCATTATTATGTACTGCTTGGTACTGAAGGGATCTTGCAGGCTTTAGAGGTTTCAGCAAGCGACATGCCCTGCACAGGGTTAGTGATGTAGCGAACTGCCGATTTGATGTTCGCGAACGCCGTTCGCGAACACCGGCAAAAAAGCGAACAGTTCGCGAACAGTTCGCGAACTTCGAACGCTCGATAAAATCGTTCGATCGAACGATCGAAGGATTTTATTCGTACGATCGAACGATTTTCGTTCGAATCGAACGATCGAAGCTATTCGATCGAATGATTTTAATTCAATCGAATGCTTATAATCGTTCGAACGAATGGAAATCGTTCGATTTTAGCGATCGAACGGTCGAATGGTCGAATGGTCGAACGAAATTTTACTTCGAATCGAACGCGAACACCAATTGGCGAACGTCGCGCGACGTTCGCGAACATTCGGCGGACGCGAACAGTCGAAGTTCGCGCGAACTAGTTCGCCGGCGAACAGTTCGCTACATCCCTACACAGGGTAAGAATAATTAGAATGAGAAGTTTAGGAGATTAATAAAGTGATCAGGCCATAAACAGCTGCTTTAGGATTGACACATATGGGCTGCAGAGTCATCAGACTTGTTCAGAGTTTAGGAAACTTTATGGACATTCTTCAAATTCATATTCCAGATAAGGGTCTGGGATCCGACATCCAGAATTACAGGAAAGACCATCTCCCATCTCTGATGTATCTACAACATTCAGCTCAAGGATCAAATGAACAACAAAAATGAATATCAATCTGTGTAAGGTAGTGATGGGAGAATCTGGCCCGTTTCGCTTTGCAGAATAATCTGTGAAACAGCGAAAAAATTTGCAAAACTACGAAAATTTGCAAAACAGTTAATGACTTTAAATTACTTTGACGTGGAACAATTTTTGCAGAGAGCGACAATTTTTATACACGTGGTTATTTTGTCCAAATGCATTAAAGTCAATGGGCGTCCAAATGAATTTTATGCTCACGACAATTATTCTTTGTTGCGGCGGACTTTTGGGGGCGGGGATTTTTCGACGCAGTTTTGTGAAATCATTCCGAATCCATGCAGTTCATTACTGTTATTGGGTTTCTGAAACTTTAAGCTGGGGCAATAAATTCAGTACAGGTATGGGACCTGTTATCCAGAATGCTCGGGACCTGGGGTTTTCCGGATAATGGATCTTTCTGTAATTTGGGTCTTCATGCCTTAAGTCTACTAGAAAATCATGTAAACATTAAATAAACCCAATAGGCTGGTTTTGCTTCCAATAAGGATTAATTATATCTTAGTTGGGATCAAGTACAAGCTATTGTTTTATTATTACAGAGTAAAAGGAAATCATTTTTAAAAATATGGATTCTTTGGATAAAATGGAGTCTATGGGAGATGGCCATTCTGTAATTCGGAGCTTTCTGGATATGGGGTTTCCGGATAAGGGATCCAATACCTGTATATAAAATACAGCATTTCTAGCTGCATTTCTGGGTTTCATTGTGCCCCTCCCTTAAAGGGGTGCTTCACCTTATGTTATAGAATGGCCAGTTCTAAGCAACTTTTCAATTGGTCTTCAATATCAATTTTTTATACTGTTTAAATGATTTGCCACCTTCTGACTCTTTCCAGCTTTCAAATGGGGGTCACTGACCCCATCTAAAAAACAAACACTCTGTAAGGCTACAAATGTATTGTTATTGCTACTTTTTATTACTCATCTTTCTATTCAGGCCTCTCCTATTCATATTCCAGTCTCTTATTCAAACCAATGCACGGTTGCTAAGGTAATTTGGACCCTAGCAACCAGACTGCTGAAATTACAAACTGGAGAGCTGCTAAATAACTCAAAAACCACATATAATAAAAAAAGAAAACCAAATACAGATGGTCTCAGAATATCACTCTCTACAGCATAAGGAAATGCATTCAAATTATTTTCGCTTTAGTTTTGGTTGTAAGACAGTAGTTGCAGAGGTACAGGTATGGGATCTGTTATCCAGAATGCTCTGGACCTGGGGTCTTCCTGATAATGGATATTTGCGTAATTTGGATCTTCATCTCTTTAGTCTACTAGAAAATCATGTAAACATGAAATAAACCCAATAGGCTGGTTTTGCTTCCAATAAGGATTAATTATACCTTAGTTGGGATCAAGTACAAGCTACTGTTTTATTATTACACAGAAAAAGGGAATAATGTTTTCAAGTTTGGATTATTTGGCTAACATGGAGTCTATGGGAGACGGCCATCCTGTAATTTCGAACTTTCTGGAAAACGGGTTTCCGGATAACAGATCCCATACCTGTACATAAATTTACTCGCACAGTTGAACTTTGGCTCAGAATTCAGCCTTTAAATGAATTGTGTTTAGTCACCTGGTACAATTGCAAATCAATGCATATTTATGACCTGAATAGAAAACAGCCGGGAGGCTAAATTCCTGCATCATTTGGTGCCAAAACACTTTAATCTTGGCAACATCTGTTACAGTTATCTGTGATATTGCATCGTCCTCCCCACAATTCGTTTTTTTTAACCAGGGCATCGTTATTGTCATTGACCTGTAACAGTAGATACATGACCAAGCACACAGGCAACTACACTCTATAATAAACTAAATGAGTCATTATATTGGGGTGAACTAGAAATATTACATTGTGTAGGACCGGAAACTTATTCTTAACCTTTAAATGTCTGGATAGGACATTCACTACAATACAAATGAACGCAGATAAATATTTAAAAATATTAAAAAATAAAAAAAGTCAAATGAAGACTATTGTTAAAAAGCCATTGGCTAATCTGTTAAAACCCATGTGACCTCTTGATGTCCATATATGGCTCCTGATCTAATAATGGTGAGTGTAAAACATATATACAGCTATGGGATCCGTTATCCAGAAACCCGTTATACAGAAAGCTCAGAATTAAGGAACGACCATCTCCCATAGACTCCATTTTATCCCAATAATTCAAATTTTTAAAAATGATTTCCCCTTTTCTCTGTAATAATAAAACGAGTACGTTGTACTTGATCCCAACTAAGATATAATTAATCCTTATTGGAAGCAAAACCAGCCTATTGGGTTAATTTAATGTTTACATCATTTTCTAGTAGACTTAAGGTATGAAGCTCAAAAGTATCCATTATCCAGAAAACCCCAGGTCCCAAGCATTCTGAATAACAGGTCCCATACCTGTAGTAATATCTACAGACACCTGATAGCCCAATTGCCATTTATGTACAGGTATGGGACCTGTAAACAAGAATTCTCAGGACCTAGGGTTTTTTTATACAGATATTTCCATAATTTGGATCTTCATACCTTAGGTCTACTAGAAAATCATATAAACATTAAATAAACCCAATAGGCTGGTTTTGCTTCAAATAAGGATTAATTATATCTTAGTTGGGCTCAAGTACAAGGTACTGTTTTATAATTAGAGAACCTTTTTTTTAAAAAAATAGTGCTTATCTGGATAACATGGAGTCTATGGGACATGTACTTCCCATAATTAGAAGCTTTCTGGATAACAGGGTTTTTGAATAATGGATCCCATACCTGTAGGGATGTCACAATTATAGTGGGCTTGGAATTGAACTATAATACGTATGTAAGCCCCAGTCTGAATTCCCCTTTCAGAAGACAAGGCTTATTTGAAACAAGTAGATGGATACAATGGGGACAACAATGGCCCCAAAATTGCATCTATGAAAATGATATTTGCATGCACTCCCCTAGAGAAAGACATTTCACCCTTATACCTTTTGCACTGAAAGTACATGTCAGTTGCAAGGGAAACCTATATACTTACTACAAGTATGGGATCCATTACACAGAAAGCTCTGAATTATGTGATGGCCATTTCCCATAAACTCCATTTTAAGGAAATATTTTTTTAAAAACAATTTCCTTTTTCTCTGTAATAATAAAACAGTAGCTTGTACTTGATCCCAACTAAGATTTAATAAATCCTTATTGGAAGCAGAATCAGCCTATTGGCTTTATTTAATGTTTACATGATTTTTTTAATAGACAAGTTATGATACAGAAATATTTCTTATCCAGTAAGCACCAGGTCCTAAGCATTCTGGATGACAGGTCCCATACCTATACGGGACCCATTATCCAGAATGCTCGGCACCTTGTGTTTTCCGGATAATGAATCTTTCTGTAATTTGGATCTTCATACCTTAAGTCTACTAGAAAATCATGTAAACATTAAATAAACCCAATAGGCTGGTTCTGCCTCCAATAAGGATTAATTATATCTCAGTTGGGATCAAGTACAAGCTACTGTTTTATTATTACAGAGAAAAAGGAAATACATTTGGATTATTTGTATAAAATGGAGTCTATTGGCCTTCCTGTATTTCGGAGCTTTCAGGACAATGGATAACGGATCCTATACATGTACTTTTTTTGTTCAGGGATTCAAACCGCAACTTGTGCCCATAGCCACCCCAGATTGTGCCTACAGAATATATCATCTTGGAAAGAAATCCCTAAAACTACAATATCCTTATCCTTTTAATTTGTTGGAGACATTGCTAAACCTCTAGAAACCATTAAAGTCAAAGAAGGAGTTACTAAAATGAACCACTGTGTGTGGCCCCAGTACCTGGCACGAGCTACCCGAGGTGCATGGTCATGCTCAAGGGCACAATGTCCCATTCTAGACCTTTATTTATTAATAAAGGTCAAAATTTGGTTTTAATGATTCTGCCCGCCTGGCAAATTACAGAAACCAATTCAAATGTGACTTCCTGAGCAGAGGTCTCTGTCTGACATTTTTAATAGGCGGCTTTTATGTATTAATGTATTTTGCATAGGAGTGCATGAATTGGTACAGGATTAGCATGTATAAATCACAGAGCTTTTTAAGGGCATGAAAGTGCTAAATCATCACATGATTTACAATTATCCCTCCAACTTGGCCTTTATTAAAATGGGACATTAAATGTTCAAATAAATCTGTCGTGTTACAGAGCACGTGCTGATCTTACAAAGGGTGTAGGAGCAGGAAACATTATAAACACACATTAAGGGGCAAATTCATCAAGGGTCTCGATATTCGACTGGGGAATGAAAATCCTTCGACTTCGGAATATCGAAGTCGAAGGATTTTGCGCTCAATTTTTTTGATTGAACGATTAAATCCTTCGAATCGAACGATTCGAAGGATTTTAATCCAACGATTGAAGGATTATCCTTCGACCAAAAAAAGTTAGGCAAGCCTATGGGGACCTTCCCCATAGGCTAACATTGGGTTCGGTAGCTTTTAGATGGCGAACTAGGGGGTCAAAGTTTTTTCTTAAAGAGACAGTACTTTGACTATCGGATGGTCGAATACGATTTTTAGTTTGAATTGTTCAATTCGAAGTCGTAGTCGAAGTTCGAAGTAGCCCATTCGATGGTCGAAGTAGCCAAAAAAACACTTCGAAATTCAAAGTTTTTTTACTTCAAATCGCCCATCACTAATCTTCATTTTTGTTCTACAGACTTGTAACTCCTACCATTACAGACCATTCTTCCATACACTTTCGACTTTTATACACATTAGATACCTTATCAGTGACACAAGTCTCTATTTCTGTAGGGAAATGAGAGCAGACCAAGCAGTAACCCTTCCAACACTTTCCTCTTGTCTCTGTCCTTATATATTAGGTACCTATCTAGTGCTACCAATCCCTATTTATGTAGGGAAATGAGAGAGAGCAGACAGTAACCCTTCCAACACTTTCCTCTTGTCTCTGTCTCTATATATTAGGTACCTATCTAGTGCTACCAATCCCTATTTCTGTAGGGAAATGAGAGAGAGCAGACAGTAACCCTTCCAACACTTTCCTCTTGTCTCTGTCTCTATATATTAGGTACCTATCTAGTGCTACCAATCCCTATTTCTGTAGGGAAATGAGAGAGAGCAGACAGTAACCCTTCCAACACTTTCCTCTTGTCTCTGTCTCTATATATTAGGTACCTATCTAGTGCTATCAATCCCTATGTATGTAGGGAAATGAGAGCAGAGCAGACAGTAACCCTTCCAACACTTTCCTCTTGTCTCTGTCTCTATATATTAGGTACCTATCTAGTGCTACCAATCCCTATGAGAGCAGAGTAGGCAGTAACCCTTTTAACTCCTATCTCTCTATATATGAGGCAGCAGTCTATTCGCCAGACATGAATTTGCGGTGAATTTCCACGTTTTGGCACAATCGAATTCATTTGTGAAACTGCGACTTCAATGCGTTACGCGAATTCGCCCATCACTACCCCCTGACTCCCATTAAGGGAGTAAATGAAAAGTGAAAGGACTATTTGTTGTGTTTTTTTTACCTTCAGGGAAAGTTTCATATTTGATTGTAACAAATCACTGAATTTGACATCATTATTAAAACTTTTATAAAAAAAAAAAAAAAAAAACTCTGGTTGTGGGGCCTCATGTAAATTAATTATTTTGTTTTCCTAGACATTGTAAAATATGTTTCTTTAACCCCCCCACTTCCCCCTCCTCAAAAATCTATGGCAACAGCCACCAGCAATATTATCCCTTATCCCCTTGATTGACTGACTGTTTATTAGGGGTATTAGGGCTCATGTAGCAAAGGATTCTAAGTGCAAAACATTATTCGGATGCCCATTGACATTGATACGGGCGTCAAAATTTACGCGGACGTTTCGCACATTTAATTTGGTGAATTTTTTGTCGAAGCGGGACAAATTCACCCATCGCTGCCCTGCTCACAAGAGCTTACAATCTTTAACAGGGGCAGTCATGCTGCAGATCAGTCCTTCAGTCTGGGGTGCAGAACAAATGTGCTCAGGGAGAAGGAAAATACCTTCAGGGCAGTAAATATCCCCTTCCAATAAGACTCTTGATGCAATATGTCTGTTCCTATGAGGCACACGTTAGCTGAAGGAACCTTCACAATGATATCTGAGGGAAAATGTAGCACTATTAGAATTATTTAAGTCCTCCTGCCCACATCTCAAGGGCAGCAAGGAGCAACTTGGCCCAAGGCTGACCTCATTATTTCCAGCTTAAGCAGAGCAGTCACAGTACTGCAAATAGCCCAAATCAAATAGATATAGAGGACAGAGGGCTGGGGAAGCAGAAATAGTGTGTGTGTGGGGGGGGGACATGCGGTTGGATGAGCTCATTCTTTTTTTTTTTTTCTAAACTGTTAAATATCATCTCACAATGATAAAGAAAAGGAAGTTATATATATATATATATATACACACATATAAAACAATATTGCTATGTTAAGGGAGCCAGGCTTATTCTGTTGTATTCCGTAACATACAGAACAATACGGGTCTGTTGTGTTCTTAACAATGTATTGCCGAGAGCTGTTACCCTCATGTGATCCCTATAAAGCGCTTATCTCCCAGAACCCTCTGGTTACACTACAGAAGTTAAAGACAAGCAATTACGGTTGGGTGATGGAATATACAGTATATATATATATATGGGTGAATGATGGGTCAAAGCATTATTATGAGCAAGGGCTGCAATAGAAAAGGTGTGGGCTGAAAAATCCTTGGTTTTAAAGGGAAAATAACACTGAAAGGTAGGTTGCCCACTTGTAGTATAGTAACCTACACATTTTTATGATATCATATGTGAAATATTCTTACTCCGAATAGAATTAAAGACCATAGCAGTTAACCAATGACTGTGGAAGCAACCGTAGTCATCTCAAGGCCAAAGGAGCTTGCAATAGGGTTATGTGAGTGTTGAAAGTATTGCCTTAAAGAGATACTGACACCAGAAATGTAACAGAACTGCTGGTTTTATAGCACTGATACAGCCTAAATTCAAAACCATATACTATACTACAGATACTATGGGGTATATTTTTTTAAAGAGTGAAGTTAGAGAGCGCCACAGTCCGCTAGAGTGAAATGAACTTTTACTTTCACCCATTGATTAAAAATTCCATAGAAATTAATGGAGAGTGGCAGAATTTCACTCTAGCGGACTGCGGCGATCTCTAACGTCACTCTTTGATAAATATACCCCTATGTAACCTGTGCTTGAATGGTTGCCCCCATGGCTACACAGCAGCTTGTTTATATAAACTATAGTAGTACTTATCTGTTATCTACTGTGTATCCTGTGCTTGAATGGCTGCCCCCATGGCTACACAGCAGCTTGTTTATATAAACTATAGTAGTACTTATCTGTTATCTACTGTGTATCCTGTGCTTGAATGGCTGTCCCATAACTACACAGCAGCTTGTTTATATAAACTATAGTAGTAGTACTTATCTGTTATCTACTGTGTATACTGTGCTTGAATGGCTGCCCCCATGGCTACACAGCAGCTTGTTTATATTAACTATAGTAGTACTTATCTGTTATCTACTGTGTATCCTGTGCTTGAATGGCTGCCCCCATGGCTACACAGCAGCTAGTTTATATAAACTATAGTAGTACTTATCTGTTATCTTCTGTGTATCCTGTGCTTGAATGGCTGCCCCCATGGCTACACAGCAGCTTGTTTATATAAACTATAGTAGTACTTATCTGTTATCTACTGTGTATCCCGTGCTTGAATGGCTGCCCCCGTGGCTACACAGCAGCTTGTTTATATAAACTATAGTAGTACTTATCTGTTATCTACTGTGTATCCTGTGCTTGAATGGCTGCCCCCATGACTACACAGCAGCTTGTTTATATAAACTATAGTAGTAGTACTTATCTGTTATCTACTGTGTATCCTGTGCTTGAATGGCTGCCCCCATGGCTACACAGCAGCTTGTTTATATAAACTATAGTAGTACTTATCTGTTATCTACTGTGTATCCTGTGCTTGAATGGCTGCCCCCATGGCTACACAGCAGCTTGTTTATATAAACTATAGTAGTACTTATCTGTTATCTACTGTGTATCCTGTGCTTGAATGGCTGCCCCCATGGCTACACAGCAGCTTGTTTATATAAACTATAGTAGTACTTATCTGTTATCTACTGTGTATCCTGTGCTTGAATGGCTGTCCCATAACTACACAGCAGCTTGTTTATATAAACTATAGTAGTAGTACTTATCTGTTATCTACTGTGTATACTGTGCTTGAATGGCTGCCCCCATGGCTACACAGCAGCTTGTTTATATTAACTATAGTAGTACTTATCTGTTATCTACTGTGTATCCTGTGCTTGAATGGCTGCCCCCATGGCTACACAGCAGCTAGTTTATATAAACTATAGTAGTACTTATCTGTTATCTTCTGTGTATCCTGTGCTTGAATGGCTGCCCCCATGGCTACACAGCAGCTTGTTTATATAAACTATAGTAGTACTTATCTGTTATCTACTGTGTATCCCGTGCTTGAATGGCTGCCCCCGTGGCTACACAGCAGCTTGTTTATATAAACTATAGTAGTACTTATCTGTTATCTACTGTGTATCCTGTGCTTGAATGGCTGCCCCCATGACTACACAGCAGCTTGTTTATATAAACTATAGTAGTAGTACTTATCTGTTATCTACTGTGTATCCTGTGCTTGAATGGCTGCCCCCATGGCTACACAGCAGCTTGTTTATATAAACTATAGTAGTACTTATCTGTTATCTACTGTGTATCCTGTGCTTGAATGGCTGCCCCCATGGCTACACAGCAGCTTGTTTATATAAACTATAGTAGTACTTATCTGTTATCTACTGTGTATCCTGTGCTTGAATGGCTGCCCCCATGGCTACACAGCAGCTTGTTTATATAAACTATTATAGAGTTTCTGCATCAAACACACCCATTTTACCAGTGCAGGGCAACACTACATTATATTTCCATTCCTATGAACCACTTTAATTTTTTGGTGTTACTGTTCCTTTAATTCAAAAGGTGGACAACCCCTTTTATTTTTGACTTTCCCTATAGAGTGACATTTTCAGGAGCATTCCTTAAAATATAAGATTATCATATTTTACGCTGCCTGATGCCATTTACATTGTTATCTCTAAGATCCAAATAAACCGATAGTCACAAATATAATACTCCAACACTTTAACAGCAGAATGTTTCAGTAAACTGTTTCCATGGTACTATTTTAATGACATCTTTCTTATTAAATGTAATTTCGGAACCATTTACCATAGTCTGGTGTAGGCAAGGCACAGAGATGATTGACAGCTTGGCTCTCGGACTTTTCTGTAGTCACCAAGGCTGGATTGCAACGTGGCCATTTTTCATTCTTAATAGCATTATTGTGAAAATGTACTGACATGCCAAAAATTGTACTGACACATTATTATGTACTCAAAACATGTCATTGGATTATTATTCCTATCCTGTTTAATCGAATACATATTCTCAAGGCCACTAGAAAATTTACTGACAATGGCATAATTTTTCCAAGATGCTGCAGGTGTCAGAGAATTTCTTTTGACCAGAATGTTTTAGCGAGGCGGAGGCAGCCCAAGGAACATTTATAGCGTTAGCCGTTGTTAAAACAGACCTGGAAAACCACAATCCTGGCACATTTATGTTTAGTTATGGGCTGGCACAGACCGGGCTTCGCTCCAAAACTTGATACAATAAAAAAGTAATTATATTCAACAAAAACATCTTTAGCCTATGACAAGGCATGAAACGTGTAAGGCTACTCTTTGTGATGTTAATTTTTTGCTGAATAAAATTACTTTTTTATTCAAGTTTTGGAGTGAACTCCGGTCTGTGCCAGCCCATAACTAAACATAAATCTGCCAAATTACCTCACCTGAACCCCTTGTTACCATTGTAGCTTACCTTACTATCTACCCCAGGGGAACACTGGATATTTCCCCCTTTCTTTTTTCCCTATTCCTTTCCCTCCTGCAACGAGACTATTGCAAGCCACAATCCTCACATCCCTTGATTAGCAATTCATTAAATGGACTATGAAATTAGTTTGACTCATGTATTAGGTGATGCCTCTATGCTGCCACTCAACCTATGCTTAGCCAGCCAATGTCAAAGCCAATAGCAGTGCTTGGATGTGTGTGCAGGTCAGCTGACCCCTCTTTCTTCTCCATTTATACCCTTTTTGTTCTTTGGCCGATACCCTGACTAAAAGTGTTGTCGGCATAGAGCACTTGCAGTTAGGGATGGGCGAATTTTTTCCCTTGTTTCGCCGAAAAAATGATGCCCATAGACTTGCATGGCGTTGTGCGTCAAAATAAAAAGACGCGCGTCAAAAAATTTTTTTTGATGCCCATAGACTTTAATGGCCGTCAGTGACATTTTGGAGGCGGCAAATTTTTGTCAAAATGAAACGGGTCAAATTCGCCCATCCCTGTCAGAATCCAGTTGAGGACTTCCAGGTTGTTGGCTGCTCTCCACTGGGCTAGGAGAGCAGCCAGCGAGATCTTGATTCATATTCTCATATTTGCACCTGGGTTTCCCATCACAACTCTGCAGCCTTATTGGTCAGCCAGTCAGATCCAAGTGTTCCCTATATAAACCCATGTTTGCTTCCTGGCTTGATCATTCATTTCTTTTTTTTTTTACTTATATTTTATTAATAAATTTTTTCAGATAAAGAAAAAAAAAACAAAAAAACAGAAGTAAGTACATAAGCAAAAAGGAGAGAAAAAAAAAAAAAAACAAAAAACATCCAACTACAGTTACAAATACAATACATCACAAAAACAACAACAATACTCATATGATGTCCATTGAAAGGGCTACATATATATGTTCTTATCTGGCCTTTTTCTTTTTTTTCATTGTTTTTAATCACTCTTTTCTCTCATTTATGTGTTCTGAAAATTAATCCTATTTTGTCTCCCTTTTTGGTACTGTTTCTTTACAAGGATGTTCTCTCCTGTGAGGTTTCTAAGTATGTATACACTCTTCACCTTTCATTCAAAACCCACATAGCTTTCCAGCCATATTGGCAGCCCGTTTCATCCATCCAATCCCCAATTTATGATTCTTATATGGAAGATGGAAGCAGGAAGAAAAATTGATTCAATAATTTAACTAATTAAATTCCCCAAAAAATGTGTGTCTCAAGTTGAATAAATATAGTATGTGCAAATATCAATTGTTTTAGTGTATGTGTCTAAGTGTGTAATTAGTGGACCGTGAATTTAATACTCAAAAATTAAAATAAGAGTATTATGCTCCTCTTATGTGTATGTGTCATCATGATGGTGTATAATTCTGTGTGAAAATTCATTTATGTGCCCTGTGTCATCTATATTAAATATAGAAAGAATAAATAAATAAATAAATAAATAAAATGTGATGGTAAAGTGCATAATGTGCATGTGTATCTGGCTACTTACCAAATAAATACTCTCTTATTTATTGTGGGTCCATTATGTTCTGTCCCTCTTGTGTGTATGTGTCATCTTAATAATGTGCAATTCTGTGTAGTAATTCATTTATGTGCCCTGTGCCATCCACACTGGCTATAGTAAGAGAAGGGGTAGCTTGAACAATGGGGCTTTTCCCTAGACCTTGTCCCTTTCGCCTTGTTCCTGCCCCATTCCTGTTCATCCAGTTCTGCTCCTGCTCCAGCCCTTCTCCTGTGCTTAGTGTGTACTTCCATGGTCTGTCTGCTCCATCCAAATTCTGCCTTGTCTCTACAACCCCTGCATCCCTCTCCTGACTGTCCTGTTTCTGGTTTCTGGTTGGTCATAACAAATGTTCCTTGCCTGAAGGACTCACCAGCCTCCCATCAGTGGTGATATTTCACATATCCATCAGAGTATTTCAACTTACTTTTTGTGAAGGTACTTAGTATTTAAGGTCAGTGCCTTAATTACGGTCCCAAACATTGCTAAATTGACCTGTTCTACCACAATATATTGAAAATTGAGCCCTCTACACTCCTCATTCCTCCTGCAACTGCAGGGTCTGCTCCTCTAGTTACTCCCCTGTTTAGGGCCCACAAGCATTTCTAATAGTGGTTAGGCCTATGTTCACAATGCATCTGCCTAAAATCATCTAAATAAGAAATAGGTCACCCACTGCATGTCCAAGATTTGGTCAAAATCAGTGGACATTGTAAACACTATTGAATGAGCACATCAATATACTGTAGTGTTCATTTCATAAAAACCCCCTTGTGTTCCACAGCCATAGGAAACAGTAGCCCAGACTTGTGAAAAAAAAAATGTTATAACCAGCCCTGAATCCATGGCGTAACGAATATCAAAATAACAAACATCTACACTTGATTCATAAGCGGAGTTAAAAGACTTACTCAAATGTCAATGTCAAAAACGCTATCGACTTTACCTTTGAAACTGTCTATCCTTCAGAACCTGTGCAGCGTTAAATACTCCCTGAAACGAGAACTGGAATAATGTTTTTATTGATGACTTTGGTTTCCTCGTCTGCATCGCTGTGCATTTATGCTAATACCCTCCGCTTTCTACAAGACAAATTTTCAGTGTCATTGCATTCAATGGGACACCTTCTGCTCCAAGCCAAAGAGCTCCTGTGCTGCATTGATTTGCTGGTTAATATACGGGCACCCCTGGTGTATACAAATATAGACTGAAAACATATGAAGCATAGGTGACCTAGCAGTAGGTTGGTTGCTCAGCCACATCACTGTACAACTGTCATCAACGTCAACAGCTGAAGAATGTCAAAGGTGGATTGAACCTGCAGTTTAAAATTATATGGAGAAAGACTTGCTGGAGGTCTCCTTTGCCTTCTGAATGTGTCCGAAGGAATTATCTCACCAGGGGTTGGGATATCATAGCAACTAACATGCTGATCACACCTTCCTAATAGATTGATCAAGCTGCTGGGCAATAAATGATTGCATTGAGCCAATAACATCAATAGTTCTTCATTAAAGAGGAGGAACTATGTATCCAGCCACTGTTCCTCAGGCCAATGTTGGATGTTCACTCTCCTCCAGCTTATCAAAATAACCAACTTAATAACCAATAATATGACCAACATTTAATTGGATGGAAAAGGTTTCTCCTAGCTTCCCATACATGCCATTACATTATTTCATAATTGTTTTTTGCCTGAGGGGACGGAAAAGGAACACATAAGCTTCTTGCTGACACTGCTTTTGTAAAAAAAGGAAAATGCAAGCAATTCAAGCCGTGCAATAGATTTAATATCACAAATCATTATTTTTTCATCTGGTTTTATCTTCCTGTTCTAATATTTGCTGGAACATTTTCTTCAGGGCATGCAGAGCAATTTTGGAAAAAAACCGTATTCAGACGTATTGAGGAAAAGACTGTCATGGCACCTGTTAAATAGAACCTTCTGACCTGTAGCGTTTAATAACCTACACCCCTGACCCTGACATCCATCGCCTTTATTTTTCAGCTGTCGGGGACGAGCTATTCTCTTCTCAGTCTTCTAGAGCTAGAATTAAAGGCAGGAGTAAAAGGAACATTTACAACCAAGTCGAGAGAATGTTAAAGACGAGTCTGAAACCTTTAAACATTGACATACTCAGCTGCTCTGTATAATTTAAAGGAGTACAAAGAGCAAAGAATTGTAAAATGTCTATATATATATATGCACCTTCATTTCAAAAGCCATTCCACTTGCCAACCCCGGCAAATTGATGCCTGAGACAAGATTCTTTTCTGACTTTATGGCAAAAATTCCCTGGGTATAATGTTGCATCCATATTAAAGGAGAACTAAACCCTAAAAATGAATATGGCTAAAAATGGAATATTTTATATAGTGAACTTATTGCATGAGGCTAAAGTTTCAGCTTGTCAATAGCAGCAATGATCCAGGACTTCAAACTTGTCACAGGGGGTCACCATCTTGGAAAGTGTCTGTGACACTCACATGCTCAGTGGGCTCTGATTGGCTGTTGAGATCTAAGCTTAGGGCTCGTCACTAATTATCCAGCAGAAAATGAGCTTCCCCTGTAATATAAGCTGATGCTACAGGTTTGCTGATTATTAAATTCTGATACTACCGGTAATTGCTGGTTTCTGTGCTGCCATGTAGTAATTATCTTTAATGATGGATGAATAAATGCACCAGACACTAATTTGCAGTTAATTTCTGTGTTTTTGGGACAACCAAATGAATTAGTGAAACTGTGGCAACAAATCACCAGCGAAAAATTAAAAAAAAATTGCACTGCATAAAAATTGCCCGTCAAAATTATTGGGATGCCCATTGACTTTAATGCATTTGGACAAAATCGTCACGCATATAAAAATTGTCACCCGCATCAAAATTGTCAAAATGTTGGCATCTATTGATTTCAATGCGTTTCTCGAATTTTTTACAGTTTTCGTAGATTTGCTCATCACTAATGATCTCTATTAATTACTAATCAGCCTTATATTGTGGCATTTCTATTCTATGTGTACTGTATATTGTGAGTGGGTCCCTAAGCTCAGTAAGTGACAGCAGCACAGAGCATGTGCAGTGAATCAGAAGAAAAGAATATGGGGAGCTACTGGGGCATCTTTGGAGACACATATCTTTACTGCTAAAGGACTGTGGTTGCCTTGGGCTGGTACAGAAGCACAAAACATCATGTTCAACATTTCTAGCTACTTCTTTAGTTAAGCTTTAGCTCTCCTTCTGAGTGCTATTGATTTCTATTTCCTAGGACAAACTTTTTTAGTTCAAGAGCCACTTTCAGTTCCAACCTTTGGCCAAGCCTACTTGAATATCCAGCCTTTGACAAGGCTATTTGACGATCCAGCCTATGGCTAGTCTCCACTGAAGGTCCAACCTTTAAACAGGTCTCAGAAAACATCAGTGTTTCAGTTGTTCAATCATAGTTTCCAAAATATCTGGACCACAAATTCATATTCACCCCACATTTTATGTCTCTTGAAAGCCCAGTTTCAAGTTGGGTTCCTCTAGGAGATCAAATTACTATTTTCCACCATTTATACTATAAGTGGTTTTAGGCTGAGCCCCCATTGACACTGGGGTCTATGGGAGTTTAGGAACCACTTTCCTAGGATAATTCCATTCCCTTAAAACATCAAGTCAAATTACCGATCCATTCAAAAATGTGTTTTCTCATTTGCACACAACTATGACCAGCGTATGTAATATTCTGCTGTGTATGTAATTTGAGCTGTAAGCAATGAATCAGTAGCTACCTTATGCTCCACGCCATGCATTAAATAACTTTTTCCGCACGGCAGGAATTATCTAAATATGGTAACTTGCACTGAATTAAACAGCCTTTCTATTTTACAAACCTCTAATCTTCTCCCTGAAACTCATCAGTCATATGCACAAGCCATAAAGCAAAGTAGAAAGTCAACGCTTCAAATTCCGACTCGCATTTTTGTAATAATCGAAAGTTCAGTTACATTTAATGAACACAACCCCCCCCCCCCAAGTGTTATTTTCTACACAATTTGCCGATCCATTCAGTCGGTAATTGTGCTCATTTGCTGTACAGCTGGAGTAATCTCCTCCTCATTCTCTCGTAGCATTGTGTCAACTGCAGCTCCCCATTGACTGTATAACACGTGCAGGCTGCAATCTACAGAACCTAATCCTACAAGCTTTTATCATCCATCGTAAATGCATGTAGGAACTGTTAGAAGGAGATTTACTGCTGTAATACTGTTGCCTTGATGTGATTAGGTTAATGAGAGCTACGATACTCCGGTTATATGGGGAAATAATCACGTTGACTTCTCAATATATTCATATTATTTCCCAAAGTTTTTATTAACAATACATTGAGCTGTCTTTTGGGTGTTGGGTGCAAATAGCAGCAGGGTCTTAGCATTTGTAGGTTGGAAAAGTGAGAATTATCATGATATATTAAAGCTAGATGGCTATAAAAAGGCAAGCTGGTGACAGTCGAACAAGATGGCAGCAATAAGGCAAAAGATGGTGATATTGCAACAAGATGGCAGTAGAGCAAGATGTTGACTTTATAACAAGAGGGCAATAGGCAAGATAGTCACTGGGGGGTCATTTATAAACACTGGGTAAATTGTACCTGGGCAGTAATTTACAGCAACCAATCACTGATTAGCATTTTTTTCACAAATGAAGCATTACCCAGGGTTCTCCTGTTCATTTATATGATAATTCATCAGCAAGAAGATAGGGTTTCCATGGTTAGTATGGTGGGCACGTGGCAATTTTTTTCACCCATTGGAGATTATGGGCATCATTTTTGCAGTGAAACTTGGCAAAAAATGTAACTCATCACTAGTGGTGATAGTTGGAAACGACAACAACAGCAGCACAAGAGAGTGAGAGTAGAACAATATGGCAAAATATTGACTGTCAAATGTAGGGCAAGATGGTGACATTTTAACAAGATGGCTAAAGCAACACTTTACAGTATATATTAGTGCTGCTCAACCTACTGTGCATCAGCTGTTAATGTAGTACAGTTTCCAGCACTCACCAACAGATTTAGGCTACAGGGTAATCCTGACACTTAAACAACAGCTAATACCTATAGGTTAGACAGACTTACTTTATATAATTAATGAGACACCACAAATGCCCAATACAAGCAGCTAGGCTGACCTGATAGGGAACTAAAGGCTGTCTGTGCATGTGTGAATGCAGGGCTGTGATTGGCTGTCCTCCTCCTACTATGCTTCTGGCAGGGACCATTAGGACACACCCACCCTTCATTAGAAACAGGGACAGGAAACAGAGAGCATCTATGCAGAGCTCAAATAAAAGGGCTAATTTTAAAAACAAAAGTAAAACCAGCACTAGTGATGGGCAAATCTGTCCTGTTTTATTCACCAAAAAATTTGCGAAACAGCAAAATATTTGCAAAATGAATTGAAGTCAATGGGCGTCAAAATTATTTTTTACACACAACAATTTTGACGCGAGCGACCATTTTTAAATGTGCGACTATTTTATCCAAATGCGTTGAAGTCAATGGGCGTCAAAAATAATTTTGACACGCGTCAATTTTTCTTTATGGTTGAGAATTTTTAGCCGCAAATCCATGCCTGGCGAATTTATTTGCCCATCACTAACCAGCACCATAAAGTATACATTATTGTCTACAAAATAAGGGTTTTTCTATTTATCCTATATGTATGACTCCTTTAAAGTGAGAATTACAAATCCTATTCCTCAATGATATCAGATCTATTGATTTACAATCATAAACTGGTCTTCTATAGTACCCAACAATAACCCAAATGCACAATGTGTGGCTGCCTGGTTAGGGGTGGAATATTGAAATAGACAGGGCATTCTGTGACATATAAACGTGTATAACTTATAAATGTAGAATGGGTTTGCTGAAGTGTGAAATTTTCCCATTGTGTCGGTATAATAAAGTGTCTCAACTTCATGGTTTATTTTATGTTTAGGCAGTTTTTGGGCAAACTGTCTGGCCATCGATATATCACTGTGGGTGCAAGTAGGAGCAGTTTCTACTAATCCTATTAGACAATACAGATACTGTTGAGAAAGTGGGATGGAAGAAATTACCATAACTAATGTTAGAGAAGAGGTGGACCCATGAACACGCAGAAAGGGTAACGGATGTCCAACCTGTAAATTTCAGGGGTTGTTGAATTACAAAATGCAAGGAGGAAATAACACCATTACAGATCAGCCAATTTGTTATTAAATTACCTCCAAATACCCTCTATGTTTTCCAGTTCAAGCCCCTTGGGTTGATAGTTCAATCTTTACTCAAGGCCCCGTTAAAAATCCAATCTTTGGTCAAGGCTCCCCTTAGCTAATGGAATGGGGACAGATATAGGAAACTACTGTATGTAGCCATAGTTCCAGGAATATTAAGCTCCAATCTCAACCTTCAAGGTTGGAGAACTTTCTCTAGGTTTTAGCATAACCCTTGTAGGCAATACCATAAAAGCTACTCCGGCACAAGAATCCCCCTATATAAAGAACAATGAAAGCTTGAAGGCTTAGTGCTTGTTTAATATAACTGAAAGTTTATATACTGGCAGCTTTATTACATCTAAAATTAGAACAAATAACAGAAACAACAAGGATGTGCATTATTCTACAAAACAATTATTTAGAAAAAAAAACTATTCCTATACGAGAAGGACCCATTGGTTTGCAGAGAGTTTGAGGCATCCTTGAGGCAATGAACAAGGTATTCTTGTTCCAAGTTTGCATGAATAATCCTATTTGTATTAGCAATGAACGAGGGGAAGGAATTCAGAGAAAGAAAGAAAATATCCATTATTTTTTGATCATGCAGCTCTTTTATAAAGCCCCATTGTAAATGTAAATCCCAAATTGTGCCTTATTCATCAGCAAAGCCTATCTGAAGGATGTTACTAAGAAAGGTATTCAAGTTTGGGCAGTGTACCAGACTTTGAAAAAGCACCTAGGAAACAGGTCATTAGTTACTTAATGCCATATATCAAATATGCCCAATTTTTAAGCACTGACAGATTATTCTTAGAATAAAAATACTGTGTATTACTTGCAGGGGCAGAGCTATGTGAGACGCTGAATGGATTTTGCTTACTTTGTCATTTGTAAAAATCAACTATACCTGAAATGGCAAAATGTTCTGATATTGTTTGATTTCTGTTCCCTTATAGAACATCATTTCTAATCATGCAAGCTATAAATTGTAGGGTACAGTCACACACCTCTGACGGTTACATACGTGCTTTTGGCAAGCTACACTTCCTACTAGAAGGGTTTAAGTAACATCAAGTAAGACACTAGTTGGAGTTTCCTTCTTTAAACTGTACTCATTCTATCTAATAACTGGTGTCCATCATAACCACAGATGGTTAGATCTAGAACCATTAAGCAGCACAATTTGTCATAGACTGTGCTATGATGCATCAAAGGCAAAATAAGAAAGAAATGGAGGGAATGGGAGAGGATGGAAAGAAGAAAGGGTATGGGAGAGGAAGGAAGACCTGGATGGAATAGGAAAGAAGGAAGAGCCGGAGGGGATGGGAGAGGGAGATAGAGCTGGAGTGGATTGGAGAGCGGAGGGGATGAGAGTGGAAGGAAAGAAGAAAATGGTATGCAGCGGATCAGAGTCAGACTGGCCCACTGGGATACCAGGAAAACTCCCGGAGGGCCCAAGTGTCAGTGGGTCCTCCTGCTTCTAACCATTTGGCCTGTTTCATGGTCAATACTTACTTCTGCATTGGAACAGAGAGGCTAAAGAATAATAAATAATTGAATAGAAAGAAAAGAGACTTGAAAATAGAGGTTGAGTGAGGTGAGGAAGAGGAGAAATAGTTTGCAGAATGGGCCCCTGGACTAAAGTTTTCTGATGGGCCCCTGGCATCCCAGTCCGACTCTGGAGGGGATGGGAGAAGATGGATGAACAGAGGGAATGGGAGGGAATGGAAGTAATGGAGGGGATGAGAGAAAAAGGAAAAGAAGGAGGGGATGGGTGAGCAGAGGTGATGGGAGAGGAAGGAAGAATGAGAAGGTAGGAAGAGAAGGAAGATAGGGAAGGAAGGATATTGTATTAAATAAAGTTTCATTTTATCATTACTATATATATATGGTGGCAGACATCCGACCCATGGGCCCATGAGGCAGAAAATATACCCAGTCTGCCCATGTATGGCTGCTTTAAGTGATTAGTTAGGGACTGCTGTCCTGCGGTAGCTCATTGGGGTAAGGAAAGAAAAAAGAGAGATAAAAGCTGTACTGTATGTAAAAAGGTTGGCCGGGGTAGTATTTTGAGCAATGTACAGCAATTTAAATGTACAGCAATTTGCCTATGACACATGGAAGTCTAGTGTAGACCAAGCGTACTTATATTAGCCTTTAACCTCAATAAGGAGGACAGACAACTTTTTGGAGACAAAAGGAAATATAGCACAAGTGGATGTGCTAATTAAAATGTAACATGACGAATCGTTAACCAGAGAGACATTTTATTGCCTTTGGTAGAGTCAGGAATAAGTTTTGTTTTCTGAAAATAGACATAATTAGCAGATACTGTATTTCACAAGGGTCTTTGTTTGAGATGCTCTGAATGTATAATTATGATGTGTCTATGCATGCTGTGGCACCCTTGGGCACCTCAAAAGTATTTCAAAGAACACTGATTGATTGATCTCCTCTAATTAAAGACAACTGTAAAATTATCCCAACGAACATATGTATATCTTAACATAATTATAATTGTTGCTTATCCGGCACATTTATGATATATTCTTGCTTTCAAAAGAAAAATGTCTTATTTCTAGGAGGAAATATATTTTGGATTTATACTACTATCATACCCTCTCCCCCCAACAACAGATGTACTGTATATACTCGAGTATAAGCCGTCCCGAGTATAAGCCGAGGTACTTAATTTTACCTCCAAAAACTGGGAAAGCTTATTGACTCGAGTATAAGCCTAGGATGAGAAATGCAGCAGCTTCTGGTAAGTTTCAATCAAAAAATTGAGGGTTTCTGCTCCCATTGGAGGTGTCGGTGTCTTGTTTTTGGATGCTGGCGACCATTCTTGGATGGCGGCGACCATTCTTGGACGGCGGCGAATATTCATAGGAGACTATTCTTGGACGTTGACGACTATTCTTAGACACCAGCGACTATTCTTAGACGCCGGCGACTATTCTTAGATGCCGGCAACCGTTTTTGCACTTGACCCGAGTATAAGCCGAGGTAGAGTTTTTCAGCATATTTTGGGGGGCTGAAAAACTCGGCTTATACTCGAGTATATACTGTATTTTAGATTTTTTTTAAAAAATTATATATTGGTGGCAAACTTTAAAAAATAAAAGAAATGAAATTCAATAAGGATAATGAACTACTTTATTATAAAGTAAAACCATTTTCTGTGGAAATTATATTAAATGATTCGATTTTAATATATAAAATATCCTTGTGAAATCTGTGCCTTTCTAGCTGACAGTTAGACCTTCATGTTATGTATTTGGCTCACTGATGCATCTCATCACCAGGGTGCATCTATTTTTATATATTTAGGGAAGGATAAGAGATGCGTGTATTTAACTGAATGCAAAAAAATTATAACACTTTGGGTTGAAAATGATTCATACATTCATGAAGCTGAAAAGATTCCATAAATGCCAGGCTTATTCCTTGCTGCAAATCCTGATGGGCGTGCTATTTATAAAAGTACAATTTTACTTGAATGGACTTGGCAAGGTCCATTGAAGTGCATGAGAACAAAGTAAGTCTATTAGAGTCTTTAAAGTCTAGGGTAGTTACTACAATTCTGTAAGAACTTAACACTTAAGTGCTTGAGTTCTACCTAATTTCTTGGGGTTCCACAAAATCCCTGAATTTTGGATGAAACCCTAGCAGGCTGATTTATTATTTGTTTGCTTCTTTTTTTTCTGCAATTCAAGAAAATCTTGGCAAAAATAATGATCAAATTTTGTTTAGAAAACCTTGTATCTGTGAATTTTAGATTGAGATTAAAAAAAGCAAAATAAAACTAAAATCTAAACTAAAAAAAAAAACTAAAATCTAAAACCTGTTGAGAAGTTGAACTGTATTTTTTTATCTAAAAAAAAACAGTTTTGTTTTTTTTTCTGTCCAAGAAGACACAATTAAGAGGAAACCATAAGAGATTTTAATAAATACTGATATACAGAAAGCAGTTTGTATTCAAAGACGATGCACATTTTTAATTGGGCCTAGATATTGATACGTCATGATTTACATATTCATATTTGACCACAATAAAAAAAAAAATGCATTGTCCTTCAGTTTGCTTCAGTTTGGCTAAATCTTCTGTGAAGGGTTCGTATTTGGCCAAATCCAAAAAGTATGATTTCCATTTATAAAAATTGCCTTTCTGCAAAAGAGAGTGAGAACGAGAGGTGGACAGGAGTTTGCTTGACTTTGCAAAACGGAAAGAACACAGATAAATAGATAGATAGATGATAGAGGGAGATAGAGGGGCAAATTCACTAAGATTCGTAGTTGCGCCAGCGTCCACTTCGCCGCACTTCGCCAGGCAAATTTTCGCCAGCGCTATGCAAATTCACTAAAATCTGAAGTTGCACTCGGGGAAAACGAAAGGTTGCGAAGTTGCACTAGTATTAATTTGCAAGGCAAAGCGAAGTTACGCTAGAGATGCTTACTTTTGGACAATATAACAGGATGACTGGGGAACTGGCAGCTATGCTCTCAATCTCAGCAAGGCACCCCCGCTCCAGGTGTACGGTATATGCAAATCAACAAGAGAGCTGAGAGAAAGCAGGCAAAGAGGCAGAACTTGCTGCTAAGTGCTCATTATTGCACACAACATGTTTCGGGCCCAAAGCCCTTTATCCACACTTGATAAAGGGCTTTGGGCCCGAAACATGTTGTGTGCAATAAAGAGCACTTAGCAGTAAGTTCTGCCTCTTTGCCTGCTTTTGCCTGCTTTCTCTCAGCTCTCTTGTTGATTTGCTAGAGATGCTTAATTTGCATACGGTACCAAATTCAAGTTACAATCAAAAACATAACTAGAGGGGGGCTGGCCCTGGCGCAGGACGCGCAGCCGCCCCCCCCCCTCCGTACACCCGGAACTGGCTGGGGAATATGCGCTGCAAAGCGACACGCGGACTGCCGGGGGGCCCTGAGGGGGCCTGGCCCGCTCGCACCCCCTTCTCCCCCGGTAGTTCCGCCACTGGTTACAATGGAAGTATACGTAGCAGCAATACACAAGCCTGGGAAACCTTCAAAACAGCAAATACAAATTTTATTTTGCCCTACATACGTGCCCACTGTATACTTAAGTTGCCATGAGTTAGGAAATGTAGGGGGGAAGAGGGTAGAGGGTAGCCCCCAAAAAAATTTCGATCTTTTTCAGCCTATCACCCATAAAAAAAGAAAAAACGCCAGCGTTTTTTGTGACTTTGAAAAAATTTCAACTTTTTTTGAAGCAATCCCTATCTACTCTATTGCACTTCACCTGGTCTGAGGTGGCGAAGGAAGTCTAGCGTAAAAGGTAGCGTTCAGAAAAATGCACGTGTCAGTGAATTTGCGTAGTTACGTCCATTGACCAAATTCGCCAGGCGTAAGGGTGGGAAGTAACACTAGCGAATTTACGCCAGTGTCCGTTAGTGAATCGGCGAATTAACAAAAGTGCGCTATGGTAGCCTTTAGTGAATTTGCCCCAGAGAGAGAGAGAGATGATAGATGAAAAATAAATATATAGATAGATAATAGATAGATAGATAGCTCATATACTGAGAACCAATGCAGCGTGAAGATTAATGGGAAGAGAAGCGAGTGGTTCCGACAAGACCGCGGAGTCAGACAGGGCTGCAGCCTGAGTCCAACTCTATTTAACATCTACATCAATGAACTGGCAGCAGCACTAGATTCCTCCTCAGCACCAGGATTGAAATTACATGACAGCGAGGTGAAGTTCCTGCTGTATGCTGATGATCTCCTTCTCCTCTCACCAACAGAGAGTGGCCTGCAAGCCAGCCTGGCAGTACTGGAGAAGTACAGCACAACATGGGCATTGCCCATTAACCCAAACAAAACGAAGGTCATGGTTTTCCAAAAGAAGAATAAACAACACAAAAATCCCTCCTTCACACTAAACAACTGCCCACTGAATGGCACTGACAGCTATACCTACCTTGGCCTAGAAATCAGCCAATCAGGAAGCTTTAAACCAGCAATAGCTGCCCTAAAAGACAAGGCTTGCAGGACCTTCTATGCCATCAGAAGACACCTGTACCACCTTAAACCACCAGTGAGAGTCTGGCTTAGAATCTTCGACAGTGTCATCGCTCCAATCCTCCTCTATGGAAGCGAAGTTTGGGGTCCTGTCACTTACCCAGACCAATCCAAATGGGATTCTAGCCCAACAGAAATATTCCACCTGGAATTCTGTAAGCACCTTCTCCAGGTCCACAGGAGCACCTCAAACTCTGCCTGTCGGGCTGAGCTGGGCAGATTTCCCCTAATGTTTGCCATAAAGAAGAGGGCGCTCTCATACTGGGCACATCTACAGAACAGCAGCCCCATGACCTACCACCATAAAGCCTGGCTAAACAACCAGACCCAGGGCAAACCATGCGCCCTGAAACAACTCATCAGCACCCTGCCCACCCAAGACTCCCACCAACTGACAAAAGGCCAAATAACACAAAAAATAAACAAAGTCAAAGAGCAATACGTCTGTGACTGGAGGAACGAAATATCAAATTCCCAGAAACTTTCTATCTACCAATCACTGGGGAGAGAGTACAGACTGGCCCCATATCTGGAAAGGCTACAGAACCCCAAAGACAGACAGATCCTTAGTATGTACAGACTGAGTGCCCACAACTTGGAGATAGAACAAGGACGGCACAGACAGACCTACAGACCCAGAGAGAACAGACTGTGCCAGCGATGTGACCAGGAGGCCATGGAGGATGAGGTCCACTTCTTGCTACAGTGCCCCAAATTCTCAGCACTGAGGGACACCCACTTCCAGAGATTTTCCAGTCACATCCCAGACTTCACATCCATAAAAGAAGAGAGGAAACTCCACTTCCTACTGGGAGAAGAGGCACGGACAGTAACAATAGCTGCACAATATATAAGAGACTGTCATAGACTGAGAGAGACCCCACTTTCCCCTATTCCCATAAACTGCCCCCCCTAACCCCACCCATTTCACCCCTCTACCTGCTTTGGCAATGCTTAATGTATTTGGTCCTGCCAATAAAGAGAGATAATAGATGAGAGAGAGAGAGAGAGAGAGAGAGAGAGATAATAGATAGATGATAGATAGATAGATAGATAGATAGATAGATAGATAGATAGATAGATAGATAGATAGATAGATATGAGAGAGAGAGAGAGAGAGAGAGAGAGAGAGAGAGAGAGAGAGAGAGAGATGATAAATAAATATATAGATAGATGGATAGAGAGAAAGAGAGAGAGAAAGAGAGAGAGAGAGAGATAATATAGATAGATAGATAGATAGATAGATAGATAGATAGATAGATAGATAGATAGATAGATAGATAGATAGATAGATAGATAGATAGATGAGAGAGAGAGAGAGAGAGAGAGAGATGATAAATAAATATATAGATAGATGGATAGAGAGAAAGAGAGAGAGAGAGAGAGAGAGAGAGAGATAATAGATGATAAATAAATATATAGATAGATAGACAGATAAGACAGATTTGCATTCTCAGTATGAATTTTATAATCCTGAATTGTATTAAAATGCTAATAGAATTATCCTTCAAAGGTAGACTCAAGCTCCAGGCTATTAGAAGCATTTTCCATGCACCATTTGGTTGCAGATCCTAAGATGTGAATCCTGGGATGCTTAAGTTTAGGCTTCTTTTATAGTTCTAGTGCATATTAATAAATTGGCTTCTGTGCTGAAAAGGGCAAAATAAAAACTGTCATTTACAAAATAAATAATGTTTCTAAACATGCAGGAAGCCTGGCGCTCCGAAATTGGAAAATAAAATTATCCTCTATCTCCAAACATACCGAGTCCACCTGTGCTCCACTGAGAAATATGTTCTGCTGTTAACACTTTATTTGCCTCATGAGTAGGAAAGAGAAACATATTTTTCGCAGGAAAGTGTGCGATAAAAAGAGAAAAAAATTGAATCTCTATTTTTGTTCATTGATTCTCTCTTACTGTTATATATTTCGTGAATTTATTCGCCCATGGTGAAACACGGAAATTCACTGCAAATTTTAATTTTTTCGCCCATCACTACCTATTTCATTTGGGAAATTATTTGGGATACAGGTATGAGACCTGTTATCCAGAATGCTCAGGACCTGGGTCTTTCAGGATAATGGATCTCTCCTTAATTTGGATCCTCATACCTTAAGTGCCCTAGAAAATCCTGTAAATGTTATAAACCCAATAGGCTGGTTTTGCTTCCAATAAGGATTAATTATATCTTAGTTGGGATCAAGTACTACTGTTTTATTATTACAGAGAAAAAGGAAATCAGTTTTTAAAATCTAGATTATTTGGATGAAATGGAGTCTATGAAAGATGGCTTTCTGGATAACGGGTTTCTGGATAACGGATCCCATACTTGTATTGTTTTACACAGGTTACATTTCGTGCCAGTACAAAGCAGTTATGAATACATAATGCAGATTGAACAGTGCATATTGTGAGCAGCTTTGATCTATAGAGCTTACAATTTACAAAATAAAGTGCTGGATATATTGTTACAATTAGTTCAGCTGTGTGTCCCACTGTAGGTGCCAAAAAACTTTTTTTTCCTTTTTTTTCTGTCTCTTTCCAGCTTTCAAATGGGGGTCACTAACCCCCTCTAATATGGCAAATGCTCTGGAAGGCTACACATTTATTGGTATTACTACTTTTATTACTCGTCTTTCTAATCAGGCCTCTCCTATTCATATTCCAGTCTCTTATTACAATCAGTGCATGGTTGCTAGGGTAATTCGAACCCTAGCAACCGAAGTGCTGAAATTGGAAACTGGAGAGTGACTGAATAAAAAGCTAAATAGCTCCAAAACCACAAAAATGAAAACTAATTGCAAATCGATTCATAATATCCCTTTATACGTCATCATAAAAGTTAATGTTAAAGGGATACTGTCATGGGAAAAAACATTTTTTCAAAATATATCAGTTAATAGTGCTGCTCCAGCAGAATTCTACACTGAAATCCATTTCTCAAAAGAGCAAACAGATTTTTTTATATTCAATTCTGAAATCTGACATATTGTCAATTTCCCAGCTGCCCCAAGTCATGTGACTTGTGCTCTGATAAACTTCAATCACTCTTTAATGCTGTACTGCAAATTTGAGTGATATCACCCCCCCCAAGGCAGATTAACAACAGAACAATGGGAAGGTAACCAGATAGCAGCTCTTTAACACAAGACAACAGCTGCCTGGTAGATCTAAGAACAACACTCAGTAAAAATCCAGGTCCCACTGTGACACATTCAGTTACAATGAGAAGGAAAAACAACAGCCTGCAAGAAAGCATTTCTCTCCTAAAGTGCAGGCACAAGTCACATGACTGGGGGCAGCTGGGAAATTGACAAAATGTCTAGCCATTGTCAGATTTCAAAATTGAATATAAAAAAAAATCTGTTTGCTCTTTTGAGAAATGGATTTCAGTGCAGAATTCTGCTGGAGTAGCACTATTAACTGATGACAGGATCCCTAACACGTTTCTCATTTCAGGTTGTTCTTTCTGTTCTTTAGAGTGTCAGCAGGATGGGGCTGTTTCTGTCACACAGAGTGACCTGCAGTATATTCAGCCTGGATGGAAGGGGGCACTGTGATATCTGTTAAGTACAAACAAGAAAGCCATGTCCTCCCACCCAATACAGAGCAGAAAGCACATTCAGCATGGATAATGTCTGAACTTTACATTGACTAAAAAACCATGTAAACATTAAATAAACCAAAAAGGCAATAAGGATTAATTATATGTGAGTTGGAATCAAGTACAAGCTCCTGTTTTATTACTACAGAGAAAAAGTAAAAACGTGAATTATTTGATTAAAATGGTGTCTGTGGGATCTCATATTCCCGTAATTCAGAACTTTTTGGGCTTTCCAGACCTGTACTAAGCTCCTTCATACAGTACACTAGTAAATCATTGGAGCAACTTGTGCATACACTGACTATTTTTTTATGTGAACGTTCCTTTAGACTTTATTAATGTTCTCCCAAGCAACACTCAAAACAAGTCAAGGCAAGTAAAGAATCTCTAATGTATTTAAAAAAAAAGATATATCAATAATTCAGAAGTCTGCATAATTAATGAGGCTACAGTATCCATTAATTTACCTGGTATGTGCTCTCGGATTGCAATCGCATCTGAATTATAGCAGTTGCTACAGGAGAGATTATCATTCAAAAAATTTTCAGCCAACATCCTTTTAACAGTAATGTTTTAAAAGGAGGCACAGGAAAGATGACTCTAGACACCATTTAATACTGTTATTTCCATATACACCCAGGAATATATTATAGAGAAAGAACAGCACTGCCAAATTGAACGTTTAAATTATATATATACAAGTATGGAACCTGTTATCTAGAATGTTCGGGACCTGGGGTTTTCCGAATAATGGGTTTTTCCATAATTTTGGACTATACCTTAACAGGGGAATGTAATAAAAGTCGCAAAGAGCAAAACAATTCGCACCAATAAGACGAAAAATCCACATCTCGCAATGTAATATTGTTCCTTAAACTGTTATTGCATTGCGAATTTTAATTGCGCATTGCGAATTTTAATTGCGCACTCATAAGAAGTGCTTGAAGGTGTCGTAATCTTTTGGAGTAAACAACGGCTTTTCCAGTAAGAAGTTTAATTACATTGACTGCGCATTGGCGCAAACTATAAAATTCGCAAACGGTCTTTCACTGTCGGAAGTGGTCGCTAAACAGTTTCCGGGCTCGCAAAAGCTATATTAAATTCGCACGAACCAAAATTTGTTCGCGCAAAGGCATAACTTTTCGCATTGCGAATAGTTTTTCCGTTAGCGATTTTTATTACATTCCCCCGTATGTCTACTAGAAAATCATGTAAATATTAAATAAACCCAATAGGCTGCTTTGGCTTCCAATAAGGATTAATTATATCTTAGTTGGGATCAAGTACAAGTTGCTGTTTTATTATTACAGAGAAAAAGGAAATCATTTTTATAAATTTAGATTATGTTGATAAAATGGAGTCTATGGGAGACGGCCTTTCCTTAATTCTGAGTATTCTGAATAACTGGTTTCAGCATAACAGATCACCATAGCTATATACTAGGGCTGCCACCTTTCTTCCCGACTAACTCCAGGCAGGGATGCGGGACTGTGACGTAGCGGGAGGGAGAGCCATGATGTAACAGACGGGACATGACATAGCGTTGGCGAGATGTGATGTCGGGGGCGGGGCTACGACATAGTGGTTGGCAATTGCTGCTTCAATCTCAGGGAATCCTGCCCAGTTTTCCAGGCAGGCAGTTTTGACCCAGACATCCCTTTAAAAAAACAGACTGTCTGGGTCAAAACTGGTTTTCATAACATGAAAGCACTCACGGCATATAAGAAAAATTATTTATTCAATTGCCAAAGACATTGATGCTTTTCAAACCGCCTGGGACCATCGCCAGGATATATATTGTATTATATAAATATATAGTGAATAACGTACCCCCTATTGTAAAATATAAGGATATTATAAGTCACTTTTATATACAGGTCATGGAACTCCGAGGTGACGTCATATATCCTCACATTTTACAAGAGGGGGTACTTTATTTATTATAATGCACACATTTTAGTGAGTCATGTGACAAAAATGACATCACTACTCACTGTTTATAATAGATGACATTACTAGTCACCGTTTATAAGGATATAATTTACAAGATATCCATGGCTTCTGTGTATTTTATATATATATATATATATATATATATATATATATATATAGTGAATAAAGTACCCCCTCTTGTAAAATATAAGGATATTAGAAGTTAGGGAGGAGTTTCATGACCATACAAAGCACAAGACCGAAGGCCGAGTGTTTTTATACAGGTCATGGAACTCCGAGGTGACTTCTAATATCCTCATATTTTGCAACAGGGGTTACTTTATTTATTATAATACACAAATCAGACATCAGAACTCACGGTTTATAAAGATATAATTTACAAGATATCCAAGGTTTGAAAGGGTCAAAGTGAATTAGAGGGAATTTTCAAAGTAAAAAAAAATCAATATTCGAAGTAATTTTTTTGGATACTTGGACCATCGAATAGGATACTACAACTTCGACTTCGATTCGAAGTAAAATAGTTAGAATATTCGACCATTCGATGGTCGAATTTTGAAGTATTTTTTACTTCGAAATTCGACCATTGATAAATCTGCCCCTTAGACTTCCCTGTGGTTTGAGATTAGAAGGAAAATGGCTCCTGGACCATTATTGTATTTCGGGGAGGGAATTATGATGGAGATTGTAGGACAGGGGTAAACACAAGGGTCAATGTGTTGGGTAAAGGGAGTGGAGCTTGGAAGGATTGGAAGAGAAAGGAAAAGAACAATATATTGACCCTTTCATTGTTTATAGTCATAGCATATGTGAATTTTTTTTGACCATGCCCATTTTTGTGGCCACACCCTCTAATTACCATGTTCATTTTACAAAATTTGGCAGGTTATGAAAGTTTGAACACATTTCTGTGGCTTTTATGTGTTACTACAGTTTTGCTAATGAAGGTGAATTGCCCTTTAAGCTGCAAATTTCAGTTTCCCCAAGAGACCTGCTTATCTTAAATTGTGACAGTTGCTTCATTTCTTATCTTAAATTGTTAGAAAAATATCTAAGGGCACCTGTCATATATCCTAGGCTCTCTATCAAAAGCCAATTAAGTTTTAGAAACTTTGTATCAGTTGGGAAGTATGGGTATCTTCACTTACCTGTTAAAGGGGTTGTTCACCTTCAAACATCTAGTTGTTTTCAGATTGATGACCAGATATACTAACTTTTTTCAATTACTTTCTGTTTTCTATGTGACTGTTTTTCTAATAATAAAAGTGTAAAGTGTCATTTTCACCTTCTAAAGCAGCTCTGGGAGGGGGGTCGCCGACCCTGTAAACAGTTCTAAATTGATACATTTAGTTGATACATTTCTTATATTTGTCCCTGCTGAGCAGAATCCCTGAGTTTCATTACAGGCAGCTGTTAGAATTGATACAATAGTTGCTGATACTCCAGAGATGCTGCTGAGAAATGTATCAACTAAATGTTGCAAAATTTTAATAATTTAGAGTTTGCGCCTTAATTACTGAGCTGCCAGACTCAACCACCAGACATGAACATTGAACTTTAAATTTAGATTTTGGAAAAACTGTAAAAAATAAATAATGGAGAGTAATTGAAAAAAGTCTTTATTTCTGTGGAACAATCTAAAAACAGCTGAACTGAAATAGGTGTTTGGAAGGAGAACAACGCCTTTAAATCCACTTGAATTGGGTTTTAAGCATGGCAGATACACCATAATGGGGATTATTTGTATTAAGGGGCAGATTTATCAAGGGTCGAATTTCGTAGTTAAAAATACTTCGAAATTCGACCATCGAATTAAAATATCGAAGTCGAAGGATTTGTCACCGAATTTGATCGAAGTAAAATCGTTCGATCGTACGGTTAAATTGTTTGAATCGAACGATTCAAACGATTTCACCTCTAAAGACTTAGAAAAATGTTGTAGAAGGTCCCCATAGGCTAACGTAGCACTTCGGCAGGTTTAATTTGGCAAAGTATTGAAGTCAAAGTTTTTTTAAAGAGACAGTACTTCGATTATCGAACGGTCAAATAGTCGAACGATTTTTACTTAGAATCGAAGTCAAAGTAAATTCGAAGTCGTAGTATCCAAAAAAATCATTTCAATTTTTTTTTACGAAAATTCCCTCAAATTCACTTTGACCCTTGATAAATCTGCCCCTAAGTGTTACTTGGGGCTAATGCTGAAAAATGTTTGTTATAAATTTTCCAAATTATTTTTAAAAGTTCTGACCTTTCAGTCCCACACTGGAGTGATCATTGATTGGGGGGATTTACAAGGCGTGATAGGTTAGGCAAGGAGGTCACAGGCAAGGCAAGGCATAGGTTAGGCAAGGAGGTCACATTTTATTGGCTGCAAATGGACAACCAAACAAAATAGTCTTTGTCATCAGAAACAAGACACCTAAAGACCAATTATCATCTTTCACCGGCCTTTAAACTCATTTGGGCGCCTCTAAACCAATGTCAGCATTGGATTCCCAAAATAAAATAGTGTGAATGATTGAAGAAGTCAAAACCATAAATAATCATTTAATTGTCACAACCAATTCATCAGTTGGCAATGTGTAATCATTTCATCAATATATTCCATTCTGGGGAAGAGCCTCCCAGGGTTTGGATAAAGTACAGTATGTGAAGAAGGAATGAGAAGTTGGTCTCTCTCTTTACTGTGCTCAATACGGCGTGACGTGATGAGATGCATCTCCCTTGAGTTCAGTGGCTAAATCATTATGGGCGCAATAAATTCCTCGGAATGACACAAAAAAGATGGCAGCGGCGGGATATAAATCTGGAATCAAGCAGGCCGACATGAGCAGCAGGCAGAGTCCTGTGCAGAAGAGCATGAAACCAGAATGGAGGGAAGGGAGTGCGTTATGAGCTCGTTTGCACTCAGTGTGTTTGTGGCTTTTATTGTTAGTGACTCAACGAGTTTATACAGTTTGGGGCTGATTCATTAAGGGTCGAATATCGAGGGTTAATTAACCCTCAATATTCGACTAGGAATTGAAATCCTTCGACTTTGAATATCGAAGTCGAAGGATTTAGCGCAAATGCTACAATCGTACGATCGAAGGATTATTCCTTTGAACGAACTATTAAATCCTTCGAATCGAACGATTTAAATCCAACGATCGAAGGAATATCCTTCGATCAAAAAAAGTTAGGCAAGCCTATGGGGACCTTCCTCATAGGCTAACATTGACTTCGGTAGCTTTTAGATGCTGAACTAGGGGGTCGAAGTTTTTTTTAAAGAGACAGTACTTCGACTATCGAATGGAAGAATAGTCGAACGATTTTCCTTCGATTCGTCGTCGTAGTCGAAGGTCGAAGTAGCCCATTCGATGGTCGAAGTAGCCCAAAAAATACTTCGAAATTCGAAGTTTTTTTACTTCGAATCCTTCACTCGAATTTAGTGAATCAGCCCCTAACTGTAACAGCATACACCCAAAAATCCACTATTCTAAATAAAGGTCTGTTCATAAACGTTCTAGTAGTGATGGGCGAATTTGTCCTGTAACGCGAATTGTGACGCCCGCGTCAATTCTGACACTCGCTGTAATTTTGATGCCGGCGTTATAATCAATGGGCGTCCAAATAACGTTTTTACGTGGTTTTGGCGTGAACACCTTTTCCAATTGCACGTCCAAAATTTTTTCATGCTGGAAAATTTTTGTGGCAGTCTTGCAAATTTATTCGCCAGCAGTGAAACGAAGAAACTTGCTGCGAATTTGCGCCCGCCGAATTTATTCGCCCATCCCTACTTACTAGTCGGTAGTTATTTTTAAAGGGGTGGTTCACCTTTAAGTTAACTTTGAGTATGTTATAGAATGACTCATTCTAAGCAACTTTTCAATTGGTCTTCATGAATTGTTATTTGTAGTTTTTTTTAATTATTTGTCTTCTTCTTCTGACTCTTTCCAGATTTCGCATCGTAGGAATCTGTCTTTTTAAGAGACAGTACAAAATTTCAATATTTCGAATTTTCGATTCTTTTTTCACATTTGAATCGAATTTAGACTATTCCCTAGTACACAAAAATTAGCTCGAAATTTGAATTTTTTAAATTCTAATTTTCACTTCAACCTTTGATAAATCTGCCCCTTACTATATTATAGGATGGCCTATTCCAAGCAACTTTTCAATTGGTCTTCAGCATTTCTTTTTTAAAGTTTTTGAATAATTTGCCTTCTTCATCTTCTGACTCTTTCCATCTTTCAAATGGGGGTCACTGACCCCATCTTAAAAAACAAATGCTCAGTAAGGCTACACATGTATTGTTCTAATGACTTTCTATTCAGGCCTCTCCTATTCATATTCCAGTCTCTTATTCAAATCAGTGCATGTTGCTAGGGGAATTTGGACCCTAGCAACCAAATTACTGAAACTGCAAATTGGAGAGGTGCTGAATAAAAAGCTAAATAACTCAAAAACCATAAATAATAATAAAAATTGAAAACCAAATGCAATAACGTTATTTTAAAGGTGAACAATCTATAGTTTAGACAGCCGAATTCCACGACAATTCACAGTTTGTATTAAGGGCACCTACGTGCCACCACCTGCCCCTCATGAATACAGAGCTGCCAATCACAGGTAGAACATTTCTCATGTGACTAATGCAGGTATATCTTGGAGGGCAGAGACCTGTGGCAATTCCTCAAGCTCAGCGCAGGGCATAGGGTGTAGTGATGGGCGAATTTATTCGACAGGTGCGAATTCGAGGCAAATTCCTGTGATTCGCCACCGGCGAATAAATTTGTGAAACCGCCGTGAAAATTGGCCAGCGAAAATTCACCAGCGTCAAAGAAAAAAACGAGACGCCGGCACTGTTTCGCAAATTTTCTGCCATTTTGCGAATTTCGCTGGAAATTCACACATTTTCGGGCGAAGCGAAACGCGCCAAATTTGCCCATCTCTAATAGGGTGCAAAAATCATGGCAGACCACCCCTTTTTTTGCACTTTGCACCCTGCCTTGCATGTAGTAAACAACCCCCATAATTTAAACCCAGTGACAGCGTTGTGTCTTACTGTTTCACACTGACTTTACACTGCAGCATTGAATTAAAATTGTATGAATTTCTTTAGAGTTTCCTCACTTTGTATCTTCTCTAGGAGTTGCTGGTTCTTATGCAGGAGACTGGTCTGTTCAGCTGTAGGTGAGACATTTCCCTTTACACAGGCAATTCATTTATAGGGATACCCTGGGCTGCCATCGTTCTGCAGCTTTATAGAGTCATAATTATTTCATTTCTTGGGTTCTCTATGGGGTCTGAGCACTCTCATGTGTTTCTTGCCTCCCAGTCACTCTGCTGGCTCCTCTGCTCATTTTAAAACTCAGTTTTTGATATTGTTATTATCTGATTGTTTGGGCTCAATACCTATTAATAAATGATATAAATGATTAATGAGCAGCTGGGATCTTTCATTTATTATTTCCATTGTATTTCGCTGGATATTTTGCCCCATTTTATGATTAACAAATCCCTATTTCTGTATAACGCAGAACAGCCAGTAACCTTTCCAACACTTTTCAACCTAGGGCATCTAATTAGAGAAAAACAAGCAGAAACCTTCCAAAACTTTCCTCTTGTCTCTGTCCCTATATATTAGTATTAGGTACCTATCTAGTGCAACCAATCCCTATTTCTGTTGGGAAACGAGAGAGAGAGCAGACAGTAACCCTTCCTACACTTTCCTCTTGTCTCTGTACCTAGCACAATGTACGAGCAGAGATATATCCTGGAAATGATTTCTTTTGTTCTTCATGCATTTCTGGAAGGGAGTTTAGATATTGTTTTTGTTTTGGGGTGGTACAAAGGCCATATGGACAAAAACAAGACTTTGCAAGTTTGGCCTTGTGAATTGGTGGTTTGGACTATTGCCTATAGACAGAGGGATGGACTCTGCGGGCAGGAGGGTGTATGGGTGGGTTTGTTGCTTTTTTTGATTTTCTGATATGTTAACGTTTTGAATTAATGTAAGTGTATTTTTTATAATAAAAATCCTATATATTAGGTACCTATCTAGTGCTATCAATCCCTATGTATGTAGGGAAATGAGAGCAGAGCAGACAGTAACCCTTCCAACACTTGTCTCTGTCTCTATATATTAGGTACCTATCTAGTGCTACTAATCCCTATTTATGTAGGGAAATGAGAGAGAGCAGACAGTAACCCTTCCAACACTTTCCTCTTGTCTCTCTCCCTATATATTAGAATTAGGTACCCATCTAGTGCTACTAATTCCTATTTCTATAGGTAAATGAGAGCAGAGCAGGCAGTAACCCTTCTAACACTAACCACCAAAACAATTGTAGTTGTTTATTAACATGCAGTTTCACTGGTGGTATATATAGACGCCATCACTTCACTTTGTTGTCCCTGCCTTGGGACTCCCCGATGCCTCGCTCTCTCAATTGCCGCAGACTGCAGAAGCGCCGAGCACCTTGAGACTTTGCTACAATGACAATCCAAATATAATTTCCCGATGAGTGAGCAGCAATGCTGAACTTTATTGGAAGATTATTTGTGGGTCCCCAGTGGAACGGAGAGTGAAACCTGAGCGCTTGTTTGACAGTTTCGCTATGAATAGCTGCTGCCGGAGTTGTTCTACACTGCGTTTAACATAAATTACAATGGCAAAAGAATACATTACAGTACTTTTAGCATTGTGCAGGAATCAACTGGTTGGTGTCTCATCTTTAATCCAAATATAAAAAAAAAAAGTTGTTTTCTAGAATATTTCCCCCTTTGGGAAATGATCCAAGTTTTTCCAAAGCACAGCTTTGTTGCATTGGACTAAATGGAAGCTGTCACCAATGTCTGTGTTCAAACGAATGCCCGGCACTGGCTATAGAATTCATTATTCCCCAGGATACGTGTTAACCACTAACCAGAATGCTCTTGTGACCCTCATCGCTTTTGCACTCGTGTCTAGGGTTGCCACCTTTTCTGGGGCAGGGGGCGGGGCAGATGATGTTAGAGTCGGTGCGGGATCGTTGATGTTAGGGGGGATCGGTGATGTGGGGGCGGGACTGCTGACATTGAGGGTGGGACTGATGACGTGGCGATCAGTGATTGGCTGATCACCATGTCATTATTTTCAATGTCCTGTCCGGATTTCTAAATTAGGAAGGTTTCACTTAAACAGCTCTTCCAAATACCCGGGCTGTCGGGTGAAAATCTGGACAGGTGGCAACCCTGTTATGTTTTTGGCTTCTTTATAACACCAAGGCAACCACGGCCCTTTAGTAATAAAGATCTGTACCTCCAGAGATGCCCCAGTAGCTCCACATCTTCTTTTCTACTCACAGCTAGGGATGTAGCGAACCGCCGCCGATGTGTTTGCGAACGCCGTTCGCGAACACCGGCAAAAAATGCGGACAGTTCGCGAACAGTTCGCGAACTTCGAACATCCGAAAATCGTTCGATTCGAACGATCGAAGGATTTTAATCGTTCGATCGAAGGATTTTCGTTCGACTCGAACGATCGAAGCCATTCGATCGAATGATTTCATTCGATCCAATGGCTTCGATCGTTCGATTCGAACGAAAATCCTTCGATTTTAGCGGTCGAAGGAATCGAATGGTCGAATGGTCAAACGATTTTTGTTCGAATCGAACGCGAACTCGTATTGGCGAACGTCGCGCGACGTTAGCGAACATTCGGCGGACGCGAACAGTCGAAGTTCGCGAGAACTAGTTCGCCGGCGAACTGTTCGCTACATCCCTACTCACAGCACATACTCTGGGACTAACTCAGACCACACAGCATATAAAGTATAAAAAAATTACTGATTAGTAATTCATACTCCCGTTATATGGTCAGTCAGAAACCAGGGCATTTTGCACCATGACCAGCCCTGTAGCATCAGCGTCTGTGACAGACAAACCTCATTTTAAGCTTGATGATTTCCCACGACTCCAAAGCTTAGCTTCTCAACAGCTGCTCACTGAGCATGTGCAGTGCCACTGACACACAAAAGATGGCCTAACAAGATCCATGATGGGTATCTGCTGGGGACAATTTTGAAGGCCTAGATCATTATTATTATTATTATTATAGGGCCGATGGACTTATGGTACCATGCATTCAGCTTATAGATCTCAGA
This sequence comes from Xenopus petersii, assembly GCA_038501925.1. Taxonomy (NCBI): domain Eukaryota; kingdom Metazoa; phylum Chordata; class Amphibia; order Anura; family Pipidae; genus Xenopus; species Xenopus petersii. The sequence goes on from CM076682.1 coordinate 153,906,410, forward strand.
CATAGACTTTAGTTCACCTTGAAATGCTCTTCATGGGTACGGGAGCCTGTTAACTAGCATTCTGCCCTGCTGTTAGTCATGGTATGCAGTTGGACCTGTAGCCATCAATATTGTATTGTCTTAAAGGGGTGGTACGCCTCTACATTAACATTAATGGGTAGATTTTTCAAGGGTCGAATTTCAAGTTTATGGGAGTTTCTAAAAACTCGAAATTCGGAAAAAAAAGAAACAATTGAAATTTATTTTAAAAAATCTAATTTTTTAAACTCGGGTGAATACGATTCAATTCGAGTTTTTTTCAAAACCAACAACTCCAAACTGATTGTAGAATGTCCCCCATAGGCTAAAACAGCAATTCGGCTGGTTTTAGATGGCAAACAGTTGAATTTGAATTCTTATAAAGACAGTACATGATAAATTTTGAAATACAAATTTCGATTTTTTTTTTTTTACAAAAAAAACCTCAAATTGAAATTGGACTATTCCCTAGTCAAATTACACTAAAATAAACTTGAACATCAAAACTTAAAATTTTCTATTTGACCCTTGATAAATCTGTCCCTTTGTTTGCTATAGAACGTCTAATTCTAAGCAACTTTTCTTTTTTTCTCTTTTCCCCTATTTGAAACAGATGCACTCTAAGGCTACAAATGTATTGCTATTGCTACTTTTTATTACTAGTCTTTCTATTCAGACATCTCCTATTCATATTGCAGTCTCTTATTCAAAACAATGCCTGGTTTCTAGGGGAATTTGCACCCTAGCAACCAAATGGCTGACATTGCAAATTGGAGAGCTGCTGAATATTATGCTAATTAAGTAAACAATAAACACAAATAATAAAAATTTAAATTGCAAATTGTTTCAGAATATCACTCTCTTCATCATACTAAAAATTAACTCAAAGGTGAACAACCCCTTTAAAAGGGCCCTGTTTTGCTATAAGGATGTTTTGTTAAAGTAATAACAAGCATTTACCAGTCACATAGAGGGATTAAACATCTGTAAAATCCAATTAAATGAAGGATTGTGGAGTTTTTCAAAAGAAGCGTTTGATCTGAGCAACTTCCAAGACAATGACTTGAAGCCTTGAGGAGGACTCAGTGTTGGTGGGGGAGAAGCAATGGGCCCCTTGATCAGACTTAGATGCTTCTGACATTTAAAAGAAGGGTTGGATGGCGAGAGGCAGAGTGAACGATATCAATAAGAAGACATGATTTCCTTCAAGGCAACAGCAGCAATTTCGCCCATAGAATGAATGAAAACGAAGTGGGATTCAAAGCCATTGTAAGAGTCATGGACATTCTTCATTGATATAATTGTAGCTCATGAATTGCCTTGTACTGGAAGTCTATTTGCCTAGAACTACATTGTCCAACTGGAGGGCCTCAGGCCAGATGTAGCCCTACAAGAGATTTCGGTGGCCTCCGGACCCATCAGGGGCTTCACTGGCCTGTTTTTATGACATCATCATTTTATTGTAATAAGTAATACGTGAATTACATGAATTATATGGGAATATTTGGACGGTGCAGTCTGAGAGTATTGAATATGGACACCTAGGGGCAGATTTACATAGGGTCGAATATCGAGGGTTAATTAACCCTCGATATTCGACTGATGAATGTAAATCCTTCGACTTCGAATATCGAAGTCGAAGGATTTACCGCAAATAGTTTGATCGAACGATCGAACGAAAAATCCATCGATTGAACGATTTTTCTTCGACCTAAAAATTGATAGAAAGCCTATGGGGACCTTCCCCATAGGCTAACATGGCACCTCGGTAGGTTGTAGGTGGCAAAGTAGGGGGTCGAAGTTTTTTTTTAAAGAGACAGTATTTCGACTATCGAATGGTCTAACAGTCTAACGATTTTTAGTTAGAATCGTTCGTTTCGAAGTCGAATTTTATAATTTGTGTTTTTTTAGTTATTTTTTATCTTTTTATTCAGCAGCTCTCCAGTTTGTAATTTCAGCCATCTGGTCGCTAGGGTTCTAATTACTCTAGCAACCATGTGCTGATTTTAATAAGAGACTGGAATATGAATAGGAGAGGGGGCGAATAGAAAGATGAGTAATAAAAAGTAGCAGTAACAATAAATTAGTAGCCTTACAGAGCATTTGTTTTTAGATAAGGTGAGTGAACTCCCCCTCCAAGTTGAAAGCTGGTAAGAGTAAGGAGAAGAAGGCAAATGATTAAAAATGATTAAAAAAAACCTATACAAATAATAAATAATGAAGACCAATTGAAAAGTTGCTTAGAATTAGCCATTCTATAACATACTAAACGTTAACTTAAAGGCTAACCACCCATAAGTGTCTGTAATCTTGTTGAGTCAAGGTACAGGCTGATTTAATACGCAAACAATGGGAGGTGGGGGAGGTTGAACCCAAAAGCTTAAAAACCTCAACCCAATAGGATTTTTTGTCCAAAAAAAAAAAACTACACCATTAATTGGTTTCTCTTAAAAATCATATAGGGTAATGAACCCAACCCGATTCTTATGTAACGAAAAACTTCCAGACTTGAATAATTTAATGAGTCTCAATCAGGTATGAATTTGGCAGATGGCCTCAAACTGCCAGCTTTATTTTGGAAGGGTTTTTCTTCTCCTTGATATTGAAGGTCAGTATGGAACACATCTTAGACATATAGGCATAGCAACCCTGTTTTTTTACCATTACCCTCTAAACGCTGACACCGTAAATTCTCTCCCTGCTCTAAAACGCTATATGGGGGGAATGTTATTAAAGTCGCAAAGAGAAAAAACAATTTGCACCAATAAGAATAAAAATTCACATCTCGCAATGTAATATTGTTCCTTAAACTGTAATTGCATTGCGAATTTTAATTGCGCACTCTAAAAGAAGAAGACAAGCTACTGAAGCAGTTTATTGCCAATAGTTAGCCAAATAGTGCAAGCTTTAATGCTATATTTATTCTGTAGAATGCTTTACCATACCTAAATAAACAGCTATAGAAGCTCTCTGTTTGTTTAGGATAGCAGCTGCCATATTAGCTTGTGAAGTCTCTCCCTGCTCACTCATAGCCCTGGGCTCAATTTACAGCAGCAAGGGAGAGAGGAGCAAACTGAGCATGCTCAAGCCCTAGCCCAGGAGGTTTAAGCTAAAAACAGGAAGTCTCATACAGAAGCCCATGAGTACACAATAGAAGGAAAGAAATGTGGTGTTTCTTTTGACAGAGGACTCAGAGCAGAATTACTTTGAGGGTTTACTGGTGTATTTATATAGACCTTTCTGATAAAGTTTACTTAGTTTGAAACTTGTCTTCTCCTTTAAAGGGCACCAATCATAAGTAAAATCATTTCCTAAGTAAATACACTATGTGAAAGTTCAAGAAATCCGAATTGTTTGTATAATGTAAATGATCAGCTCACTATTCCTTCTGCAAGATCTCCCCTATCTCCACTGCAGTTCTAGCTGAGGCAGCCATCTTGGATTTCACTGGCTCCTCCTACCTATATCTTCCCAGCCAACTGCAGCTCTGAAATCTCGCACATGCTCAGTTGAAATTCCTTGTTTCTTATCAACCCTTCTAAGCTATTTTCAAATCAGCCAAACCTGTGTGTTAGCTGCTGTACAGTAGTGCTGCCACCTGCTGGAAGTTAGTGTGTGCCCTTCATTTGCATAATAACATCACCAGCAGGGGACAAGAGGGACACGATAGGGAAATCTCCTGATACTTCTAGTGGAGGAGTTTACTAAAACAAGGCATTCTGGGTAGAATACTCAAAGCAGTGTTACAATCTGAGCATGCTCCTGAAATTTGCATATTATAGTCTCTGTTATAGTCTCAGTATGGCCTCCCTCAGTGAAAGAAGCCATTTGACAAAGTAAGGGATTTTTTAAAACCTGCAGTTTATTGAAAAAAAAACTATATTTGTAGTTTGATTAAACGTGTTTATGTTGTACTGGTCAGATTGTTAATATGTGTTTGATTTTGGCTGTGATAGGTGCCCTTTAAGAAGTGCTTGAAGGTGTCGTAAACTTTTGGAGCAAACATAACTTTTACAAAAAGAAATTTTATGACATTTCTGGGATAGATAAAGGTCTTTAAAAGAGCAGGAATGGGTGAAAAACGAGGGAATTGTGAGGAAGAAGTAAATTCTTTTATCAGGAAACCCATTAACCAGAAAGCACCAGATGCTTTCTATCATCAGCACTGCTGGTTTTGCCTCTTGAAACAATGTACAGGTATGGGATCCATTATATGGGAACCCATTATTTATTGAAAGGCCGTCTCCCATAGGCTCAATTTTTTCTAAATTATCTTTATATCATTTCCTTTTTCTCTGTACAGGTATAGGATCCCTTATCCGGAAACTGATATCTAGAAAGCTCCAAATTACGGAATGGCTGTCTCCCATAGACTCCATTTTATCCAAATAATCCACATTTTTAAAAATGATGCCCTTTTTCTCTGTAATAATAAAACAGTAACTTGTACTTGATCCCAACTAAGATATAATTAATCCTTATTGGAAGCAAAACCAGCCTATTGGGTTTCTTTAATGTTTAAATTAATTTCTAGTAGACTTAAGGCATGAAGACCCAAATTACGGAAAGATCCGTTATCCAGAAAACCCCAGGTCCCGAGCGTTCTGGATAATAGGTCCCATACCTGTAATAATAAAACCATATTTCCTACTTGATCCCAACTCAGATATAATTAATCCTTATTAGAAACAAAACCAACCTATTGGGTTTATATAATGTTTACATGGTTTTCTAGAAGGCTTAAGGTATGAGGATCCAAATTACAGAAAGATACTTTATCCGGGAAAATCTCATGTCCAGAGCATTCTGGATAACAGGTCCCATACCTGCATGCATGTTACTTGTATATTCTATGGTTCATTTGAATAAAAACAACATTAAACTTCTATCTGTATTAAAATTCTTTCCCACACGCTGTATTGCTGACTTGTATTCATATGTCGTTTATTATCTGTTATTGCTGAATATAAATTGTAAAAAAAATGGTAGTTTTTAGCCTTATTAATAAAACATTTTAGTTTTTATCCTTATTAATAAAAAATAAGGTGAAAAAACAAGTGGTTTACAAAACAAGTTCTTTATAAAAAAAAACACGTTCCAAGGCAAAAAAGAAAGTTTCTGTCCCCGGCTGTACTTTTATTCTTTTGGAAATCTATATTCTGCTACACTTCCCTTTCTATCACGTTGGATACTGTTAGGCTTCAGAACAAAGTCAGAGAGAAATCAACAGCCCATGGCACTGCTGAAAGGCAGCCAAAATGTGCTTGCCATTTGCTGGCGTCCTCTGATGTTTCTGAGCTTTCCGTGGTTTGTTGTTACGAGGAAAGAAGAGGTCGCAGACCACAAGCTGCAAACAGGAGCCAATCAATCTCCCCTACCATGGGCACTTGAAGGAACATTAGGGGGGGCCTAGTAGGGGCCTAACGTGTGCAGATTTCTGTTCCAGAAAACCAAAATGTTTTCCAATAACAACTTATAATTGTCATATTGAAGGTCGTAAATGGGGTTATATGTCAAAAAACTTTGTTTTTCAGCAGTTAATAGAGGTGGTCACTTAGCAACAAAATACATACAGATGGGAGAATTCCTTTGCCTTCGGACATTAGGACTAGGGATGCACCAAATCCAGGATTCGGTTCGGGATTCGGCCAGGATTCGGCCTTTTTTAGCAGGATTCGGATTCGGCCGAATCCTTCTGCCCGACCGAACTGAATCCGAATCCTAATTTGCATATGCAAATTAGGGGCAGGGAGGGAAATTGCGTGACTTTTTGTCAGAAAACAAGGAAGTAAAAATGTTTTCCCCTTCCCACCCCTAATTTGCATATGTAAATTAGGGTTCGGATTCGGTTCGGTATTCGGCCGAATCCAAAAAAGTGGATTTGGTGCATCCCTAATTAGGACACAATTCATGTATAGCTTTAAAAAGTTCCGGTGCCTTGTGTTCATCCATTATCCTCCATTGTATTTCGATGACTTGGGGGCACATTTGCTAAGGGTCGAATATCAAGGGTTAATAAACCCTCAAATTCGACCCTCGAAGTATAATCCTACAAATTCGAATATCGAATTCGAAGGATTTACCGCAAATCCTACGATTGAAGGAAAAACGAACGATTTTAATTGATCGATCAAAGGATTTTCCTTCGATCAAAAAAACCTTAGAAAAGTGATGGGGAAGGTCCCCATAGGCTAACATTGTACCTCGGTAGCTTTAAACTGCCGAAATATGTAGTCAAAGTTTTTTTTAAAGAGACAGTACTTTGACTATCGAATGGTCGAATAGTCGAACGATTTTTAGTTCGAATCGAAGTCGTAGTAGTCAAAGGTCATAGTTTTTTTACTTTGAATCCTTCACTCGAGCTTAGTAAATGTGTCCCTTGGTATTATGAGTAACGTATACTTCAGTAGGAACAATTGGGAGATCAAAAGTTTTATAGACCCTAATCAGTCATTTTTTTATTGTACAGATCACGGAACCAATATCTAAGACCCGGACCCGACCCTAACCCGCAGCCCACGACTTGAACCGCAACCCACATATTTATCCAATTTAATCCGCTTCCCAACCCGGACCTGCAACTGCCTTATCCGCAACCCGACCCACAACCAGCGACCACCATCACACAGGAAGTGATGTTCCTGCAAATCGGAAGTGACATCATCAAAAGTGGGCAAGGACAGGAACACGTTTTCTAAAACTTTAAAAGGAGTAAAAACCTTTTGGTGCGATCCGACGCGAAGCGTCAAAATGCCGGCGTCAAATCGCATGCAATGAAAATAAGGTAAGTGAATGCATTGTCAGATGAAGTTGCATCAGACAGTCGTGTCGTATTCGATCAATGCTGCGACTTCATCTGACATTTCTATCTCTTACCTTATTTCAGTCTCATGCGATTTGACGCCGGCGTTTGATCGCAGCGCATCAGATCGCACCGAAAACGTCTGTGTAGTCCTACCCTAAGGTGGGGAATTGCAAGTACAGGTATTGGGCCTGCTATCTAGAATACTGGGGACCTGGGGTTTTCCACGTAAGGAATTTGGATCTCCGTACCTTAAAGAGATACTGACACCAGAATTTAAACCTTTTTTACATCTATCATAACATTGCCTTTGCATGCTATTTATAATTTTGCCATAAAAGTATTTGTCCAATGCTTTTACATTACCTCTTTGATTCCCCGTATTCCTCTTGGACGGGGCTGCCAATTTGTCTGTAAACATTACAAACTCTGACAGGTTGAGAAGAAACAGTCAGGTTTAGGAACTTTAAGGGGGTTGTTTATTAAGGTTTGAGTTGTGTTTTCCACAAAAATTTGAGTTTTTGGGTTGATTTTTTGGTCAAAATATACATTTTTGATTTTTTCGAGTTTTTTTTTTAAAAAACAACAACCTTAATTTAAGATTTATTGTTCCCCGACCCTGAAAATAGCCTGAATCTAAAACCTGTCGAGGTCATGTAGGAGTCCATGGTAGAGGTCCCTTGAAACTTTTGAAGATGTTAAAAGCCTTCATGATGTTTCAGATTTTTTCAAAGGGTTTGGCTCGAAAACTCACTCAATTCAAGCAATTTGAGTTTTTTCCCTCTGAGTTTTCGTGTTGTTAACCCCAAACTCGCTGATTTAAGTTTTTCCCATTTGAGTTTTTTTTAAAATTATAAACTATTTCAGTTAATTGAGTTAATTTAGGTTCATTTGAGGTATATAAAACTCTGTACATTCAACCTTTGATAAATAAACCCCTGAGTATCAATTACTAAGAAAAGTAAACCTATCAGCGAAAACCCATCAACATGTCCTATAGGTAACTTTGTATGTACAATATTATTTTGAAGAGTAGTTTTTTTAGTGTCCGTATCACTTTAAGATTACTAAATCATCAATTAAACATTAAATGCCTCCAATAAGGATTAATTATAGTTGGGATCAAGTACAAGCTACTGTTTTATTATTACAGAGAAAAAGTGAAATCATTATAAAAAAATGTGGGATTATTTGAATAAAATGGAGTCTATGGGAGACGACCTTCCTGTAATTCAGAGCTTTCTGGATAATGGGTTTCCAGATAAGGGAACTCATACCTGTATAGAAATCTATTGCACTTTCATTAACTGTGATTTATCACATATATTTTTTTATGCATGGCGAGCCAGTGTCAGGAAACTGATATAACATTTTTTTTTTCCTCTTTAATCATAAATTTCTATAACAACTTTTCCGTGGGTTGATTTAAAAAAAAAAAAAAAAACGGGCTAAATGTATTGCTCCACATGCAGACAAAAGGAAACTGATTGCAGTCGTGACTCTGGCTAGAGTAGTGGCAATTTAGGAGAAATTGGACATACTGCCAGACAGGTATATCATTTCGAGACATAACCACAGACCGCTTATACAGTAAAAGGGAAATGACCCTTTAAATTGATATACCTATTAGTGTATGTGCTTTGTATCAAAATTAAGGCCCACGCGACCAGAATTATGCATTAAAAGCCATTACCCGTTGGCATTTTGATGAATATATGGTAGGAAATAATGGAATACTGTAATAATGTCATTCAAAAAAAAGCCCTTAATCTGTTTCTGTGGAATAATTTGCTAGGCATCAAAAGCAAATCTGAATAATGTGAGTATATATAAAGTATCTACTGTATACTGTTCTTTATTTGCTGCTTTTGTGGCACTGTTAAGGTATGGGACCTGTTATCCAGAATGCTTGGGACCTGCGGTTGTCTGGATAACAGATCTTTCCTTAATTTGGATCTTTATATCTTGTCTACTAGAAAAGCATGTAAACATTCAGGGGCAGATTTACATAGGGTTGAATATCGAGGGTTGATTAACCCTCGCTATCCGACTGTCGAAGTTAAATCCTTTGACTTCGAATATCGAAGGATTTAGCGATATTCGTTCGAACATTCGAACAAAAAATCCTTTGAATTGTTCAATTCAAAGGATTTGATAAAAAAAAGCTAGCTAAGCCTATGGGGACCTTCCCCATAGGCTAACATTGACTTCGGTAGCTTTTAGGTGGCAAACTAGGGGGTTAAAGTTTTTTCTTAAAGAGACAGAACTTCAACTATCGAATGGTTGAATAGTCAAACGATTTAGTTCGATTCCAAGTCAAAGTCATAGTCGAAGGTCTAAGTAGCCCATTCGATGGTTGAAGTAGCCATAAAAACATTCAAAATTCGAAGTTTTTTTTTTCATTCCTTCACTCGAGCTAAGTAAATGGGCCCCTAAATAAACCCAATAGGCTGGTTTTGCTTCCAATAAGGATTAATTATATCTTAGTTGGGATCAAGTACAAGTTACTGTTTTATTATAACAGAGAAAAAGGAAACCTATTTTAAAAATTGGGATTATTTAATTACAATGGAGTCCATGGGAGCGTTTCCGTAATTCAGATCTTTCTGGATAGTGTTACAATAAACATTCACTACAGTTACTATAGATGCATTCAGACACTTTCATCCACTTGATGATGTTACACAGGCATGGGGGTGGCAACAACCCAGAGGTAGTAGTCACATAAATGGGAACTAGTCCCCAGTGCTGGAATATCATTACAGTGTTGAATTACTCCAGGAACCTATCGGTTCTGAGCCTAACTGATGATGTCAGTTAGGCTCAAGGTACTAACCCTTTGGTTTCCTGTTTGGAGCATCTTACTGGTCTACTAACTCCCCTGATCCTATATCTAGAGTAAGTTATTACAAATCCTTCACCACACTTCTGGTCTTGACCAAACCAAACCCTGTATATTGAAATCCCCTACCCCTACCCTACAAAGACCTCTTCTCCCACTCAATTGTTCCCCTAATTGTGGCCCAAACTTTACCCGAGCTGTCTCACTACAGCTCCACTAGACTGCTACTAACCTAGTCCTTACATGCTCACTTCCCTAACTAGTGCACAATTGCCCAGAGGCGCTACCACCAATGACTAACTTCCTCAATATACCCTATATACCTCTCATATCTAGAACAAGCTGCTCACAGTCCACTACATCTCTGCCCAGCCCGAGAAAGGAACAGGTACCCACCTGGTCTGATTCAGTTATGTCTGTCTCGCCTGATAAAGATGAAGATGCCAAAAAGGAAGGATGTAGCTCCAGCACTTCATTATGTAGACTCCTGAAGGGTAACCCCCCTTTAGAGCAATCATAGTGGCTGGTGTTTGACTTAGATATTGCCTTAACTATTTACATTTTGAAATAAACTTAGTTCAGCTCCTTAAAGACTTTTCTTATATTATGCCTTACACTAACAGAAGAAAGGATGCTACAGCGATGTTTAGCTGTTACATAGTTTAAACTAAATTATTTTGCTGTTTTCAAGTTCCTACTTAATATTGTGAAGCCCAAACAATAACATGCACAGCCTTCGCCTACATGTTTCTTAAAGGAAAACTATACCCCCGAACAATGTAGATCTCTATAAAAAGATATTGCATAAAACAGCTCATATGTAAAATCCTGCTTCATGTAAATAAACCATTTTCATAATAATATACTTTTTTAGTAGTATGTGCCATTGGGTAATCATAAATAGAAAATTGCCATTTTAAAGAATAAGGGCCGCCCCCTGGGATCATAGGATTCACGGTGCACGCAAACAAACCAAACAAACCATACATGTTAGGTCACATTAGCCAATTAGTTCTGTCTTTTGCTTCAACACTTCTTCCTGTTACAGTTAGAGCTGCAGTATTTCTGGTCAGGTGATCTCTTCCTGTTACAGTTAGAGCTGCAGTATTTCTGTTCAGGTGATCTCTTCCTGTTACAGTTAGAGCTGCAGTATTTCTGGTCAGGTGATCTCTGAGGCAGCACACAGACCATCAAAAAATGGTGCTTCAAGGCAAGAGATGTAAAAGGGCAATATTTGCCTAAATATGTATTCCAGTATGGTAAGATTCTGTAATATGTCATTTAATATGATATAAATTGTTGCTGAAATATTTATTTTGGAGTCAAAGTTTTCCTGTAAGTAGCCTATGTCTGACACCAAACAGTCATTATAGGGTGACTGTCTATGATCCACCAATATCCTACTCTCCCCACTTCAAATGAACTTGGCATGTTTTATTCCGTTCTATTGAAGTGCATGATCAGCTCTATTTTGCTCACAGAAGTAAGATAGTTAGCCACTAAGTGCTGAGCATGCTTTTTTTTCTGGGATTGGGATTATGCCCCGCCCCCAAGTATGGTCTCCTTTTATCTGTTCAAATGAATGACATGTTAACAAGCCAATGTTTACTCATTGTTTTCCCTCAGTAAGCTAAGATATTGTTTTTGAAGTAAAGAGTAAGGCAATAAAGGACTATTGGAATCTCGTGTCTTTCACCTTGAAAGCTTTGTGCTTGCGTACTGCTAGAGGAACGGCGTGCTGCTTTAATTGCTGACACCAGAATCTGTCAAGGTGTGTAACAACCCAGGATATACAAATGATAAAAAGGCCATTAATTAGTATTTGACATCATATAGGATTTGGAAGACCTTTCAAAGACAAAACCTGAAAAATTGATCAGGTCTTGCTGCTGCAGAGCACATCTATTCTCTCAGCTGAAGTATGCTAAACTTGCAGCCTTTTAATGTTCTCAAGTAAAACAACTCCTAGGACTTTGAGCATTCTGGTAGCTATAGCTCCCATAGGATACAAATCTGGATCTCTGGTAAGGGTCTTCCAACTTTTGTTGCCATAAATTACATAAAATGATGCATTTCTGTTGATCAGATCTATGGTGGCTCCAAAACTAAAGGGCTGAACCCCCTGGAGAGGTGTTGCTTGAAGCAATTGCCGGTCCACGATGTAGCATTCCCTAGATAGTCACTAACCCTCAGTGTTTTGGCACCTCAATCATGATTTATACTGAAATGGAATGATTTTTGTAGTGAGAAGAAGAAGAAGGTCCCTGCCCCATAGTTCCTGTAATCTGAGAGGTTGAGTAATTTACAGACGCATATGTACAGTCATTCACAATGGTTCGGACACTTGCCTAATAAGTGCTAATACTGAATTTGATGCTATCCAAGTGCTTCAAAGACTAGAATTTGAGTTTAGTCCAAGGCTGTTAAAGGAGAGGTCTTTCTGGAGGAAAGATAAATTTTAAGGAGCAGAAGAAGTAGGTTTCAGATTAATTATAGTTGTAAAGTCATTGTTAGGAAAACCTTAGAAGAACCATAGCTTTATTATTTGAGTTTTTTGATCAGGCTCCACTTTAAGGATTCTTTAGACCATTATTATGTTACCTTCAAGCAACCACAAGGTAAGGCTAAGAATTCCTTTCAATGACCAAGGCAGATCAGATAACAATAGGCAGCATTACTAGATAACAGAAGTTGCTCAGTACAAAAATCGTATTACTTAAAGTTGTATATGATTAAGCAAAGGTTAAAGGTGAAATAACTTACTGAAAGTAAGAAAGACGAGGCCTTACACTAATTCCTTTTGTAAATAAAGCAAATTTCTGCAGCTGGATGCTTTGTTCCTGATGCACATATATTTGTTTTGTTGTCCTTGGCATTCAATATGACCACCATAACATCATCTGTGAAATCTGAAATATTCCAAAGTTAAATAATAAATGAGCAGAAAAGTATTTTACCCTGAAGAATACGTGGCTTGAAGAACTTTAATGTCTCATCAGAGAAAGTTTTCTTCTAGGCAGAGAAAACCACTTGATTTTGAAGGTTGTTTATCAAGGGTGCAATAGGATCAAAGCCAGCTATGGATTTAGATTTACCCAAAGAGAGTTTGTCTAAGACCTCCTACCCCAGTCAACGAAAGCCTTTGACCTCTATCTAAGGATCTTAAACCTGGCCACATTAATCATGAAAGGTTTTGTCACCGGTGCTTTGTCAACCTTTCCATTTAGCATAATGTCCTACAAAAAGTGCCCTAAATTTATTCAGGGCATTAGGAAAACTACCCTATAGGGAAAAAAAAAAGTTTCCTTTGTAAAACATGGAAGAAAATAGCACAAGATAGACCTAGATCTAGTAGAAGTAAACCGGGTCGACCGGAGCCTTGGGGTCCCACCGGAGCTGCAAAATGAGGGCCGTCCCCAGCCCCCTCCCAAGCTCCAAACTTCCATCCCTGCCATGTGCAAATGCGACACGTAGGCCCGTCTAATGACGCGCAAACGATCAAAAGATGTGTGGTGCAATGGCTTCTCTATATGGGCCGCCCAGGGGAGCAGGTCTAGGCCGGTAGGGTCCCACAGGGTTTTTTCCTGGTGTCTCATCGGCCAAGTCAGACCCTGGAAGTAAATCTTGAACAACTGAACTTGCTGATTAATCATTGAAGATGTTTCACTACATATCCGAGCAGCTCCTTCAGTTCAACTGATATCTAGTAGAAGTAAATCTAGAGCAACTAGACTTTCTGATTAATCACTGAAGATGTTTCACAACTCATCTGAGCAGCGTCAGTTGAACTGAGAAGCTGCTTGGATTCGTAGGGGGAAATATTCCTTGTTCTAGTTTTGCTGGTATGAATTCAATTTTAGCATTGGTTTTAGTTTCCATGGCTTGATGTTGGGATCAGTCTGAGTAGGCCAATTCTTGCCCCCAACCCGTAGCATAAGCCATCTACAATAATGGCCTTCTTTATCAAAATCCTAATTTTTCCGACTATTTAAATTAAAGAAGTCTGACCAAACTAGAATCCACGATTAGACCTTATTTATTATTAAAAAAACACAATCTAATCGAATTGGGGACAAATGAAAAAATTGAGTGAAAATCCGAATCGTCATTTTTTTCTTCGTTTTTTCCCCGAATCACTCGATTTTTTCTGCCTTCTCCTTTAAAAGCCTAAATTTTTCGGATTTCTGGCTGAAAAGTCCAAAATAGTCAGATTTTTTGGCTGATTCCAGCAGAGACCACAGAAACGTTGAACTAGGATAGGGACCTCTCCCATTGACTCATATACAACCTCGGTAGGTTGCCGGATTTTCAGATTCTGACTTTTGGAAAAGTTTTTTTTTCCAGTTTTTGACATTCATACTTTAATAAATAACCCCCTAAATGTCAGTTTCGTTTACTTAATGCTTGTGGAGTGCAACATGCCCTTGGAACACATTTCTTCCACCTGGTATTGTATAGTCTTTGCACCCTGGATATTATGTTTTCTTTCTCTGTAAGTATAAAGCAGAAACAAGAGATCCAACCATTCCCTTGAGATACATACAGTATTTGTCTTTCGGATATCCGATACCCGTGCATTTGTCTAGATGCTCTTGCATTTTCTACTATTATTAAATGAAGGATAGCGTAACTTTTTTTCAACCGTATTCCCTCGGCAGCGCAACATTAGCAGTAAAATCAAAATTGTATGTGATTTTGTAAAAGTTAATGCATTTGTACAACGGGGTTTATTTTATGGGGCATTGCTATTCTGCAGTACTGGATAATTTCATTTTGGAGTTTATTGCCTCGAGGCGTACACAGGGTCTTGCTTTGTGCAGCTGTTTATTTGGGTGCCGCAGTAAAGAATCAAATGTCTACAGATTTGTTGATGAGCAATGTGCTTTTGATTTTCACCTAAGCTCTATTCCCTTATGTAAAAATGACATGTAAAAATGTGCTGCAGTCAACTGTCAAGGCTGCCTTTCAATGGTGCATAGGACCACCTCATTTAAGAAAGACTCAGAATTATACATTTATAGTTGTCTTTGACATGCAATGGAATGATATCCACTTCCTTACCCAGCAGCCTTGGCTGTTTGTGAGTGATGGGACTTTTCACTCAACATCAACCAAAAGTTTGGGTGACACAGAAAGGATCGCTGTTGAATCTTGTAGATCTGCTACCCCCTCACCATTTCTACCTACAACAAATGCACTACACCAGTGGTCCCTAACCAGTGGCCCGAAAGCAACATGTTACTCACCAACCTATAGGGTGTTGCTCCCAGTGGCCTCAAAACAGGTGCTTATTTTTAAATTCCAGTCTTGGTGGCAAGTTTTGGTTGTATAAAAACCAGATGTTCTGCCAAAAAGAGCCTCCTGTAGGCTGCCAGTCCACATAGGGACTAACAAATTGACAATCAAGCTGCAACACCAGTTACTATATTAAGTTCCTTAAAGGGGAAGTAAAGTCTAAAATAGAATAATGCTAGAAATGCTGTATTTTGTATACTAAACATAAACATGAACTTATTGCACCAGAAGCCCAATAAAACAAATCATTTATGCTTTCAAAGTTGGCCACAGGGGGTCACTAACTTTGTTAATCATCTTTGCAAGACCAAGACTGTGCACATGCTCAGTGTGGTCTGGGCTGCTTAGGGATCGTCATAAATTATAAAAACAGCACAAGTCAAATAAAATCTGCCAGAAGCCGATACAGCAAGACTGATTAACAATCAGAATATACAGACTGCACTAGGTTCTGCGTAATCATGTAATCTAATGTGGATTTTATAGTTTTTGTATTGTTTAATACAAACTTTCTCCAACTCTGCAGAACCAGTGGCTGCAGCAAAATAATCCTCCAAATAGAATTTAATCTGGCTCCATGATCTTTGTCCCTGCAGCAGGAGTTGGAAACAGTAAAGGGGATATAAAAACAAAAATAAAATCCAATACAAATCTCTACATAGTCGCCGATTGCTCTACAGGGAAACAAACAAAGTTGCTTGAGTTCTCCATGGCTGGGAAGTAAGGCAGGGGCCCCCCTGCTGTTCATAAGTATGATTGTTTCCCTGCAGAGCAGTTAGGGACCGTCTGACTATTCCTATCCACAGCAGTAAATGAAGGGAGAATTTCACTACAGTCATATTTGTAAAACATTACACATTTTTTAATTAAAGTATATTGGAGATAGATTTATTTTTCATTAAAGAAGGTAAAAATGGAATTTTATTATTTTGCTTTACATCCCCTTTAAGTGAATGAAAATCCTGTGCTGTAGTTAATTCATAGGATGCGGAAGGGCATGAAATCTAGAGGAGTGGAATGACTTCTATTTATGTGTTCTCATATAATCTTCAATTGAATCCTATCCTGTCAATATACAGAAGTCAAATTTACTTTCCGTGTTTTCTCGCCCTCGCACAATAGCAGGCAATTCCATAAAACCGATGAGAAAACTCGGCATATTTTCCCCACATCTGCCTTATCTGAGAGGCCCGTAGGCTCAGTTAAACATGACATATAACTTTTCATTCTAAGGACAATGATTCTATTTCATTTGCCCTGAGCATTGGCTCTGCTATATCCCAGCACTGACGATTTTCAGAAACAATCAGTCTGCAGTGAATTCCTATTGTACTTTGCTTAAAATGCCATGAAAAAACCTTACATTATAGGCGTGAGAGGACAACGTTTATGATCCCCCCTTTACCCTATGCATCTCAATATGTCAGAGGTTTAAAAATCATATCCAGCCAAAATATGAGCTTGAGCTCCATTCTGATGCACTTCCATCAGCTCTGATTTAAAGTAGAAGAAAAAATACATATTTAATGCAGTCCCCATTATGCATGAGAGTTAGGGATAATTCACTGTGACTCCAAAGAATGAATAGAGATGTGACAGTTAATTCAGCTGTTCAGGGCAGACTAACGATGCGAAATGTTGGCAGCTCTATTTGATGGTCAAAAACAGATTGAATGTTATGCTGTTGCCCAGGCTACCAATCAAGTGCATCTTTCCTGATTCAACCACTCAAACGGTGGGTCAAATTGGGCTAATTTGGAAATTCAGCCCTTGTTCCAAATTCTATATCACCACTAAAGATATGCCAGTGGCTGTGAACTGCATACATGGACCCCAAACAGTGTTGCTATTTGGTGCTTGTCAAGAACTTAGACTATGGTCCCAAGTCAAGAGCACTAGGAGCAAAGTACTCAGTACTTGGGATATGACTGCACTCTGCAACTTGTGCTGAAAAAATCCACCATGAGTAGCAGACGGCATCTCTTGCACCATCTGAATAAGATGCAAGTTAAAGCATGAGCTGGGGACAAGTAGAAGAAGGGTAGAGTACAGGTAGGTGATGGGAAGGGAGGTTCTTAGATTTCTCCTCCCACTCACCCCACATGAATACAGCACTGCTAAACAAAGGTAGCACTGTATCCATGAGATGCACATCTTGCCTGCTTTTTGCACCTTGGCTTGCACTTGCCCTCCTGTACATAGGTAATTATGGTGCTCCAGTTGGCAGTGTCTAGGCAAGATACAGGTAGACAATCAGGACCACCAACGTGGTGCAAATATCTGTAACCTGCCCGTATATGGACGCCTGTATAAAAATCAAGGTTCACAAAGATCTACATCAGCACCCTGAAAAAGAAAGGTTTCCTATAACCGTTACATGAATTTATGATATCAACAAGCTTGATGCCCACATAAATGTATGAGGTTTTGTGCCCATGCTGAGATAGATAACTAAGGTCACTCATTTGCTGCTGTAGAGTATCATAAATGCATGCAAGCATTGAGGGCTAACACAAGTAGGATTTCCTGGAAAGCCTGCAAGCCGTTTGCAACAAATGCATTATGCAAGTTGTCAGAAAGAATGCCGCTGAGCTTGATAGAATCTAGAGCTTGGCTGTCATTGAGCAAGGTTGGCACAAGCCCGTGCTACAATTATTGATGCTTATAATCTATTTTCTCACTCTGGTCTCATTTGTTGACCTTTACTTTACCTGTAAATAGCTTTTCCAAGACGTAGCTCTGATTCCTTCTTTATTTTGTACTGTGAGTTAAAGGATAAGTAAACCTTTAAAATAAGTGAATGTAAAATTGATGAGGCTGCTATTCTAAGCACTTTTGTAATTTACATTCATTATTTATTTTCTTTTTATTCCAAGATATTAAGGGATACATGTATTGTTAATATGAATGAATTTTGTTCCAACAGCGCCACCTGCTGGTCAGTTTCCCACCAGTCTGACCACCAAGTAGTCAAGGAAGTTGTCAGGAGAAATAAAGAGGCTGCTCTGATGTTCTTCTGCTTAGGAAAACAATTGGAAACCTCTCTCACATCTTTTCTAAGCAGAAGAACATCAGAGCAGCCCCTTTCATTCTCCTGACAACTTCCTTGATTACTTGGTGGTCAGAAACTGGCCAGCAGGTGGCGCTGTTGTGACAAAATTCATTCACATGAACAGCACATGAATCCTTTAATATCTTGGAATAAAAAAATGAATGTAAATTAGAAAAGTAGAATAGCAGCCTCATCAATTTTACATTCACTTATTTTAAAGGTTTACTTATCCTTTAAAGCTATGGCATGCAACAGACTAACTGTAGAATTAGCTAAATAGAAATCGAAAGCAGCAATTGGCCGGCATGCTATATGTCCTGGGTATTCTACCTCTAGTTTACAGGGGTTAATAGTTCTTCCACCTGTCACTACACTACTCCCTTAAATGGGTTTTCACCTTTAAAATAACTTTTAGTATGATGAAGAGAGTAATATTCTGAGACGATTTCATTTTTTTAGTATCTGTGGTTTTTGGAAATGAAACGGGTCAAATTTGCCTAAGCCTGCTTACCATTATCTGGGCTACTTCTGTTGAAATTAACAAAGTCTGTGTACTTGATACAGGTTAGTAAATCTCTTAGCAAACGTGCACAAGGTGCCTAACATTTAGTATCCCAAAAAGGTACACAGTAGGTACCATTTGGTTGACTACTGCAGTTACACTACTGAAAGAAAATATTAGATATCTTGATATATATTTGTAAAGTTAAGTCAATTTACAACATAAAAGAGCACAAGATATCTGACATTTGGTAACCCATAACATTTCAGGAGGTACCATCTATTTAGTTGACTATTGCAGTTAAAATCCTGAAAGCAAATATCAGATTGCTTGGTATGGATTACAATTTAGCACATGTTACATACTGAACATTAGAGTCCATTACTACAACATAAAAGTGCACAAGGTTTCTAACATTTAGTAATTCATAAAATTTCAGCAGGTACCATCTATTTAGTTGACTAATGCAGCTAAAATCCTGAAAGCAAATATCAGATTGTTTGGTATAGATTACAATTTAGCACCTGTTACAGACTGAACATTAGAGTCCCTTACTACAACATAAAAGAGCACAAGGTTTTTAACATTTAGTAACCCAAAACATTTCAGTAGGTACCATCTATTTCATTGACTACTACAGGTAAAATCCTGAAAGCAAATAGATTGCTTGGTAAAGATTACAATTTAGCACATGTTACAGACTGAACATTAGAGTCCCTTACTACAACATAAAAGAACACAATGTTTCTAACATTTAGTAACCTAACACATTTCAATAGGCACCATCTATTTCATTGACTACTGCAGGTAAAATCATGAAAACAATTATCATATTGCTTGGTATAGATTACAATTTAGCGCCTGTTACAGACTGAACATTAGAGTCTCTTAGTAAAAGAGCCCCAGGGAGTATTGGAAGAATGACTTCAATTTTGCAGCTCTCACCCAGGACATATGGAAAGACAAGGACTACTCTTTGCACATGAGCTACCCCAACACTAACCTGCTAAAGAAAGAAAAAGTATATAAAGGATAAACATGCAGAAACAGAGTATCTATTTTCCTAAATTATTACATGGTTATTAGCTATATGATTAGAATTAATAACTGAGGTTATTTTTCATCATTAACTAGAAGTAAATGTACAGGAGAATGTGCTCCGTACCATATGTTATGTAATATTATGAACATGATGCCATAAATAGCTATGTAATATCTGCACCAGCTGTTGGAAATGACGCCAGTGAAATAAATAGCACAAAGGTTACATTCATGCCCATGAGACACTAGAGAGAAGATCCATCAGAACTGTTAGGAACTAGTGCAGCTTGTGCATAAGGGGTTTGGTTCTTGTGTCTGGGGTAGGGATGGATTTTAGGAAAGGCAGAGAGGGTATTCCCCCCAAGAATATGATGGGGCTAATATAAGGCAAGGACTTTGCATACAATTCCCATTAAGTTACTGGTTTCACTTATTTCTACTAAAGACTGCTTGCATGAGGATGGAAAAAACAAAGAGCAGTTCCCTTTGCCTGGCACACTTGTGTTGTGTCCCTTTGCCTGGCACACTTGTGTTGTGTCCCTTTGCCTGGCACACTTGTGAATGTAAGAGTTGTGTCGACATAACACAGTGACTTGCTAATGTTCTAGCACCCTTTATTCATTATCTGCCCCTCCCTTAGCAAATACCACACTTACCAATATTGTGACGTCTGAATGCAGGATCCAACTAAATCATTTAAACGTTGTATTTTTCCAAGAGAATGAACATCCCTTAAAGGCGGGGCCTGGCTGCACGGCCCACACCAGGGCCCGCCCCCACCTTGTTCCGTCACTGCCTATGTTGCCATAGTTTTATGGGATCTCTCTGTACAGACTATGAGCAAACTTAGGGGCTGTTCCTGCTGAATTGTGCTTAGTACAGGGGAATACCTATGTTGCCATAGTTTTATGGGATCTCTCTGTACAGACTATGAGCAAACTTAGGGGCTGTTCCTGCTGAATTGTGCTTAGTACATGGAAAATCCATGCTGGTTATACCTCTCTGTACAGACTATGAAAACATTTGGCCAGTTGGTTCTTCCTTTTCACTATACCTGTGAAAATAATTGTAAGCACTATTTTCCAGGGCACACCCATCAACACCCCATTTATACCCCCTGTAAACCTTTTACTACATATTTTGACCCAACAACATTTCTGTGGGGGTTATAAGGAATGTTGTAATTAGGCCACCAGTAACAATGAATGATAAAGCAGGTATGAAACTGCCATAAGAGCTTGTCACTCCTTACAAATCAATAGAAAAATACACATTTGGGGAGGTGTTTCTGCTAATACTGTGCCAGTAGCCTGGTCACAACATGCTAGACTGCTTGCTTCTTGTAAGAGAATTACGACATGACAGGAAGACTACAAAGGTACTGTATAAGGAAGGCTGATACCAGACAGACTCTAAACAATGGAAGTAATTTGGCGTTGTCTTGGTGACTCTACGCCTGGCGAAGTGTTGCGATGTCAGCGAAACCGTTGCTGGCGCAATTTCGGAGGTAAGTAAATTTGCCCCAATTTCACTGCATGTTTCAAGTTCTCCCTTTCTATTCGGTTCTTTTGATTTCTATTGGTTGATGCAAAAGTAAAGGTCATGTGACATTTTTGCCATCAATTTTATTTATTTTTCAAAATCCCAATCGCTCCAATATATTTCTTATCAATATAAAGACGGATATTACAGCCGGCAGCATCCGGAGAATTCTCAGGGCGGGGAGTGGTTCCATAAATCACACAGAGGTCTGGGCTATTAAACAAACGCTGGATGATGTTAAATCCTTCAGTTGAGGTTCATTCTCTCCCTTTCCTCCGTTATCTCTCTGATCAATGGTTTGGGATTCTAATTGCAAATAAATAAATAAATAAATAAATAAACAAAACCCGTCGGTGCAAGAATTTGAAGGTGATCAGGAAAGTCACTGTCTAGTAGTAAGGCGGAGAATTACACGGCTTTAAACAGAGAACGCAGAATATTAATGGCATTGCAATCAGATTCTATTCATCAGCTGCAGGAACAGGCGAAAAGCGGAGCACGAAACTTTTTTAAAATAGCCTCAGCTGTTCTTTCTACGGTAAAGGACGTTCCAGAAGGAAATTAAATTGCCTGTGTAACAATATTTCCCAATAATCATGTTTCTTTGTCAGACACACTTTCTGCTTCCTTTTTATAGACGGAAACTCGGATTGTAATTTTTTTTTTCTTGTATGATTTCTTTGTTGCTTATTAGGGTTCTTGGCACCGTACATGCGATGAAATGAATTCGCTCTTGCGGAACTTTTTGGATGCAGATCTTGCAACTCATTTGAAAGTGTGTGACTGAGCCTGAACACTACTGATCAAAGGCAGCAGAACATCATCACTTACGGCGCAGTATCGCTGGTCAAACTAATGAGAAGGGTGAAAGCACTAGAGCACAATGCATGAAGGGCTACCGGCTGTAATAATGCGGCACTGCAGCACCTGCCGGCTGTGGACTTAATAGAAAAGCCAAATAAAAAGGAAACC
This sequence comes from Xenopus petersii, assembly GCA_038501925.1. NCBI lineage: Eukaryota > Metazoa > Chordata > Amphibia > Anura > Pipidae > Xenopus > Xenopus petersii. Next base: position 153,928,476 of record CM076682.1, read on the forward strand.
ATAATAGAAAAACAAGATATTGCTGCGGTGTTTTGTAACATCTGCACAGAGACAACATCTCTTCAATTAAAGGGATCCTGTCGTCGGAAAACATGTTTTTTTCAAAACGCATCAGTTAATTCTGCACTGAAATCCATTTCTCAAAAGAGCAGATTTTTTTATATTCAATTTTGAAATCAGACATGGGGCTAGACATATTTTCAATTTCCCAGCTGCCCCCAGTCATTTGACTTGTGCCTGCACTTTAGGAGAGAAATGCTTTCTGGCAGGCCGCTGTTTTTCCTTCTCAATGTAACTGAATGTGTCTCAGTGGGACATGGGTTTTTACTATTGAGTGTTGTTCTTAGATCTACCAGGCAGCTGTTATCTGGTTACCTTCCCATTGGAAAGGGAGCTGCTATCTGGTTACCTTCCCATTGTTCTGTTGTTTGGCTGCTGGGGGGAAAAAGGGAGGGGGGTGATATCACTCCAACTTGCAGTACAGGAGTAAAGAGTGATTGAAGTTTATCAGAGCGCAAGTCACATGACTGGGGGCAGCTGGGAAATTGACAATATTTCTAGCCCCATGTCAGATTTCAAAATTGAATATAAAATATCTGTTTGCTCTTTTGAGAAATGGATTTCAGTGCAGAATTCTGCTGGAGCAGCACTATTAACTGATTCATTTTGAAAAAAAAATTTTTTTCCCATGCCTTGTAACCATTCTATGTTCCTCTTTTGTAGTAAGTCTTTGGGGCACAATAAAACCCCCTTGTACAGAATAAGACCCATGTCAATGAGTTTGCTGAAATGGTAGTGGAAGAACTTGACTGGCCGGCACCGAGCACTGACCTCAACTCAACTGACTCCTATGGGATGATTTTTAGTGATGGGTGAATTTGGGGCGTTTCGCTTCACCAAAAAATTCGAAAATTTCCAGCGAAATTCGCAAAATTGTGCCGGCGTTTAGTTTTTAATGCCAGTGTCCGTTTTTTGACACCGGCATCCATTTGTTTTTTACGCTGGCAATTTTCTTTTTTTTTTTTCGAGAATATATTGCACTTGGAGCCAGGCCTGTCCAATCTCCTATTCCAAAAGGGAACCAAATTCTACCAACAATGTTCTCACATAAAGCATTTGCTGCTACAGCAGTAACAGGAAGGCCAGCATCATATTAAATGTTCACCTTTGAGTTAACATTTGAGTAAACTTTTATAGTATGACATAGAGAGTGATATTCTGAGACAATTTGCAATTGGTTTTCATTTTTTCATTATTTGTGGTTTTTCAGTTATTTAGCTTTTTATTCAGCAGCTCTCCAGTTTGTAATTTCCAAATGACCCTAGCAACCATGCATTGATTTGACTAAAAGGAATATGAATTAGGTGAGGCCCTGAATAGAAAGATGAGTAATAAAAAGCAGCAATAACAATAAACCTTAAAGAGTATTTTGTTTTTTGAGTATATGTTGTTTTGAGTAAATGTTTTTTTTTTTTTATAAGGGGGGTTAATGACCTTCATTTGAAGGCTGAAAAGAGTCAGAAGTCAAATAATTACAAATACTATAAAAAAAAACAATGAAGACCAATTGAAAAGTTGTTTAGAATTGACCATTCCATAACATTTTATTATTATTTTATTATTAACGTGTATTTATATGGCGGCAACATATTGCATAGCGCTGTAAAGTAAATGTGATTACTAAACAATAAAATGTGATACTAAACAATAACTTAAAGGGAAACTACCCCTTTAATTCCGTTGGCTTGGGAATCTGATTTTTCCCACGATTTCTTTTCTACTACAAGACCCCTCTTCATAGTGTCATGTTCCTCCAGGGGAACAAAGACTTTTTATACAATATATTTCCAATTTGGAAACTGGACTTTTACGTGTGTACCTTTTTCCTACACGTCAGGTCAGGGAGGGAGATACGGTGAGCGGCAGTGCAGGGAGCAGATCTGGGCTGGTGGGCCCAAGAGAGCCGAGGCCTACCAGGTATTTTCCCGGTGTTCCTACAGTCCAGCCCGACCCTGGACCTGAGCTAATTATTGCAAGAAAATAAACTATCTGGACATCTACCTATGAAAGATCTCATTCTCAAACCAAAGGCTGGTCCTCAGTGAGGACCAGCCTTTGGTTTGAGAATGAGATCTTTCATAGGTAGATGAGAAACCCACCAAGATAGAAGCTGTAATAGTGAGGACTCCTGGCCAATTGGGTTGTGGTCTAGGTTTTGTGCAGGTCAATGAAGTTCTTCCACTTCCAACCTCACAAAACCATCTAGAATAGACTTCACTTTGTGCACGGGGACATTCCTGTACATGAACGAGGTTTCCCGAAACTGTTGACATAGTGTAGAAATTTTTAAGACATTGCACTCTCCGCTTTCAGTGGAACCAGGAAGCCTGGTCCAAACCAACCAAATAACACAGACCTTGCTTTAGTAAATACATGCATTCTTGTAACAAAGTCATCATGCATAGAAAGACACATAGAATATTGTTTTTCTTGAATTACATGAAATTAGCCAAAAATGATTTTTTCCCTCATTAGCTAAGGTAAAAAAAATAATAAATCTGACATAAGAGGAAAAAAGTGACAGTCCAATATTGGAGTATTTATTTGCAATGGAAATACATACATGAACAAGAGCTGAAGATTCAAAGCCTCTTCCATTTACTTAAAGGGGACCTGTAACCCTAAAAAAGAATTCCAAATCCTGTCTTGTGATGTTATTCAAGCAAAATAAGCTTCACTTTTACTATAAACATGGTTTCAATCTTCTTTTTTTTTAGTCTTGTAAATCACAATCACATCAAGCAGGCAGCAGCCATTTTGTGGACACTGGTATTAAAGGGGACCTGTCACCAAAAAGAAATATTCAAAATCCTATTTTATGACATTAGTCAAGCAAAATTAACTTTAATTACACTATATAAATTATTTGAATCTTGTTTCCTCCAGTCTGGGAATTCATAATTATAGCAAGCAGGCAGGAGCCATTTTGTGGACACTGTTATTAAGACAAGCCTTAAATCATCTCAGAATCTTGTTTGTGCACCAGAATGGGGGACCTTATGTCCATCCCCTTGTACTGGTTACACAATTAAATGGTGAAGAGAACAGGGGGAATGTAGGGAGAGCAGTGAAATCTAGTGAGTGCTGAATGGAAAGTGAAAGTAATGACTTGCCCCGCCCCTATGCCTAAGGCATAGAGGAGGGGAAGACAATATTTGATTGACAGCTGAGATTTTTAAATGAGCTTACAACAGCTTTGAATGCTTTAATAAAAAATAGATATTGGATTTCATGTTTAATTTGAAAAGGACTTTTATTATACAGATTTTTGTGTCTGGATGACAGGTCCACTTTAAGACAAGCTAAAATTTTGTCAAATCATGCCAAAATCTTGTTTATATACCATAAGGGGGCACATGATGCCTGTGCCCAGCCACTGGCTACTAAATTAAATGTTGGAGAAGGAGGGGGAATGTAAGGAGTGCGGTGACATCTAGGAATTGTAGAATGGAAAATAATTGTCTGCCCCGCCTCTATGCCTAAGACATAGAGGAGGGGCAGGCAAGATATGAACGTTTTAAACATTTTAAATGAGTTTATAACCAGTATGGTTGTTTTAATTAAAAAAAAAAAAAAAAAAAAGAATTTGGGTTTCATGATTAATTTTAAAAGTCTTTCATTATACAAAAGGACTTTTATTATACAAATTTTCCCTTAAAAGAGGGGTTAGTTTTATTAAATTGGGATTGTTAGGATTAAGACGGCCACAGTCAGGAATCACATTTGTAAAGATGAAAATGACATCATCAGGCTTGAGGTTGGGGGTCAAGATTTTATTTGCATTGTTAATACAACTCTATTCTGCTCTAGACCTCTACAATTCTCCAGGATGGACATTATGTATTGATGTTCCTTAACCAAACCCATTTGACAGTATTGATCACATCTAGAAGGCAGCAAAAATCCTGGGCTACAGATCATTGCAGTTCATCTTCAGGGAGCCATTTGCATTTATTCCTGCTTTATTTGGTAAACATTCGCTTGATACAAATGCCGGAGACAAGCCGACCTTCAAGCGCAAACCCTCTTTTCCTTTGGAATATTTATCATGTAGAGCTAAGGGATTTGCTTTCCAGCTAAAAACAAAACAGGCTCCCAACAGGCAACAGAGAAAGTTTATTCACCGTAACAAGGACTATATTATTGATCAACAGAAAACAGACAGTTTGACCCATGGCAAAGTGTTTTGACACTACAATTAAGATATACTGGAGAGGCAGGAGAGAATTAATTCGAAACGCATGGTGTGAATTGTGCCTTGTGAACCCTAATTTGAATCTGTTATAATTTATGATAACTAAATAAAATAGTTAATAGTTCATCCAAAAGAAACTAAGCAAGTTATGATAGGTACAGGCATGGAATCCGTTATCCGGAAACCCATTTTCCAGAAAGTTCTGAATCTCATAGACTCCATTTTATCCAAATAATCAAAATTTTTAAAAACAATTTCTTTTTTCTCTGTACTAATAAAACAATAGCTTTTACTTGATCCAGACAAAAATATAATTAACCCTTATTGGAAGCAAAACCAGCCTATTGGGTTTATTAAATGTTTTCATGATTTTCTAGTAGACTTAAAGCATGAAGGTCCAATTTGCAGAAAGATCCATTATCTGGAAAACCTCAGTTCCATGCATTCTGGATAACAGGTCCCATACCTGTAGTTATGAGCAAATCTGTCCTGTTTCACTTTGTCGAAACAATTAGAGAAACAGCGAAAACATTTGCTGAATGCCAAAAACAAGTAAAAAACATTGAAATCAATGACCTTTTCTTTTTCTCACTGGTGTTTTATTCCAGTGACTTATGTTTGTGGCGACTTTTTCTGTTCAAAATAAATTTCACAGAAATTGTTGCTACTTTTTTCATGCAAAATACATTGGGGGGTCTGTGGGTGTCAGGGCCCGAAGGTTCAGTTTGCAGTTGCGGACCAAGGAGGAAGCTTGTCAGTATAAACACAGTTTGTGGTACAAAAACGGGGTCAAGAAGAAGAGTCGTCAATCCAAGCAAAAGGTCAATTCAGGCAGCAAAGTTTTTTCAAGGTCAAGATCAGATGTTCAAATAACAATAATCACACCCAGGAACACAACAGAGTTGAACCGATAATCGGGCAATGGCTGAAATCCTATAGCGTCCTTTTATAGGTTAATTTTCGCACCAAAACGTGATGACGTCATGCGTCATGTGCTGACCTTGCTAGTTGACGCTGCACGTTTTGACACTGGCGCCCTGACGCCCCCTGGGCGCGCCATCTTTGAAAGGACACCGCCATGAACAGACGCGCGGGCGAGCACTCCTTTGCCGTTTTTGTTCATATATTAAATGCTGAATTTCAGCACAAATCCATATCTGGTCATCACTAATTATATGGATTTATTCAAAGCAATATTACAAATTTAAATCCGGATCCAATCTGTAAGTGAATCGAACTTAGTAACCAATTTAGGTAGGTCATCAATAAATCTATCTAAGACTTTAAAGATGGTAGAAAAAGGTTAAAACTGAAAAACGCGCAATTAGCCCATCTCGTGGGACTGTGTCAGTTCTGATAAATGTTTGATACATCCGAGCAACTTTTCTAGGCTTTCAAGGTTGATATAACCTCAGGCCTGTCAGTTTAAATGACTGTGAAGAAGGGAAAACAATGATAAAAAATGGAATGTATTGCTTAATCCTATTATAAATCCTGCATAACTTTTATTCCCACTTCAGCAGATCCCATTGTCTAATATCTTATTGCCCATCTCACTTCCAGACGTCAATGACACTGAGGCAACTGAGATTGTCACGCCGTATAAAATTGATATAAAATAGAAACTTACAGAGACGTTTTTGGAAGTGAGGAGAAATTAATCAAGCTATAGCTCACCTCGCTGGCCCCCGCGAGACATTACCGGACCTAAATTAAAACAGTACGTAAGAAATTATGCCGGTTACTCATTTTCTTCATATCAAAACCCCATCAAGTGAGACCTGTTGAAATTTCCTCTTAATAATTTGCAGCAAGTGCTTCTTACTTGCCTGGAACGGGGCTTCTGGAAATATACAATAGGAGCTCTATAAACCTTATTCAAATTGAATATGTCACATTTAACACCCCACTGAGATTCCTTCTAGGGGTTAGAGGGGTTGGATACTTTCTGCAAGAGAGAGACATCGTTCAAAATTTCATTCCCAGTGACTCTTAGTTTCTGCTAACAATTGTCTGTTAGACATTAAATCCATCATATGAAATACCTACAGAAGTTCATGGGTGTTTTGATGGCAATGGCAAGGCTGTAAATAGTAAAGCAGAGGGTGGACCTCTGGATGGAATGATATGACGAGAAGCGTTCACCAGTCTCGTGCAAAGCATGCTTCTGTTTTGAACTAAAACTTGGGCTTCCAATTAATTTTTACTTTCTTTTACATTCACCTTCAGCCTTGTTTAGTTATGACTCAATGAGATGACTCAAGGGTTGCCTTAAGTAGACTCTCAGAATGTGTCCATAATGAACTAACCTCTTATGTAGGGGTCCCCAACCTTTTTTACCTGTGAGCCATACTCAAATGTAAAAAGAGTTGAGGAGCAATACAAGCATGAAAATAGTTCCTGTGGGTGCTAAATAAAGGCTGTGATTGGCTTTTGGTAGCATCAATGTGGTCTGGCAGCCTGCAGAAGACTCTGGCAGTATGCCTGGTTTTTATACAACCAAAACTTGCCTCCAAGCCTGGAATTCAAAAATAAGCATCTGCTTTGAGGCCACTGGGAGCAACATCCAAGGGTTTGGTGAGCAAGCCACTGCTTGTGGATCACTGCTCTAATGAATCAGAAATATTTGGAAATCTAGAGGTAAGGCTGAATTTTGCAAATTTGAGTGCACATCGATAATATTCAGAAATATTCAGAAAGTTCAGGCTTCATTAAAGAATTATGTGCAAGTGCCAGCATCGACGCACTGGAACCCTCAAATTACTATCAGCCTATATCTGCCTGTAATTTCAGGGTTTCTCAACTGTCCACAACTGACTTACCCAAGTGAATGGGACACCATTGTCTTTATTCCCTATGTGCCACAAAATAACACTATCCCAACCCAAATATGGCTAATTTATATTATAATTATATAATATAATAATAATATAATTATAGCAAATTGTATCATAATTTGCATTGTCACTGGAATTCAGGCAAAGCAAAGATGCATTGTGGATTAAAATAATGGTAATTTGCTTCCAAAATGAGCCTCAAAATGTCTAGGGCTATTGACCTTAAACCACAAAGAAATACGATTGGCTAATAGGGACCAAAAACTTAAGAAATAGATGGAATTCTGGCCACCTAACTTGTTGGTTTTTTTTGGCATTAGAAATATATAAATAAGGAGAGGTATAACTATATTGTACTCTAGTATTATAAGGGCATCTGATTGGTGACCTTGATCATTGTTACAGGCATGAAACACACTTGGCAAATTCCATCTTTCCAGGTCATGTTAGAATTGCAAATTCACCAGCTCTTCCGATCTTCCCTAAGAAAAGTTCCCATTGGGTAACACGGCATATTTTGCTTAACAGCCTCTTTACTTAGCTCATTCCTCCCTTGAACAATCCCCACTGCTACCTCCTGTCTCCTTCCGTCACATCGCATTCCGCGTGTCAAAAGAAGAAGAAGTAATGTAAAGTCTACAGTGACAATAATGTTACTAAAAATACAGTTGTATGGAGCACAGATCTGTGCCGTGTATGGCAGCTGCAACAAGACAGACCAATATTTGTTTCATTTATTTTTTTTTTTGTAACTTTTTGTTCTTTTTACTTTCCTAAAGAACTGATACCTTGTGTCCTTAGGAAGAGGGTTGCTATAGAAACAGCTCATTATTTTTCCAACAGTAGGGTAGACACTTAAAAAAAAAGTGCTTCGACTTTGCATAGATTTTTAACCGTCTCAAAAGAAAATTAAGGTGTAAGCGCTACAGTCTTTCAGTTTCTGGATGTATTTTTTGGACATGCAAAGACTTTTAGCTCGCCAGTAAGATTTAGAATTTTTTTTTCCAAGCCAAGAGATGGAGGCAGACTTACTGTATGTTGAACATTTAGCAGAATCAGAATATTCACGCCTTGTTCCTTGACATGGTACCAACCTCTATTTTATATTTCAGGGTAAAAATTGACTTAAAAAAAAACAGAGCCTAGGAAAGAAGAACTAAGAAAGAAGAGATAAGGAACAGATGGGGAAGTAAAGCCCAATTTAATACTATGGCAGCAGAGCAGAAGACAAAGACGCCAGTGATCAGTGATAACCGATGCCTTTGCAGCAATGCCATTTTCTAAGGCTTTTTTAACAGGAAGTCTTCCCTGTTGATAGTTTTCATTGTATGTGCCACCTAGTGGCAAATTGCTGAATTTATTTGGAAACATTTATTTGGTATGAGATAAGTTGAATTAATACAAAGCTGTAAAAGTAACTATAAATGACACAGCAGCTGTAACGTATGGTATCCCAAACTCAGAGCTAACTCCAAGGTTCCTATAGCAGTCGTCTTTGGCTTTGGGTGGAGCCCACCACTAGTACTCAAATGCCTCAAGATCTTATTGTGGGAGAACCAGGGAGATAGTTCTGGGCTAGCACGGGAAGCAAATGTCTATGGAAGGGACGTGGGGAGCAGTCAGAATGGTCGAGGAACAGGCCGGGTCAAAACCAAGCCGATATCAAGAGCACGGTCGGGGTCACAGGCCAAAGTCATGCACAGAGAATTAGCATAGTACCAATCGGAATCCAAAGAGTAGTCAATACAGGCAGAGGTCAACTCAGTCAACAGGAAGGCAGAGTCAAGGACAGGCAAGGGTCAAACACGGAATCTTAGATAAACTAGAGCACCCAGGAACCAGAAAAGAACCTTTATGTTGGGCAATGTGAAAATGGCAGATGTGCTTTTAAATGTTACAATTTCTGCTCCAACATCACGCGGTGCTCCAAATAAGGCAGAAAATAGCCAAGCATGGCACCAACCCGGAAGCAGCTATTCAACACAGCGACAAGAAGGAGAAGTTAACAGGTGTCCCCACTGCATCACTAGACCACTGAATAAGTGATAGGTGATGAGGATATAATTTCTCTATATTTTTATTCAGAAAATGAGTTGGTAGAGCACCAACTGTATATGGAGCAGAACCTCTAACATTCCTACAACCTCTTCATTTATGTTACAAGCATGGGATCCATTATCCAGAAACCCATTATCCAGAAAGTTCCAAATTACAGAAAGGCTATCTCCCATAGACTCCATTTTATCCAAATAATCCAAATATTTAAAAATGATTTCCTTTTTCTCTGTAATAATAAAACAGGAGCTTGTACTTGATCCCAACTAAGATATAATTAATCCTTATTGGAAGCAAAACCACATTGTTGGGTTTATTTAATGTTTTCATGATTTTCTGATTCTGAGCATTCTGCATTACAGAACACATACCTGTATATTGTGGCTAAAATATTTAAAAGGACATATGGTCTAAGTATAAATGAATGTAAAATGGTGTGTTTCCCTGTAGCAGGACATATATCTTAATCTTGATGCTTACGAAAGGGGATGGGCCAGGTGCGCACCTATAGACATCGCCAGATGAAGAAGGGAAGATTTGAGGGAAGAGCTCAACCCAAACCTGCCCGCAACCAGTTTGCAGAATTCAGCCCACACCTGCCTGACCCGCAGGTCCCAGTATTGGGCCGGCCCAACACATTACAGTGTAGAGAGGCTTAAATGGTCCATCTGCAATACATCCTTATACAGGTTGTCCAGAAACCCGTTATCCAGAAAGCTCCGAATTATGAAAAGGTCATCTCCATTGACTCCATTTTATCCAAGTAATCGAAATTTCTTAAAACAATTTCCCTTTTCTCTGTAATAATAAAACAGTACCTTGTACTTGTTCCCAACTAAGAATTATTCCTTATTGGGGGCAACAATAGGCTATTGGGTTTACTTAATGTGTACATGATTTTCTAGTAGACTTAAGGTATGAAGGTCCAAATTATGGAAGATCCATGATCCAGAAAACCCCAGGTCCCGAGCATTCTGGATAACAGGTCCAATACCTGTACAACTATATCTTCTCTAATGCAAGACCTTCTGATAGTGGCCTCTCCAGACAAAAATGTCAATGTGCAACTATGACCTTTCCTACTGCAGCAGAGCTAGCAATATTCAGACATTGAAGGTTGACTTCCACCCTTACGCAGATTAGAGGAGGCCAAATATTATTTTGTAGTTTGTTTGCAGAGAAGTATTGATCGCATCGGGCAATAAACATTTATCTAAGTAGAAAGCAACAAACAGCAAGAGTTCTTCTATTTTCTAGCTACCGCCACTTGAGGATGATAAGATATATGTGAGTTTGATAAGATGGCCGGACACTAGAATTTGAGATATGCAGTTTTGTTCTTGTAATAAAAAAAGGCAGAACGGTTGAGAATGGCTCAAAATCCTCCTCCTCCACAGCTTTGGCCATTGGACACATCTATTTCACCACCTGCATTACAGTCCCTTCTCAGTTCTTGAAAGAATCCCGTCACTTATCTTAGAATTCACTTGAAAAGTTTAGAGCTAACTTTCCTTAGGGAGTGTGTAGCAAAAGACAAACGTAATAATGCAGAGCGTTCCCACTCAGGCCAGGGACAGGTAACAGCTTGAAACTTAAAAACATGAAATCATGATGAAAGGTCAATTTAAGGGAAGAAAATGAAAAAAAAAAGAAAAAAGAAATGAAATCAAGGTGAGTTAGCAGGAGAGAAAATAAAATCTCTAAATGCGCATTTTTAAACAATGCATTCTGCCTTGAAGTGCTGCTCGAATTGGATTGAAATGTATTTCACTGGCCAGACATAAGGAATCAGGAGACTCGCTGGTGAAATCCAATAGAAGTCATTTTTCTTAACATAAAGGAAATTTCCATGTATTTGTGACACAGTCTACATGTTGTAATATTAGCTGGAACTACTTTCTCACAAGAACAGAAATGCATGAATTTGAACAAAAGAAAGGCCTCATACTGTATGTAATTGCTAAGTACCTTGGCCTAAAAATGGGAATAGCTGGACTTGGATAGTCTATTGTAATAGAATTGTCAAGGTGAAGGAATAAAGCTCATTTCTGCATAACTCAAAGAATCTAGAATGGCCAGGTACAGGTGGTACATTGGAGGTTGACACTTTTTCTAGAATAATATCCCCATTAAAAACATTTTAATATGTACCATATTTATGGGTTGGTTCCAGTTGAGTGGCATCTCAAGCCATAGTAGAGTCAATAATAAGAGCCAACAGATTTCATCAATTACAGGGTACATTTTAGACAACTTGGCCAATCCTGTGACTTATCTGACCAATCAGAAACTGACTGGTACCATATGAAGGGACATACACCAAACAGCAGGATATGAAGAAGATCTGTGACCCTATTTGCTTTCTTGAATTGGCTGACATGCTGCATTGTCATATAAAATGTTCAAACCAACCAACATTTATAGCATCAGGCCAAATATATATATATATATAGAGAGAGAGGTATGGGACCTGTTATCCAGAATGCTCTGGACCTTAGGTTTTCCGGATAATGGTCTTTCCGCCAATAAGGATTAATTATATCTTAGTTGGGATCAAGTACAAGGTACTGCTTTAGAAAATAACAAAAATTTGGATTATTTGGATAAAATTGAGTCTATGGGAGAATCCCTTTCTGTAATTCAGAGCTTTCTAGATAATGGGTTTCTGGATAACGGATCCTATACCAAAAGCCAAAAGCATCATGAATAGGACATGTACAACCAGGTTTAAATAAACTAGTAGGGATCAATTATATACTTAGGAGCCGATTCAAAGGGGTGGTTCACCTTTAAGTTAACCTTTAATATGTTCTATAGAATGGCCAGTTCTAAGCAACCTTTCCATTGGTCTTCATTATTTATTTTTTCAAGTTTTTTATTTAAATTATTTCTTTATAAAATAAAAGAATTTTCTTCTGATTCTTTCAAGTTTACAAAAGGGGTCATTGACTCCATGTAAAAACTCTCTATTGCTCATCTTTCTATTCAGGCCTTCCGATTCATATTCCAGTCTCTTGTTCAAAGACATGGTTTTGTAGTTAGAGTAATTAGCACCCTAGCAACCAGATTGCTGAAATTGCCAACTGGAGAGCTGTTGCATAAAAAGATAAATTACTCGAAAACCATAAAAAATGAAAACCAGTTGCAAATTGTCTCAGAATATCATTCTCTACATCAAACTAAAAGTAACTCAAAGGTGCACAACCCCTTTAAGTAATGCCGGGGGAATAAACTTGTTAGTTGAGAGGTCTTTCTTAAATAAGAAAAAGTTTGCCAGCTCTTAGTTGCCTAAGTTTTTCTTCATTCCAAAAGTCCAGAAAAACAAGGTTTGCCAGGTTAGGAAACTCATGCAAAACTCAAGCAACTGGTGGGTATCGCCTAACCCTATCCATACTCACCTGTGAAGCTATAGCCTTCTCACTAAATATCCACACTGTCCTGTGCTTCTAAAGCTCTTGCAGAAAGTATCTAACACTAACATTGTCCTGTCCTTTCCTTGGGTCACCAGTCCTGGCTTTAATGAGGTTTTCTGTATTGGGTTCTCAGGGGCGATCCTGGCCCCTCCGCTGCCTGAGGCTGCCTGCTGCCCCCCCTCCCCCCGGAAAGTCGCTCTTAAAGTTCCAGGAGCAGCATTTTTGCTGCCCCTGGTACCTAGTGGGGTGCCTGAGGCGACAGCCTCAACTCACCTCATTGGCGAAGCACCCCTGTGGGTTCTTCACGATACTCTTCCTAGATACAGGTTCCACGTGCCTCCATATTAAAGGTTTCTGCATCCTTTAAACAACTCTACTTAGTCAACATTCCCATCTCATGTAATGAAAGTAATATGCCTCTTATTGACACAATTCCAAGTGCGGTTTATCAGCCAATTCTCTGGTTGACAGTCAACACAAAGATGGCATCACAGGGCCTGGCATGTTCAGATTCTCTTTCATCTCCACAGGGGGTCTGAGGCTGCAGTTAAAACATCAGACTTCCACCTTGTCTCTTTGCCTGCTGAACAGCTTTTACATATTTCTACTCATTTAAATGCATTGTGGAAGGCAAGGGGAAGATGTGACACTACAATTTAATGCAATAAACGTGCCAATTCGGTTCCATGTTTTACACATCAATAAGTGTAGAGAAGCAGTCTGTCATATCTTTCTCCGACACATGTTATTCCTCCTGAAATACTCATGTCAATGGAATACAGAGTTTCAGTAAAAGGAAAGTAACATATTTGCGTTTCAGATCTAGCTGGTTGACTACAGAGTCCTTCCTATCTTCAACAAGTAATAAAGAGACAAGCTTTCTTCATTTAACATCATTAAAATGTAGGCATTTCATCTTTCTTACAACATGAAAACACATTAGAGGACCCCTTTACGTTGCATTGGTTACAGCCTATAAAGATGTAATCGATAGCAGCCAAGGTTTTTCCTTCTGGGCCCATGAAATCAAGGGAGCAATAGCAAGTTGCCTTTCTAGTTATTGGACTAGGACAAATGTTGCCATGTTACTACTTAACCATCTGAAGCCTTGATGGAGCTGGCATGTGAGCCTCAACCTCCCCAAAAGTGATCTCCATGGAACATGAGCCTATTTGCAGAGTAAAGTAAGATGGTGATGTTTTATGGTGATGTTATACTGGAACAATGCAGCGCAGGGATCTCCATGAGCCACACTTAGATATAAAAAAAAGAAAAGCTCAATGCCCAATAAGGATTATAATTATTTGGTAGCCCCTATGTGGAATGGCAGACTACAAGTGGGTCTGTTTGGTAGTGTACATGGGGGCAGATTTACCCTCTACCTCCGCTGTGGCCACGGAAACACAATTTCAGGAGAAACTGGATAGTATTAATGAAATCACCAGTTCAGGAATCGGGGAAACCAAACTTGAATACAATGAAATAAATCTTTATTGATCCATGTTAAAATACAGAAGTATAAGCCGGCAAACATGTCTTCTGTGCGAACTGTGGAACCAAATATGTCATTCATTTGATTACCTGTATTTGTGGAGTTCAATACATAGGCAAGACCAGCAGACCGGTCAGAAAACGCATATCTGAACATTTAAAGGAAAACTATACCCTCAAAATGAATACTTAAGCAACAGATAGTTTATATCAAATTGAATGACATAGTAAAGAATCTTACCAAACTGGAATATATATTTACATAAATATTGCCCTTTTACATCTCTTGCCTTGAACCACCATTTCGTGACTCTATCTGTGCTGCCTCAGAGATCACCTGACCAGAAATACTACAACACTAACTGTAACAGGAAGAAGTGAGGAAGCAAAAGGCAGAACTCTGTCTGTTAATTGGCTCATGTGACCTTACATGTGGTTTGTATGTGAGCACAGTGAATCTTACGATCTCAGGGGACGGCCCTTATTTTTTAAAATGGCAATTTTCTATTTATGATTACCCAATGGCACATACTACTAAAAAAGTATATTATTATGATAATGGTTCATTTACATGAAGCAGGGTTTTACACATGAGCTGTTTTACTCAGTATCTTTTAATAGAGACCTACATTGTTTGGGGGGTATAGTTTTCCTTTAATTTAAATTGTGTCTCAAGACAGGACACTGGCTCAGCTGTAGCTAAACATTTGTTGGGACATCATGGGGGTGAACTGTGAATATTCTTTCACAGCCTTGTGCTTAGCGACTGCCATAAAACAGGCGGAAAACAGAGGGCCCCAATGCAGCCTGAACCTGCTACTACTCCTTATTTTTGTTTTAGGGTATCAGTTCAAGAAATAAATTGATTTACAAACAACAAAATGAATTCCATTAGTCCAACCTGCCTGCACTTTACCATCGCTTTAACCTGACCAATGAGATCATGCCCAAACTGTCAGGTATGAAATAAGCTTTATACTGGTTCCAATGCCATTAAATAGGGCACAATTACTGAATAATATCCAACCTGAGATGCTGTACAGAGATGGAGCCAGTCTCCAAGCTGTTTACTGATCCCTGTTCAAACATTTTTTTTCTTTCTCCAAAATGGTTTAGGTTATACACACAATAAATATCCATTTTCTTAGAATAACAGGAGATACAGATCTATATACTCAGTCCTTCTTAGTCCTTCAGTGATTTCCAGGAAAAAAGAACTACACTGAAGGCTTCTATTTTTACACAGCTAATAAATTATCTCAGTTGTGATGTATGACGTCTCCTTTATGGCTCCTCTTTTTTTCACGTTTCCTTAGGAAGAATTTCTTACTGCAGTAAAGTCTGCCCTCTCCTGGCTGAAACAGGCAGTTGCTTCATTTTACGAGGATTTGTTTAAACAAGAAGAAATATTTATTTTAATACAAAGTGACACAGATAAAGTAACACGGAGGATATTACATTTTTTTCCTGGGTTAAAATTACAAATAATCTTCTATTATCATACTTAGAAGTTAAATATACACATTACATATTTTGATATATATTTATATGGTTTGCAGCAGCATCAGAAGCAGCAGATAATAGCTCATTTATGAACCCAAAAGCAAGTGCACTTAAGGTTAAATGGGTGCAAAGCTGTGCCAGAAATATTGAGAATTTGCGTTTACAAATAGTTTTTCAATCTAATTCCATGTCTGAGACTTCTCCGGGCAAAGTGTCCTTTCTGTTCTGTAGTGTGTCAGGAGGTGGGACTTCCAATGGGCAGGCTATGGAGTGGATTCTGATGGGCGAATAAATTCGGCAGGCGCAAATTCGCTGCAAATTTCTGTGTTTTTCAGCGGGCGAATAAATTCTCAAAACTGTGCGAAAATTCACTGGCAAAAAATCCGGCGCATCAAAAAAATGTGATTGCATGTCAGAATAGTCGCGCAAAATAAAATTTGTTCCGCGTCAAAATTATTTGGACGCCCATTGAATTTGGGCTTTTGGACAAAATAGGCGTGCATATAAAAATTATCGCGGGCGTGGAAATTAAACTAATTTTGATGCCCGTTGGCTGCAAAGAGTTTCGCAAATTTTTTGGTGAAACGGGACAAATTCGCTCATCACTATTCAGGGGCAGTGAGGTAAGGTGAGAAACCTATTAAAGGGAACCTAAGGAATAATTCCAAATGTTTATCTATTGTGTTAGTCAAGCAAAATAAACTTCACTTACACAATATAGTTTATTGAAATCTTGTTTCCTTAAAGGGCAACTGTGGGGTAAAAATGTTATCCCCAACCAAAGGTGCGGGTTAATAGAGTTCACATTCCGGATGGGGATAACAGTAGTTTTTTTTTTATATTAAGGCAAGCTTTGCATCATCCCAAAATCATGTTTAAGCACCAGAATGGGGCACTAGTGATGGGCGAATTTATTTGCCAGGCAGGAATTTGTGTGATTAAATTCGCAAAATGCCCATGAAAATTCGCTGGCGAAAATTCACCGGCGTCAAACAAAAACGGACGCTGGCATCAAAAACAAGATGCCGGCGCCGTTTTGCGAATTTTTCAGCATTTCATGAATTTCGCAGGAAATTCGCACATTTTTCGAGGAAACGTCGCAAATTCGTCCATCACTATGGGGCACCTGTTGCCCATCCATATGCCCAGGCTACACAAGTATAGACGGTAAGGAGGGAGGAATTTAAGCAGAACAGTGACATCTAGGAAGTGCTGAATGGAAAGTTAAAGTAAGTGCCAGAGGCATAGAGGAGGAGCAGGCAATATATGATTGACAGCTGAGATTTTTAAATACCTTTACAACAGGTATGGATGTGTTCATCAAAAAAAAAAAGAATTCTAACTTCATGGTTAATTTGAAAAGGACTTTAATTATACAGCTTTTTATGTCTTGTGCCATAGAGGAGATACATTCTCACCGCACATTACAGAACAGAAACCATATTCTGCATGGAGAAGTCTCAGTTCCATCAAATATTTGGGGAGCTAAAAATATTGTAACAAAGGGCTGTGCTGTGCGCTGCACAAAATAGGAGTTTGTGTTTGGAGATCTGAGCCTTCTCCAGGCAAGGTGTGCTTTCTGTTCTGTAGTGTGGGGAGAATTGGATTCTAATGATGAACAAGTTGGTTTCTTTCAGGGCTGGAACTAGGGGTAAGCAGAAGAGGCACGTGCCTAGGGTTCAAATCTTGGGGGGGGGGGCACCAGGCACATTCCTTCCCTGTTGCCTACCCCTAGTCCGGCAGTGTTTCCTCACTGAATTGGGCCAAGCGAGTGCTACTGAATAGGGCGGGTGCTTGTTAGGGCATGGCCTCGCATGCGCTCATTCCCGTATGGCCACATGGGGCTGGGGCAGAGGGCGACGCAACCGGATGAGTTACCTGTGGTGTCCGGCTGGCATGGGCTGGCACTGGTTTCTTTACTCAGCTGACACCATGTTCCATTAAGGAAGTTCAATTTTCCAGATACACTACAGAGCAGAAATCAAACTCCGAAGGGAGCTAAATAAATGGCTGTGTTGTATGCATTTCCAAAATGGGAGCTCTGTATTCCTTAGGGCAGAGACACACATGGACAGGGCCGGAACTAGGGGTAGGCAGAGTAGGGAGCAAAGCTGGGGGGGGCGCCACGCACGTACCTCCTCTGTCGCCTACCCCAAGTCCGGTTCCCTTCTCTGCCCGACTGTCTGGTTATTATCACATCTTTTTCGCTTCTGCGCAAGCGCGCAAACTCCATTTCACGCATGCGCACGCGAGCACAGATTCGTGCATGCGCACGAGAGCATAGATTCACGCATGCGTAGATTCGCACAGGCGCCGCTACTGCCTGGCTTGCCTGGCCAGCGTGGCCCGGCTCTGCACATGGAGATTCGGGGGGGGGGGTGGCACTCAGAGCACTTTGTTTTCCAGGGAGATTTAGTCGCCCAGCAATAAAAAATCACCTCTTCTTTGGGCGAATAATCTTCACAAACTGCCTTCCCGCCGGCTAGAATCTAAATAGCCGGCACAATGGCACTCTGAGTGCTTAGTTTTCTAAAGTCGCTCGAAGATTCCTCGTGAGGCAACTTTGGGCAACTTCGGAAACAAAGTGTTTCGAGTGCCATCAAAACGCTTTGTTTTAGATTTTAGCCAGCGGGAAGGCAGTTCGGGGAGATAAGTCATCCAAAGAAGAGGCGATTTGTCGATAGGCAACTAATCTCCCCGAATCTCCACATGTGTCTCTGCCCTAACAGATATGTTTCCTTTAGTGGCACATTAAAGGTCACTGTGATCATCTTTTTTTGCTCTGTACGTGCTTCACAGCAGAGCCTTTATGTTACTTCACTGGCTTCTCCCTTCCCGGTGACATATCAGATAATTAGGCCAATAAATGGTGCACTGTCTTTGGAGAGAGAGAATATTTTGAAGTTGTTTTTATAGTGAAAGGTGACTTTGCCGTGGGGAATGATATAACATCCAGCTTTAATTTCTGGAAATAGTCTTGATCTTCTTTGTGCATCCCTCTTTTATAATGTTCAAACCCGTGTTCTTTAATATTCTATATCAGCGCCTTTCATGTGCTGCACTGGCTGTGATACCGCCACTGATTAAGAACTTGTATGGAATTAGATTAACAGGCTGGGGGCGCCCACCTCTCTTTGTTTTGGATAAGGCACCTGAACGTGCGAAAAAACTGAATTTTCTTTTATATTAAAAGGTACATTTTAAATGATCATTTTTAAGAGAGAAATAAAAAGGAAAGCGACTAAATTACTGGTGTAATACATATCCAGATATTGTCCTTTTTTAACCAATATATATGTTGAAATCGGTTCTGCTTCCTCTGTAGTTGCGCCCCTGCTTACCCTTGCGCCACCCCATTTGTCCATAGCTTTGTGACAACTTAAAAATAGTGATGGGCGAATTTGCGCCCGTTTTTGACGCCGAGGTCTGTTTTTTCAAAAAAAATTATTTTTGATGCCGGCAAATTTTTTGACGCAGGCGAATTTTCGCGGGCGTTTCGCGAATTTATTCGCTGACGGCGAATCACGCAAATTCGCTGCGAATTTGCGCCTGGCGAATAAATTCGCCCATCATTACTTAAAAACATATGATGACAAGAACCACATGGTTCATAGGCGCATAGGGATGGGCAATAGCCCATAGACCAAAGACACGCGTCAAAAAAAGTTCTCTAAAGTGCGTCTAAATTTCTTGAATGCCCATAGACTTTAATGGGCGTAGGCGGCATTTCGCCGGCGTAGAATTTTTGCCGAACCCAAACGGGTCAAATTCGCCCAAGCCTATGCATTATACATTCATGGACATTTGGAGATGTTGCCATAGAATTTACAGCACAGAACTTATTGCCCTTTTGTGAATAAACCAGAAGAACAACATTCCAGCCCATAGAGAAGTTCCAAATTGTGGCCCTTTGGGGAGTAGGGCTTGGAGCAGTGGCAGGATGGGCTCAGTCTGAAGGCCAGTTGGGGTGAACTTTTGGGAGAATGGACATTGTTCTCTTAGATAAACCTGAAAGCCCAACTTGAAGATTTAGGATAACTATGTATTTTTATCAATACTTCTCCTTACGAGTATGGAGCTCACAATTCAACCCAGACAACCACGTGTTCACTAGTCCCACCTGTAGTAATCAGTGGTTGTCTATTGCACTGAGCCAGTGCTCACAGCTTTCAATGCATTTAAATAAATAAAGAAAATGAAGATTTTTTTATATGATCCTGGAAAGAATATGTTTCAGTTGGAATCTCTAGATGCAAGAGTGTACAAGCAACTATGTATTTGTATATTTGCCATAGATGTTCTTGAAACTATAGCTAAAGGACCAAGACGGAAACATTTCCCTAAATAGGTATGGGATCTGTTATCCAGAATGCTTTAGACCTGGGGCTTTCTGGATAATGGGTCTTTCTGTAAGTTGGATCTTCATACATTGAGGGGCAGATTTATCAAGGGTCGAAGTGAAAATT
The DNA here is from genome assembly GCA_038501925.1 of Xenopus petersii. NCBI lineage: Eukaryota > Metazoa > Chordata > Amphibia > Anura > Pipidae > Xenopus > Xenopus petersii. The sequence continues at coordinate 153,948,496 of CM076682.1, forward strand.
CGAAGTAAAAAAATTAGAATTTTGAGCTATTCGAGTCCAAATTCGATTCGAATTTGAAAAAAATGTGAATATCGAAATTTATCATATACTGTCTCTTTAAAACTTCGACCATTCGCCATCTAAAACCTGCCAAATTGCTGTTTTAGCCTGCGGGGGACCTCCTAGATCTTATATGGAGTCAATTGGTGGACTTTTTTTTTAAGATACTTCGAATCAAATTCGATCGAATTCGATCTTACTTCGATTTGAACTATCAAATACAGCCTATTCACCCGCATAAAAACCTGTGATTTTTTTAAATCAATTTCAGTTGGTCTTTTTTTATTCGAATTCCGAAGATATGGGAGCTCAAAACAACTCCCATTCCTTCGAAATAAGGGTAATTCAATCCTAGTTTGGATCTAGTACAAGGCACTGTTTTATTAATAAAAAAGGAAATCATTTTTAAAAATTTGGATTATTTGGATACAATGGAGTCTATGGGAGATGGGCTTTCCGGGGCATTCTGGATAACAGGTTTCTGTATAATGGATCCCATTCCTGTATTTGTACTCGTTTTATGTTGTATGAGCTAAGGGGTGCCTGGACCAAAGGTTGCATTCCAAGTGGAGCTTGAACTAAAAAAGTTTGCCATAACGGGAGCTGGCACTTAGAATATGGCACTTAGGTTGCAGAACACTACAGATTGCACAGAGGGTCAGATATTGTTATTTAGATTCTCCTATCTATGTTCCTAAGCCACGGACACAGAGAGACAGATGGACCGGGGAGTAAAATAAATGCAGACAGTTGAGCAGAGCGAGTGAGAGATTGATTACTTTCCTTAGAAAATAAATCTATCTATTAACAGCCATTACTTATAAATCCCTGCCTTCTCTATCACCGCTCTGAAGCTGGCCTAAAGCACTAGGAAATCCCCCCGTGGTGGAGCTAATTAACTGACTGAGGGTGCCACAATCGATTTTCGTGCTTATATAAATAGGAGTCGATCAGAAGCTCTTGTGCATTTGAAGTCAACTCCATGATTGGCTTTAGGAAGCAAAACTCCAGAAAAAAGAACCTCTCTCTCTCTCTCTCTCCCTCTCTCTCCCTCTCACTCTCTCTCTCTCTCTTTTCCTCTGTTTATCGTTCTTACTAGAAATATGGAACCTGTTATCCAGAATGCTTGGGACGTGGGGTTTTCCAGATAATGGATCTTTCTGTAATTTGGATCTTCATACCTTATGTCTACTAGAAAATTATGTAAACATTAAATAAACCCAATAGGCTGGTTTTTCTTCCAATAAGGATTAATTATGGCTTAGTTGTGATCAAGTACAAGCTACTGTTTTATTATTACACAGAAAAAGGAAATCATTTAAAAAGAAAAAATGAATTATTTCATTATAATGGAGTCTATGAGAGATGGCTTTTCCATAATTCAAAACTTTCTGGATAACGGGTCTTTCCGTAATTTGAATCTTCATACCTTAAGGGGCCAATTCATTAACTTCGAGTGAAGGAATAGAAGAAAAAATACTTCGAATTTCGAAGTGTTTTTTTGGCTACTTCGACCATCGAATGGGCTACTTCGACCTTTGACTACGACTTCGAATCGAAGGATTCGAACTAAAAATCGTTTGACTATTCGACCATTTGACATTGAAGTACTGTCTCTTTAAGAAAAAACTTCGACCCCCTAGTTCACCACCTAAAAGCTACCGAACCCAATGTTAGCCTATGTGGAAGGTCCCCATAGGCTCGGCTAAGTTTTTTTGGTCGAAGGATAATCCTTTGATCGTTGGATTAAAATCCTTCGAATCGTTCGATTCAAAGGATTTAATCGTTCGATCGAAAGTAGAAATAACAATACATTTGTATCTTTACAGAGCATTTGTTTTTTTAGATGGGTTCAGTGACCTCTATTTGAAAGTTGGAACGAGTCAGAAGAAGAAGACAAATAATTCTAAAACTATAAAAAAATATATAATGAAGACCAACTGAAAAGTTGCTTAGATCTGGCCATTATATAACATGCTAGAAATAAACTTAAAGGTGACCCACCCCCTTTAAGCTTGGTATTAACCTTAACCAAGTCTAGTATCCCATAGCAACCAGTCACACGTTTCCTTTCAGACTGGTAACGAGTAGATCTGTCTAATTTCACTTTGTTGAAAAATATGGGAAACCATGGGAAAATTCTCAAAATGCCAAAAATTTGAAAACCTGGTTGAACTTAATGGACAATTACGATTTTTTTCAAAACTATGAATGCTGAACCATTTATTATAAGATCTGACTATAAAAAAGAACGATAAAAATTCAAAAACCTCCAAAACTCCTAAAAATGTTAGTTTTTTGGACAATTGAGTAGCAAAAAATAAAAAAAAAGTCTGAATGGCTAAAACCAGATCCAATAGGATCAGTGAACTCCCACTTTATTTCTAATATGTTATAAAAACACTGGAGTCATAGGACATTTTTTCACTGTGACTTTTTTCCAACAAATTACATCAAGGTCAATGGAAATATTCACGAAAATATTCCCCGATGGCAAAATGTGGAATTTCACTGCAAAATCGTGCCTGGCAAAAAAAATATTGATATTCACAAATAACCAGTAAATGCAACGTGCTATTTGGTTGATCCTATGCAAACATGCCGACTTTTAGTACATTCCATATAGCAAGGATTTTTGGGGACCTGCAGTATCATTGGTAACGTTCAACAGCTTATTTACTAACATTTGAATTTTTTTGTTTTATTACTCTAAAAATGCGACGTTTATAAAATGTAAAAACCACAAAACGTTGTCAAGTGAAAGCAGTCGATGTCCCTTGACGAACTCAACGGGAGTTCACTGATCCTATTGGACCAGGTTTTAGCCATTCAGACGTTTTCGGGGTTTTTTTTGCTACTCCATTGTCCAAAAATCTAAAATTTTAGAGGTTTTGCAGGTTTTTATATTTTTTATCATTCTTTTTTATAGTCACAGCTCATAATAAATGACACAGCATTAATGGGTTTAGAGAAATCATAGTTTTAAAAAACTCTCAAACTACTAAAATGAGAATTTTGATAAATGGGGTGGTTCACCTTTAAGTTAACTTTGCCAATTCTAAGTAGCTTTGGTCTTCGTTATTTATTTTGTATAGTTTTTGAATTGTTTGCTTTCTTCTTCTGACTCTTTCCAGCTTTGAAATGGGGGTCACTGACCCCATCTAAAAACAAATGCTCTGTAAGGCTTCAAATGTATTGTTATTACTAATTTTATTGCTCGTCTTTCTATTCAGACCCTCCGCTATTAATATTCCATATTCTCATTAAAATCAATGCATGGTTGCTAGGGTAATTTGGCCCCTAGCAACCCGTTTACTGACATTGCAAACTGGAGAGCAATTGAATATAAAATGAAATAACTCAAAAAACACAAATAATAAAAAATGAAAACCAATTGCAAATTGTCTCAGAATATCACTCTCTACATCATATATAGGGGCACATTTACTATTGAATATCGAAGTCGAAGGATTAACCGCAATTACTTCGTTCGATCGAACTATTAAATCCTTCGAATCGAACGATTTGAAGGATTTTAATCCATCGATCAAACGATTTTCCTTCGATCAGAAATTGCCTAGAAAGCTTTTGGGGAAGGCCCCCATAGGCTAACATTGGTGCTCGGTAAGTTTTAGGTGGCGAAGTAGGTGGTCGAAGTTTTTTTTAAAGAGACAGTACTTCGACTATCAAATGGTCGAATAGTCAAACGATTTTTAGTCGAATCGTTCGATTCAAAGTCAAAGTCGTAGTCGAAGGTCAAAGTAGCCAAAAAAATACTTCGAAATTCAAAGTATTTTTCATTCTAATCCTTCACTCGAGCTAAGTATATGTGCCCTTAAAAGTTAACTCAAAGGTGAACAACCCCTTTAATATCAATATCTGATATCCCATAATTCCTTGATTTATCCCAAATAAGCACAGCGCTTCCCCATTATTCTCCCTATGGATAATTTAATTGCCTTTTTGTGTTAACTTTACTGCTGTGAATCTCGCAGTCCTGCTGCGTCCAAGCCCATCAGATCTGCACTATTATTATGTATATTATATAAAACCCTACAAATACAGCCGAGCTCTATGACTATCCGAATATTCTGCCAATACAGTAACTCATTCCCCTTGCCGACATTTTCCCTCCGCACGCAACACTCCTGCAGTTCAACCTCACCAACTTTTTTTCCTTTTCAGAAAAAATTGCCTCCATCCTTTACTTTGTCACTTTAATGTCGATGTTCCCAATCTCACCCACTCATCCAATTGACATTAATGTCCTTTAATCCTCCCTGATCCATTCCTGGTACCTGTCTCACAGTACAACACGCACCATTATGCTCTTGCCGGATAAACGTTAACCTGATTTATCTCTGTTCTTCTTCTTCTGCTTATACTGGGGGAGCTTTAATTAAAGGCAGAAATGTACCTTTTTGAATACAGAAGCCAAAGCTTATGGCTGGTTACTTGTGTAATCAGAGATATACGGGTGCTTATTAGTGGGGGTGCAGAATGTGCTGAGCTCAGTCCCTGGTGCTCCCTGTCCTGCATGTAAATGACATTATAGCACCTGGGAAATTCCAGGGGATACTCATGTGCCCTCACCTTACACCCCCTAATAATACAGCACTGCAGAAAAATGCAGGACAGTTCTTTGCAATTTATTCCAGGGCCACTAAGAGCTGTGCCTCAATGTGCAACACATGCAATTTAAATAAATCCTCTTATAATGACCCAGCTGTAAGCAGGGCTGCCATCAGAAATCGCAGGGCCCCATACAACAAAATTTCCTGGGCCCCCTGGGCTGTGCCCCCCAAAAGCCTCACCTACAGGTCAGCTGTCCCCCCCCCTCACAGGTCCAGCCCCTGTTGGCTAGGGTTCCCACATATTAATAAAAAAATATTGGTGGTCAGGGCCCCCCCATTAAAAAAACATTAGTGGTCAGGACCCCACAAGGGCCCCCTTAAACATACATGTAAGAAAACTTGCCCCCCCCAGAAGTTTAAATAAAATTTGGTGCCCATGGCCCCACCACACATCAGGGACCACAAAGGGTTACCTTTAGGGGGGCCCTGCCATGTTACACTTACTTCATTAGTGTGACCCACCTGCTGTCAGTGAGCTGCCAACTACAGAAGGGAGGAGGGGAGCACAGGTGGCTGCATCTTCTACCAGTGACAGCATTTTCTTCCCTTATTGGTCACAGAATTTCAAGTCCCGGTAAAGCTTCATGGTGATTGGATGAGCTGGAGGAGAAGTTCAAACCTCAGCTATCCAATCCCTGAGCAGCTGAACCGGGATTTAAACTCAGTGACCAATAAGGGGAAGTAATGGACAGAAGATACCTCCCCTTGTGCTCCCGCCCTGCCTTCCCAAAGTCAGCAGCTCTCAGAAAGCAGGGGGACCCAGCTAATCAAGTAAGTGCGGTGTGGCCGGGCCCCCCTTACCCTCGGGACCCCCTACAACTCTCCCCCCTGTACCCCCTGACGGCTGCCCTGGCTGTAAGTAGTTGCTAAATGAAATGAACAAGGGGAACAAATGATGAAGGGGAGCAAAATCATGGCCCATAGTGTTTTTTTAGCCAGCACTAGTCTGAATCATTAGTAAATGCTCCTATTAGCCCACAGTTGCAGTCTCATCCAGAGGCATAACTGCAGAAAGCTGGGCACCCCCCCCCCACAAAAAAATTCCCAGACGCAAACTTCTGTGCTAACCAGCCTGCCCCCCAGATTAGTGATGGGCGAATTTCTCCTGTTTCACTGAAAAATATGAGAATTTCCCATGAAATCCGGGAAACGGCAAGAAATTTGTGAAAATTGGCGCACGTGTCAATTTTGGACGCACGTCGGAAAAGTTGATCACGTCAATTGTGATGCCAGTGTTAAAGTTAATGGGTGTCCGAAATTTTTTGATGCAGGCAAATTTTCGCTGGGGTTTTGTGAATTTATCCACCGGCGGTAAAAACACCTAAATTTGCAGCGAATTCATGCCAGGCTATCACATGACCTTGTCTTACTATACACACAATCCTGCCGCTGCAGCGTCTTTCAAGAAAAGAGTTAATGCTGCAGATAAAAAGAAATTTCTTAACATGCAATCACGTCTTCCTCTACTCGCACCCTCTAAAGACAATAGTGCATTCAATTATACTTCCCCTTTAAAAGTAAAAAATAAAAGAAAGCTCGTATGCGTGGCAGTGATATAAGTGCTTTGATTGCTGTCTGTAAAAGGAATATTGAATAATGTCGTTGGTTGCTGATTATTGGTAGTGAAACATTCCTGTTCCTGCCTGCTGCTACTTAAAGGAGATAATTATCCCGTTAATTAAATTCTATTACTGTGTCATGTCTGTCACTCAAAGGCTTTGTCATGTTCTGTATGGAAAGGTGTGACTGTCAGAGTCCCATGATTACCTGGAGAGGGGTGGGGATATTTTCATTAAATAAGCCTTGTTTTCAATAAATGATTTGAAGCTTGGAGGGTGTTTGGCAAAAGAGCTGGCAATTTCTCCTCCATCAGACTAAGTGGTAATCGGCTGGACCCTGCGTTGCTCCCACCGATCATGTGATTATCATTCAGAAATCACTTGACCCACCAGTGCACCAGTGCATCCTTTATCCGGGAGCCTGTTATCCAGAAATCTCCGAAATTACAGTAAGGCCATCTCCTATAGACTCCATTTTATCCAAATAATTCAATTTTTTAAAAAATGCTTTCCCTTTTTCTGTGTAATAATAAAACAGTAGCTTGTACTTGATCCCAACTAAGATATAATTAATCCTTATTGGAAGCAAAACCAGCCTATTGGGTTTATTTAATGTTTACATGATTTTCTAGTAGACTTAAGGTATGAAGATCCATATTATGGAAAGACTCATTATCCGGAAAATCCCAGGTTCCAAGCATTCTGGATAACAGGTCCCATAACTGTATTAATACCAACAGAGGGGCAATTGTGACTGTTTAGCCATCCGCCCGCTGATGCTACATGTACAAATTGCTACATGATATATACTAGTTTATTTGTAATTGCATCAAAATCAAAATCTGCTTTAAAACATCAGTTTAATGCGATGGGTAAAGAAATCATTTGCAGTGTAAAATCCATCAACCGTGATGGAGCTCACTTTCTTTTGGGAGACTGCCATGTGTTTTGGAAAAGAACTGAGAAAGCACAGCCAGCAGTCACTTTGTTTCTTAAATGAGAACTTATCCAATAGATCCTGTAAGAAATATCCTTATAAACTGTGGCATCTTGTCTTTTTATGGCCACAGAACCCCTCTAATATCCTTATCATTTACAGTAGGGGGTACATTATCCCTTATAATACACAAGTGATACTCAGAGTTCCCTGTATAACTCAGCCCGCAGCCTTGTGCCTTTATATGGTCAAAGAACAACCCCTCAGTGACTTCTAATATCCTTATCATTTACAGTAGGGGGTATATTATACCTTATAATACATGAGTGATACTCAGAGTTCCCTGTATAACTCAGCCTGCAGCCTTGTGCCTTTATATGGTCACAGAACCCCTCAGTGAATTCAAATATCCTTATCATTTACAGTAGGGGGTACATTATACCTTATAATACATGGGTGATACTCAGAGTTCCCTGTATAACTCAGCCTGCAGCCTTGCGCCTTTATATGGTCACAGAACACCTCAGTGACTTCTAATATCCTTATCATTTACAGTAGGGGGTACATTATACCTTATAATACATGAGTGATTCTCAGAGTTCCCTGTATAACTCAGCCTGCAGCCTTGTGCCTTTATATGGTCACAGAACCCCTCAGTGAATTCAAATATCCTTATAATTTACAGTAGGGAATACATTATAATACAAGAGTGATACTCAAATTATGAGCAATCCTAGCATTCCTTTATTTATATATGTGTATAAATAGATATAAATATGTACTGTTAAACATGAAATAAGTTCATTGCTCTGGAATTCCGAGTAGGAGCCAATCCCATGACATATATACTTGAAGCTGGAGACCCTATAAGCAATTTCTTCTTTTCCCATCATTACATTGTACATCCCTATTGTGTATCTGTTTAGCAATTTTTTTTAGGTCAACAACATCCCTGTGGCTTTAACATTTTCCATTTGCAATTATTTTCATTAAGGGGCTCCGGTAAGAAGTTTACATGGTTAAACAACTCAATCTAAAATTAAATAGACCCCATGTAACATTCATGGAAATGCTCAAATATTAACGATTGTGCATAGAGCACCCCCGAGAATATCTTCTGAAATAGATGTAAAAATAATAATCCAGAGCAGAAATCCCAGCTGCCTTCTCAGACTATAATCTGCGGCTTTAGGAAGTAATAAAGTACAATATCAAAGTCTAAACTGTTTTATGAAGGTGTTGGACTACAAATCCCAGTGCCCTCTGTTGATATAACTAAGGCTCTTGGCACTGTAAAGGAAGTACTGTATATTGTTTCTCTACTGGGAAATATGGGGAAACTTATTAGGGAAGATTCAGCAACTCCTCGAGTGTCATATAATTCAAACCACGGTTTCTAGCATGAGATCTAATGTAAATGGCTGACCCCTAACCCCAGTGGTTACAAAACAATGAGGCTGCCTCCCCCTGTGGGGGGTTTGGAGTATTGGCTGAGGTGGGGCTCAAGAAAGCCATATGGGGAGGCCAAATCTTTCTTCTAAGACCACATCAATGATGTTAAGCTTCAATTCCTTTAGAATTCTGGTCAACAGTGTCATTCCTGTGTCACAACAAAGAAATAGATTTACAGTCCAGATATATAAGGAGGTTTGTTTCAGCCTCTATTCCATTTGGGGTGCATTTTAAACAAGGTCTTGCTCTTGATTATGAAGCTGATCTTGGCATTAGATGAACATGATATGGCATATCTTCAGACCCATGTTCTTCTTATAAGTCATGGACGTTGGCACCACTGCTTGTCACCCAAAAGCCTATGTCCTCTACTCAACAAAGGTTTTCCTAAGAAAATTAACCTTAGGGACACCTTTTTCCATTGTTTATGCTAGGGTGCAACAGATCAATGCATGGACAGTTTAGTTAGAAGTTTGTGTACCCACAATGCAACATTTCTTCCTAGATGTACATGTCAGCTGCAACCAGACTCTACAATTTGTAGTAGTAAATTGCAAAAAATTTCACTCGTGGGGGAATTAGAATGCAGATGGAATATATGGATCTTAAAGCTCCCCAGTTGCTCTCCTTACCACATTTGAAGAACTAGGAAGGTCATGTTTTAAACTAGTGATCCCCAACCAGTGGCTTATGAGCTACATGTTGCTCACCAACCCATTCGATGTTGCTCCCATTGGCATCGAAGCAGGTGCTTATTTTTGAATTCTTGGCTTGGAGGCGAGTTTTGGTTGCATAAAAACCAGGTATTCTGCCAAACAGAGTCTCCTGTAGGCTTCCTGTCAACATATGGCTACCAAATGGGCAATCACAGCCTGTATTTGGCACCCCCAAGGAATGTTTTGCATGTTTATGTTGCTCTCTAACTTTTATTTATACTTGATTGTTGCTCACAGGCAAAAAAGTTTGGGGATCCCTGCCCTAAACCATCATTGGACAGCCAAGCATGCCAAATAGGTGTCAGCTAATAAAATTGGGGTCAACTAGGAAGAATTAGGGATAGATGAGCCCAAAGAAACTGTGCACAAAGCAAACCAAGGCCAACAGTAGGGGGCTAACTACAACTCCAGATGGAACCTGTAAGTCTCAATGTTCTGTATAAAGTGCTACTTTATTCTTCTTGTCCAAAACTCATAATCTGACATTTACTGTTTTACCCAAGGGTTTAGATTGGTCTATTATTATATATATATATATATATATATATATATATATATATATATATATATATATATATATATATGTATGTAGCACTATAGTAAAATGAGCAGCACTGTCTCTACTAAGAGCTTACCCTAACATACATTTGTACTCTGGATGAGACCTTTCTCTCAGGGGTGAAGCCCTCGCGATGGTGTGGAGGCAGGGTGTAGTGGAACTGTAACTTTATGCTTAACCAGAGAACTTAGTTTATTCAACAGAATAATCCACATAGGAGTTCACAGAAATCATCAAGAACATAGATCAGGATAGCATATACTCACAAGTACCAATGATCATTTCAGTTAGGAATTCGAATGGGCAGCACTCCGATTAAAAGAAAGCCTTTATTTTTCACATGCAGGGCAACAACAACAGAGCAATGATCATTTCAGCCCCTGCAGGCAAGGGAACATACACAGCAGCAATTGAAGTTACACCCAGCTTTCAGCCTTTTCCCTAAGTGGAACCTAGGGGAATCTCTACATCACTAAGTCTGTACACTTAGTCATTACTTCTGGGCAATTAGTACCAGGGATCTTAATCCCTGTGACTCTCCTCGTCAGAGACTTAGGCTGCACAACTAAATAACCTGTCTGTCACTACTAGAGTGAACTATTACAGAATATAGCTTATCCTTTACTAGACCTAATGTAACTAGGTTCCACTAGCCATTCCCTTCCTGCCTGCTTGGTAAGGGCTGAATCAATGGACATTGAGCACATGGTTACCTAGACCTTTACATTATAGCAAAGTGCCATCTACTGTACACTGGAAGAACACCAAGGGGCAAAGCTTAAGGCAGAATAATGAAATAGGTCCCCCCTTAGGACTAGTGATGGGCGAATTTGTCCCATTTCGCTGTAACATTTTCGAATTTCCAGTGAAATTCATAATCTGACATAATGTTAATGGGCAACGGCTTTCACAATCAGAATAATTTTTATACACGGATGTTTCGACGTGAGCAACTTTTCTCTCAAGGGGCAAAGTTTAAGGCAGAATAATGAAATAGGTCCCCCATTAGGACTAGTGATGGGCAAATTTGTCCCGTTTTGCTGAAAAATTTGCGAATTTCCAGTGAAATTCATAATCTGACATAATGTTAATGGGCAACAGTTTTCACAATCTGAATAATGTTGATGCGCGGTGGTTTCGTTGTGAGCAACTTTTCCGGCACGTGTCTAAAATTGTATGCAAATTCACGCCTGGCAGCCAATCGCCCATCACTGAGGAATTGCCTGGCAATAGTAATTAGGGTGGCTAATTTACCCGATCCCTACATATATTTATACATATATATATATATATATCCCCTTGGATAATTTCAGCGAGACATTATTCAAACAAACATAATCTTATTTGTTCCAATTACATTTACCAAAGCAAATCTGTATTGCATTTGCATGAAGAATAATCTCCTGCCACCAAGTGAAGTAGAGTTTGATTGCATTAATGAAATCAAGGCAATAAAAAGGCAATAGAAAAGCGTCATGTACATCTCATTCGGCCCATCCCAGGAACACCGATGCTCATTGGTGAAACGTATGAATCAAAGTGACACCCACTCCCCCAAAGAAATGGGAGAAGACAACGATCTCTGTTTGATGGGATGATAATTCTGAATCCAATACAGAGAAATTCTGTCATCTACAGTGTAGACTTTCCATATCAATCTTCCACTGCTGGGCGATGGCAGCGCCAGAACCATTACAAATGAATGTTCCTCGCATACTCGCACAAAACGCTTTTTGTCATGGTTCTGCATACAAAATACTCTCTTGCCAAGGAAGCCTCAGATCAAGGAAAAGTCTTAAAAAAATTTTTTTGTCTATATAATTCAAAATTTTAAAAATGATTTCCTTTTTCTCTGCAATAATAAAACAGTACCTTGTACTTGATCCAAACTAAGATATAATTAATCCTTATTGGAGGCAAAACAAGCCTATTGAGTTTATTTAATGTTTAAATTATTTTTAGTAGACTTAAAGTAGGGAGGTTCAAATGACAGAAAGACCTCTTATCTGGAAACCTTATCTGGATAACAGGTCCCATGCCTATTTATTATAAGTTGGTCTCTAAGCTCAAGTATCTGATGGAAGCCCAGAGCATGTGCTATGAGCAGACCATGAACATGGAGACTTTGGGACACAGTACTTTCCTGCTAAAGGGCCGTGGAGGACCTGGTCTGATACAGAAGCTCAAGGTGTTGGGTGTAGCATAACTGTCTTAGATTTGTGTTGAGCTTTAGTTGGTCGTTAATAGCGACTTCTAATGTTGTATTAAGAGGAAATGCTCCATTCTTGTTTTTTCCAAGTTCTGCAACACTATATATATATATATATATATACATATATATATATATCTTTATTACTATGGCTTAGATAGATGAACTATAACAAAAAAGGGAAAGTTGTGCTCACCGCTCATTTTCAAACCATCTATTGGGGTGTAATGAGGCTGTGACCACAAAATTCATATAGACAAATACAATAGGTACTCTGTACTCAACCCATCATCAATATATCCTTAATATATTGATAATGGGTTGAGTACAGTACTTTTGTATTTGTCTATTAGATAGATGAACTACCACAAAGGAAACTGAGAAACAAATCCATCTGCATTTCAAGTCACCATGTAAGGAATGAGCCCAAATCTACTCCTCTGCACTTATGCAAATAATTGTTCTGGGTCATTATAATCTCCGCATTCACTTTCCAGAATTGTTGCCATCTGCTTTCACTAACATGTTTCCTCTGAGCGAGCCGACATGCTCAGCACACAATGAGCCGCACTGCTAGCAGTCAAGGTCACCAGTCACAACGTTCTGCCTTTAACCAATTTGTCACGGCTGACATCAGGCTTCTGATGTGTTTTAGGAAGCAATGAGAGATGTTTTTATAGTCAAGTGCCATGCAGAATATTAACGTTCAACAAGGATGGACAGAAGCCTGGTGCAATGTAACAATGGTCATGTACTATGTGATTCTTACAGTGTGACCTCAGTATTTATGGAAAGCAAATGCTACTGAAACTCTTCATGAAATATTTATTATGAGCTGGATGGTAAAACAGCCTTTATTTGCATCGATTGATACAACGACAATATACAATGATGCTAGGAGAGCAGAAGCAGATGCAAGGACCCATTGCAACCCCCCCCACACCATATCATAAATACACCAACTTATCTGTGAAAGAGCTAGATCAAAATTATCTGTCAAAGAGATAGAACAGAAATGGTTGTGTTCAGTTCAGAGATTTAAAGGAGAACTAAAATAATCGTTAAACCCATTAGCCATCTCCCACTTCCTCTGCCTTCTCCTTGGCTTTGTCCCCCAACAACGCCTGCACAGACTTCCACTTTATTGCTAACTCCAGGTCACTCCAGATCTTTCGTTCAACACTAGGATGGATGTTGGCGCAGCTTCAAATAGAGACACTTTTTGTCATGACTAGCTGTAAATGGCGCCCAGGTAGTCCAACAATGGAGAAAAGCTACTTTAAAATAAGCAGAGTGGTTTATGTTGGACAAGTATAGCGTTACTCATACAGGGCTTCCCAGAAATTCGCCTCTTCTAGTGCAAAGAGCGCAAATGCACTCTTTGCACTAGCGACGTGGACCACCCCCGACCCCTCCAGCACAATGTGGACCGCCCCTGACCCCTTCCGGTACTGAAGATGTAAGTGCCATGGGGGCGGCAAAAGGAAGGTCACCTCAGGCGGCAAAATGACCAGGATCATCCCTGTCCCCTTTCTACAATAACTACTAATGCAACGATAATTAACTCAGTCATATGCTCTCTGTGGATGATCTTTGATTTTTTTCTCTCTCTAATAATATTAATACCAGTGCTGAAACCTGCTACTTTTACCATCATAATATTGCAAGAACCAACCGCTTTTTCTTTCAAACAACTACTAAATGTTCACTGTCATGTCCTTATGCTATCCCACCTTGACTACTGCAACCTACTAACAGACCTCCCAGACTGCCACCTTTCCCCCCTTCAGACAATCATAATCCTCCTTCTATGACCTACAAAGGACATGTTCCTTCACTCTTCTGCTCCTCACAAAACTCTCAGTATGTTACTGGTCATTGCTGGCATTTCTCTTAAAACCATAATTTTAACACACCTCCCACATTCGCTGCTTTCATCCGTCCTGAGCCTTTCTCTGTTGTTGCTTGTTTCCTATGGAATTCCATCCCTGTATTCCTCTATAAGGAACTCTCCTTCACCTTCCAAAGGTAAACTCAAATCTGATCTAGAACACAGGGATGGTATCTGCTCTAATCTTGACAATCTTGGGCAGGGGCCTCTTTCCTCCTTTTCTTCTACATAGCTCCCTGTTTCTCAAGGTAACATACCTTTGGCCTTGGTTTTGATATTAAAATAAAAAAGAATGGGTTTGAGTTTCCAGGTCATAGCATCCTAGCAACCTGACATTCTTTAAAGTTTCATAGTAGGAGAGAAAGGCACAGCAAATATAAATAAAGATCCACTTAAATGTTGATTAATCTTATCCATTGTATCAAAGGTAGTTGAAAGGTAAGCTTTCCCTTTAAAGCAGGAGGGGACACACTTTAGTGACACTGGGAGGGAGAAACAGAAATCAGGCAGTGGTCTGATTCCTCCATGTCCCCCATCACAATGTCCGACAAGTCACACGCCTTCGGTTCTGTTATCCCTAGAGGGAAGTTGCGTGGTGATTTGGAGATGAAATGGACCTACATTCTCGCCAGCTAATTGCATGTCAAATGTGCTTTTCGCTCTTTGCTTCTGAGCTCTGAGCTATCACAGGAAGATTCCCCAGACATCTGTTGTACCGACAAACTAAAAATATGCTGTAAACTAAATGGGGATAAAAATAATTCAGCAAGCAGAGATATCAAAGCCACAAAGCGAAGCCTATTGGAGAGGCTTTCCTTTCTGACAGTGACACCTACAGGACAGAGAGGGGTAGGGACTAGTCTAATCGGCACAGTTTATCTCTAGGCGGCTTAAAAAGCACTTTTGGGACTCAGTGGCTGACAGCACCAAAGGGGGATACTTTGCATCTCATAAAAAACAGAATTAATTCACTACCATATTAAACTGTCAGCTCCAGGAATAAACATTCTGCCTGTATTAAGCACCAAAGTCCATATCTGTCTTACAGGACTGTTCCATTATAAACCCCAGGGGCACTGTACACAAACACACAAACTGTTCTCTGCACTGCTGGTTCTGACTCTGGAAACATCCAAACAGAAGCCAGAAGGCTGAAAAGTTTGAATGCATGTTTACTGGAAATTTGCTTAGAATATACATTTCTGGCTTATGTTGAAGGCAAAGGGAAAAGTGGTCTTGCAATGCACTTTCCAAAAGCATTGGGAGTGGGGGGGGGGGGGGTCTTAGCATTCATTTTCTAAAGCATAGGACAAATGTACAAAGAATATGAGGTTTGTGCTAGTTTTTGGACTAGTTTTTGGACTTATGCACCATGCCCCACATGCAGTAAATGCATCTGCCCTATGTACTCATTCTGCTCTGCTGCTTTAACTGACGCATTAGCAAAGACGATGGAAAAAGAAGACTTTGGACAACTGACCACACTGGAGACAATGTCCAACCTGACTGCCTAAAAGAAATCTATGCAACCAGGTCGTACTGAAATACGTTGTTTCCTTGTTGGACTATAAACTCCCACAATGTACTAACTAAGGTCTTCAAACATCTCAGATATCTACTCACACTCGACTGGATGTTGATTGTTCACGAAGATTGTAGGGTTCCCACACATGGACAATGGGGTGGCCAGTTTGGCAGAAGCAATGGAAATGGTCACATACTGCCCTGAGTGTTCCAGAGTAAAAGTTGGCCATACCGATAACTTCTTTAATGCAATTTATTGTATATGTATGTTGGGTGGCCAATCCCGACTGATAAATATGTACCATGACTGTTGTATTGGTCAGTGGAAAAAAAGGAAGTGGAGACATGGCAGCTCTGTTTCAATCACAGGGGCTGTTATCCTGACCAACCAGAACAATAGAAATGCAATCCCTCATATGGTATCTGTCTGGTTGGATCCTGGGCCAGTTAGTGAGAAACCATTGGTCTGTAAGTCTCCCATACTTGCATCTAAATGTATTTTGCAGAATGGGGAGTGGCACAAGATATTCCTCATATTACGTGCACTTTGCCTTCAATGATTCAGTTAAACCACCTGATGAGACCTACAACACGTAGAATTCATTGTGTTTGGCCCATTCAGTTATACCCTAGAGAGCAACAACAATGATGGGTACGTTAGAGCACATGGAGTCAGGTCCGGATTTACAAAGCGGTCACCCCTAGGCCCTCTGCCATTCATTGGCCCTGTCCCCTCCCCTTTATTTGCACACATTTTCATAGGGACCAGAGCAATGGGGATTGGTACATGGGGAATTTTAAAAAAACAATTGTATCTCCTGCGCATCAACAGTATTTATGAACCAATGTAAGTGTTGTTGGGCAGCATGCCGCCCCCTAAAAACCTGCCGCCCTAGACCTGGGCCTTGGAGGCCTTTCCACAAATCCGTGCCTGCATAGAGTCACAGTGATGGTTCAGCTCTATAGCTTTGCCAGACTACAGCTCCCAGAATCCCCCATCAGCTAAAATAAGCAGAAAGCTGGGAGCTGTCGGGTGGCAAAAGCCAAAGTGGTATTAGCTTGATCTGTTATAGAATTCTTGTCTGCAGAACTCATCACCTTCACGGAAACTTTCTTAATGGACCATGTTTTGTCCCTTCATGGCACCTTCTGTACCAATCCCTATGCGATTCCCAGCTAAATAAACTGCTAACAGTCTGGCCATATCACATTAACTTAAAGTGAGAGTAAGGGTTAAAATGGAGACTTGCTTGCTTTGCATTAACCTTTACACTGCCAGCTTCACTACTGACGCCTTCCTGTTTATCATTGATCATCAACACTGGGTGACTTGCCATCTTCCTTGTAGCCTTAAATCAGGGCACCCTGCATGAGTCACTGGTTGCCATGGCGATATGCAGATGGCACCTTTGAAATGTCTAACAGATCCAGGAGGTACAGCACGCTGGGATTTTTTTTAGCATCGTATATATTAAAAGGATTGATTTTTGCTTCCCCTTTGCATGTAGAGATCACTGCCAAGGAAGCTTGTATTTTTTTTTTTTTTTTGCAAACCACCCCTTCCCTGCCATTGGTGTAAAATGCTCCTTTTTATGTTCAAGGGAAATTAAGATCCACCTAAGATTTCAACTGCTTAAGATTAAAAGGTAACTTCGCCCATAATTTGCAAAAATGATCTAAGCAACTTCCCAGTATGCAATGACTAAACACTTGTTTAAGTTAACTTTTAGTATGTTATACAATGGCCAATTCTAAGCAACTTTTCAATTGGTCTTCGTTATTTATTTTCTATAGTTTTTTTTATTATTTGCCTTCTTCTTCTGACTCTTTTTAGCTTTTAAATGGGGGTCACTGACCCCATCTAAAAACAAATGCTCTGTTAGTCTATAAATGTATTGTTATTGCTACTTTTTATTGCTCACCGTTCAATTCAGGCCTCTCCTATTCATATTGCCATCTTTTATTCCAATAAATACATGGTTGCTAGGGTAATTTGGACCCTGGCCACCAGATTGGTGAAATTGCAAACTGGAGAGCTGCTGAATAAAAAGCCAAATAACAAAAAATAAAAACAATTGCCCAATGTCTCAGACTATAATCCTCTATATTGTACTAAAAGTTAACTCAATGGTGATTAGCCCCTTTAAGGTTATTTGTAAATGTATTTGCTGTTGAATCAGTATCTGCCTGTTTATATTCTCTGACCTGTAGTAACAATGTTGCAGGCCTGCTGATACAAGACCTGGAGCGGAAGTGACTCCTGTTATAGTGTTACAATGTTTACATCACACATTGTATACATTGTTACATTATTTAATTGAGTCAGACCCAGAGAACAGAGATGGATTCACAGACACTACTCTAAATAGCATTTACATTTGCAAATAACTTTCAAACCATCAACATTTGGTAACGACTGTATATTGGAAAGTTACTTAGAACAACACATTCTTTCGTTGAGCAGAAAAAGCAGTCGTGGGCACAGTTCCCCTTTAATCCGTAATTTAATTAAAATCCCTAATTCAGTTTATTCTGCCTGGTCTGCTGAAGTTCCCATGAAAAAAAAAAAGGCTGCAACGGATCCGACATCTGAAAACCCCGCAACACAAGTATGGATTTGTTTCCCCGAGCCCTGAAGCACTGAATTAATCATTTAGAAGCAGTATCAATGGCATTTATGAAGGGGGGGCTGGGCCACTGGGGGGTGCCAGACACACAGATCATGAGCATTGAACATACACAACATTTTTTAAAGGGGAAGGGAAGCTGTGAAGAAGGTTTTAATAATAACAACAAGCTGCTTACATCTTCCTCCTCACAGTCATTCCGTGACTGGTACTGATAACTGGCTCGGCTCTCTGGCGGTGGGTGTGAGGTCTTCCCAGCACTGTCCTCCTCCGTGCTTTGGCCACCCAAGAGGTGACTTGCTTCAGGTGCAACCGGGAAAGATCTGGAGGTGTTAATCTTCCCGGTGAATCTCTTATACAGCAAAGCCATAGGTTAGTCCTTTTATTCTTTAGTAAAGACTCTTTAGCGCCAAGAAAAAGTAAATCTGGATGCTTTGACCCCGTCTTTTATTAGTAATCAATGGAAGAAAAAAAACAAGCCAACAGGCCCCATAAATGTTGCACTGGATGAAAAAGAAACCCAACCATCCAACCATAAGACCTTATATGATGGAACCTAGCATTTAATAAGAGACAGACCACTGGGGCGAATGGTTTTCCAATCACTCTTCAGCCTGAGGTGTCCGATCAATTGGCTGTAGAGGCTGCATGCCAACAGTCCATAGAGGGAGAGAGTGAGAGGACTCTCAAAGAGTCAACACGTATTCAGAGCACGTTGCCGCTTCCCTTCTCCCTTTGTATATATGGGAAGAGGGAGGGGGTGAATTTTTTTTTTTTGCGAGTATTTTTCCTGCTGGGTTTTTCACTAATGTTGAAGAGCAACAGCCACCTGATTGAAATGAAGCCGTTGAGTGCGGGAGAGGAGGAGGATGAGGAGGAAAAGGAGGAGGGGGAGGCAGTGAGACAGAAGAAACTGGGAGGGACAGGGGCGTTCCATGGAGTCCTACAGCAGAACTGCATTCCCTGCCGCTCTCCGTGGTGCTGAAACCGATCTGCTAATTCTCTCTCTCTCTCTGCAAGTCTGGGGAACCATCTCCTCCTTCTTGACATGGCACCGTACGAAAGCATATATATATATATATACATCAGACTTACTGATTACATGCTGATTAGGGAGGGCCTTGTTCAACAGAGCTTACAATCTAAAAGTAGATTGGTTAGTAATAAGAAGGATCTAGGAACTCGTTATGCAAATTTGTTCTTTATCTAGGGGCAGGTCTCTTTTCTGGCAAGTCATTTTTGAAATTGGCGTAACTTTCCTTGTATCATTAAGAGTATCTGGCCATGGTGAGGTAGGGGTGTAGGCCAGAGAACTTCTGTGCTGCCCATAAGGGGAAGTTGATACTGCTTCAAGCCATATGGTAACTTTCCCACGGTGCACAATAAAAGCATTGAAACACGCATTTTTCGGGAAGGAAATGTGCTTAAGATGGGCTGCCTCAGGTTGTAGCATCTGGTGCAATGCAGCAAAGGATTATTTTCCAAAGCTACAGTATACCATTTTGGGCACTTTGACCAATGTAGCAGCTCATGCAGCAGTATCCGGCACGGATCCATAGTCGACATTGTGCACAAAGTGTTCTCTTTTGCTGTCAGTGAACACACACTTTAACATTGCAACTGCAATAACAATGCCCATTGTGATATCAGTCACCAGTTGGCAATCTCATTTGTGGAAAAGGCTACTTAAGAGGTATAGAAAAGTCACTGACACTTCATGAAAGTCACTCGGGGGGGGGGGCATTACGATTATTACAATATCCTGACAATAATGCAACTCAGCATGGAGAAGGGAGGCAGACTCAATCCAATGCCTGGTGTTAATACATGTACAATTAAAGGGGTTGTTCACTTTTGAGTTAACTTTAAGTATGATGTAGAGAGTGATATTCTGAGACAGTTTGCAATTGGTTTTCATTTTTTATTATTTGCGGTTTTTGAGTTATTTGGATTTTATTCAGCAGTTCTCCAGTTTGCAATTTCATCACTCTGGTTGCTAGGTTCCAAAGCACTCTAGCAACCATGCATTGATTTGAATAAGAGACTGGAATAGGCGGGGATGTGAATAGAAAGATGAGTAATAAAAGGTAGCAATAACAATACGTTTGTGGCCTTACAGAGCATTTGTTTTGCAGATGGGGTCAGTGACCCCATTTGAAAGCTGGAAAGAGTCAGAAGAAGAAGGCAAATAATTATATAGTGAATAAACTACCCCTTATTGTAAAATATAAAGATATTATAAGTCACCGAGGAGTTTCATGAACTTCTAATATCCTCATATTTTGCAACTGGGGGAACTTTATTTATTATAATACACGAGTTTCTGTGAGTCATGTGACAGAAATGACATCAGAACTCACCGTTTATAACTGATGACATCAGAACTTACAGTTTATAAGGATATAATTTACAAGATATTCATGGCTTTTGTGTATTATAAAGATATAAAAAATAAAAACTGAAGACCAATTGAAAAATTGCTTAGAATTGGGCATTCTATAACATACTAAAAATTAACTTTTAACTGCCTGCTACCTGTTTTGAGTTCCAAGTTGACCCTATAGGTCTGGCTCAACAGTGGGCAAGTGACAAATTAAGGGGATGCAAACCTAATTATAAAACTGTCATTCTAAGCAACTTCCCAATTTACATTAATTACAAATGTAATTGCAATTGAAAGCAGCATCTGTCTGTCCCTTGCTATTCTCTGCACTGCTGGTTCTGACTAACTGCACTGCTGCAACACTCCTTTTCCAAACTACATTTCCCACAACCCCTCCGAAGTTCTGTGAATCGTTATCGAAAACTTTATCATCATCGCCTTCGCTACTTTAGGCACAGGAATATCCAGGTGAGCCAAAGAGCATTCAGTCAGATCTCTGCATGCTTGGCAGTTCAGATGGGCCCTTTAGCGATGGGCAAATAAATTTGGCAGGTGTGAATTTGCGGTGAACTTCTGTGTTTCGCCGCTGGCGAACAAATTGCAGAGGAAATTCACCAGTAAAATTTTTCACGCTGGCGACAAATAATTTGGGACGTGTGTCGGAAAAGTCGTTCGCGTCAAAAGCCTGATGCATCAACATTATTCGGACGCCCATTGACTTTAACGCCAGCATCAAAATTGACACTAGAGTCAAAATTTGCGTTATGCAAAATTATCACCGTTTCGGTGAAGCCAAATGGGACATCGCATCACAAGAATCCTCCAATACTTTTCCATGACTTGCCACAATCCGCTCTAATGAGTTAACTGCCCACTTCTTTGTACTGAGCAGCTCCTTTGAATTGCTGGAATTCAGCAGGGAAAGCCATACACTGCATCCATGATACAATACAACTGACCAGCCATTAATAGCTAGATATTATTAGCCCTTGCACTGCTGTTAGCACATCCTCGATGCCTGCGGTGTCGCCTGTCAATCACTTTCCTACTGGTTATTTCCCCCAAAGCCTTAGTTTAATTAGTGTCTCTGATCTTAGAGCCTAAGGTTACTGGATCATGGACTCCTGTTACAGACAATTGCCATCTTATTACCTTAAGTTACCTAAACTGAAATTGTTAAAGGAATAAAATGAGCACTGATGGCTATGAACTATAATAAAAGATCACAAAATCCCGGGCAATGTACAAATAAGGGATAACGTCTAATGGGAAGCATTAGTGATGGGCGAATTTATTCGCCAGGCGCGAATTCGTGGCGAATTAGCGCGATTTGCCGTCAGCGAACAAATTTGCGAAACGCCCGCGAAAATGCGCGGAAAAAAATCCGGCGTCAAAAACAGGCGCCGGCGTCAGAAACGGGCGCCGGCGTCAAAAACGAGATGTCGGCGCCGTTTCGCAAATTTTTCGCCCATCACTAGGAAGCATCTGTTACAATGTAGGTCTTGTAGCCCATAGCGACCATTATTAACCAATACAAGCAGGTAAAATGTAAATTTCCTAGAATCCGGAGGGGGCTACTATGTACCATTGCTTTCTCATTCGTTTTCTTTGCACATATAATAAATTAAATAAAAAAAGGAGCTAATTAGTAATCAGCAGACATGGCGTGCCGCAGACCATACCAGCATGCATCGGAACTGATTTAATCATTCACATGTGGATTTAATAAGTGGCTGGTATTATAAGGATGAGAGATCAACCTTGCAAATATTTTTTTTTATAATACCCCCCCCCATAGTCATCTTAAATCAGAATGGTATGTACCGTGTAGACTTGAATCCGATTCAAGGCAGTAGAAGGGGAGAAGTGTGTGGGGGGTTTTACTTTGATAAACCACAATATCATTTTAAAGTAGAGATGGACGATTTTTTCGCCAGGATTTTCTGCACAAAAGCCCACAGACTGTAATATATAGTAAAACAAAAATTGGATTTGGAAAAAGTCGGGGTCTCACTGGGGCTACGAAACCGAAACTTGCAGCCAATTGTCCCCCACTCACAATGTCCACACACCAGCCCAGTCCAACCCATATTGATGTCAATGTGTTTGGTGAATTTTCAGGGAAGATTCGCTCATCACTAGTTAGCAATTATTACCATTATTATTATTGCCATTTATTTATATAGCGCCAGCATATTTTGCAGCGCTGTATATAGCAATTACTGGGGTCATTCATAAACAATGGGCAAATTTGCTCCTGGGCAGTAACCCATGGCAACCAATGGCTCAACCTGCAGCTGGCTGAAAAAAGCTAATCACTGCTCCGTTGCTATGGGTTACTGCCCAGGTGCAAATTCGCCCAGTGTCTTTAAATGAGCCCTGTTGTGTTTACAATTTTTTTGGAAAGGTACCATTTAATAATGATCATATTGGGCTTTTGATGGGTTAGAATAAATGTCCATGTTCACTATGATAAAACAGCCTGCTTAACCTGTATGGACAATGAACCCTACATCTATTTCTAGTCTTCTATATTGATGGGCGAATTTGTCCCGTCTTGTTTTTCCAAAAAAATCTCAAATTTCCCGCGAAATTCGGGAAACAGTGAAAAATTTGTGAAACACATTAAAATCAATGGGTGCCAAAATTATTTTGACGTGCATCATTTTTATACCTCCGCCTATTTTGTCCAAATGCATTAAAGTCAACGAGCGTCCGAATAATTTTGACGAGCGTCAATTTTTATTCGGGCTCGCACCCACATTTTTTTGACGCACCACATTTTCTCTGCAGCTTTACAAATTTATTCGCCGGCAGCGAAACACAGAAATTCGCCACAAATTCCAACCTGGCGAATTTATTCGCCCATCACTAGTTTTCCATATACACCCCTGTACAACATGCACCTAATAAAGAGGGCTCACCTTTGACATATATTCTGCTTATTGTTATTATTGCTTGTTGCACTAAATAATGCAGCACAGTGTTATTGAAAACACTTTCATTTTGATCTGTAACCTACTGTTCTTCCTTGGTTTTTCAAAGCGATTGGGGGTGGAGTTAAACCCACACACTGGGGATTGGCGCATGGGAAGTGTGAAAAATTATTGTATCTCATGATCAGCCCCAGAACTTCCAACCCAACGAGGGTGAGGTTGGGCTTCATGCCGCCCCCTAAAATCCTGCTGCCCTAGGCCAAGTTCTGCCCTAGACCCAGACTCCTCCTTATATGTAAATCTAAGACCCAGGCAGCAGCTGGAGGAACAGTGGAGAAGATAGGACATGTAAAACAGTGTCATTAAAGGGATACTGTCATGGGAAAAAAATTTTTTTTCAAAATGCATCAGTTAATAGTGCTGCTCCAGCAGAATTCTGCACTGAAATCCATTTCTCAAAAGAGCAAACAGATTTTTTTATATTTAACTTTGAAATCTGACATGAGGCTAGACATATTGTCAATTTCCCAGCTGCCCCAAGTCATGTGACTTGTGCTCTGATAAACTTCAATCACTCTTTACTGCTGTACTGCAAGTTAGAGTGATATCACCCCCCTCCCTTTTTCCCCCAGCAGCCAAACAAAAGAACAATGGGAAGGTAACCAGATAGCAGCTTCATAACACAAGATAACAGCTGCCTGGTAGATCTAAGAACAGCACTCAATAGTAAAATCCAGGTCTCACTGAGACACATTCAGTTACATTGAGAAGGAAAAACAGCAGCCTGACAGAAAGCATTTCTCTCCTAAAGTGCAGGCACAAGTCACATGACCAGGGGCAGCTGGGAAATTGACAAAATGTCTAGCCCCATGTCAGATTTTAAAATTGAATATAAAAAAATCTGTTTGCTCTTTTGAGAAATGGATTTCAGTTCAGAATTCTGCTGGAGCAGCACTATTAACTGATTCATTTTGAACCAACTTCCTTATTTTTTTACAGCAATTTATCAGTTAAAGATATATATATATATATATAATAGACTCCTCCTTATTTGTAAACCTGAGGCACAAGTAGCAGCTGGGGGGAAGTTAGAAGTCTGTATATATAGAGCTCATAATCAACTCTGATCAAAGAGTTAACCAATTGATTTATGTCTTCCCTTTCAGCGCATGTGCCAAACCCAGAGGACATTACTGCCTTCTCCATGAAGGATGCAAATCAATTACAATGCAAAAGGTTGGCAGCCTCGCCACTCACTTGCTTATACACAATTTATAGTATATTCCCGTCAGCGCAGAGTGTAATTGAGAAGCAGACTTTTCCACCAGTAAATCTGTCTCATGTCCCAAGCAGCTTTGCTTTCTTCCCCCCCCCTTCCTTGACACAGAATTCAATAAAGGCTCATTAAGCTCAGCAAGATATTAACAGTTACCATTTCAGTATAATAGTTATTGTTATTGCATGAAGATTGAAGCTAAACAAACAAGCTCCATCTTACAAGGAGACTGGGGGTAAATTGGCTTCTGTGCAGAATCCCGCTAAAGTGTCTTGTCCCCTGCTGTGATTGGCCATATGTGAGCATAGCAATAGGAGGGCTCATTTACAACCTGCAAGTGCAGGCGTGGTCAGGCAAAAATGGGTGCAGTTCTTGTGTGAATTGACGGCATTCATTAAAGATGCTTGAAGCCAAAGTTGCACCTTGGATTCATGTACAGCCACCAATCTGTTCTGAATTGGGCATAAGTGCACCTGTTGATGCTGGAAAAGTCTGGAGCTACCACCACCTCCAAAACTGGATTTAACACCTCCCTCTTGCATTGCATTGTAGGTAAAAACATGTTGACCTGAAATTGCCCTTGACCTTGGAAATGAATCCTACTATTTGTGGGTGTAGTTCTCTGAGCTAAACTGGGTGCAAAGTATCAGTATGGTCACCATTGAGCACCGCTTGCCTTTGTAGTCTCTGTTGTGTTCATCTGCAATTCTATAGAGTACAGCACATCTTGCTGAGGATACAGTGATTTATTTATGAGTGCAAGTGCAGTGTGCAAAATAAAGATTTGGGTGCAAGTCTCCATGTTTATGTGCTATGCTAAGTGTAAGGAGCAGCTTTGGACACAAGTACCTTTACTGAATGGTGTTAGTTCATGCAATGACTTTGGCCATCTTTGTGTGACCTCAGCTGCAGTTGCATTTTGCAAATGAGCTCTAACACCTTCTAGTAGGCTTTGACAGCTGTTGGATATTAATGGATGTGGAAGGTCCATAAGTTGGACAGCAGTGATATAAAGTCTTAACATAGAGATCTTCTCATATTTCCAACCCCCTAAAGACACCTGTAAGTTGTAAGCTGAAGACAATAATGTTTACTGTTAAGGTGACATTAGAAACCTTTTCTCTAATGTAAGAATTGGAGAGAACAGGGCAGTGAATAGTGTCGCTTTGGGCATAAAAAAAACTGGTGGTTGAAGAGTCAAGTGAGAAGAACGGCAGGTTCTGGAAATGTCAGAGGAACATTCAGGAACCAATCCGATAAAAATGGATGACTTCAGATTGTTTCCGCAAAAGCAGAGTTAGAGACCAAAGAAGCAGCTACGTCTGGAAAGTGCCAACGAGTAATTACATTTTTGAGTTCCCTGGAGTTGATGAGGACACCATAGATGACCACCCTTATCCAACGTACTATATTTCATAAGTGGACAGCATATCAATGTATATATGTACGCTCTTAGAAGTGTTGGTCAATGCTCTTATATAAAATATATAAATGTATGAAAGAAAGTAGTAAGTCTGGGTATATGCCAATGTCTAGAAGTAACTCCTAGAGTAAATGGTTGAGGAGCTCATGGAAACCTTGCACTAGGGTATCGTAACCATCCTTTACAGAGTAACTTCTAATAGGGAAGCAAGTCTCTTCTATCATAGAGGTGATGGGAGCTTCTCTGAACTAAGGCAACTAAGAGATTATCAAGGTTAGCAACATGTCTGGCGGAGTACATAAAGCTAAGGTAGATAGAAAGACACATAAAGGGCCAAACCAAGGAGAGGAAATTGGACCCTCACATTACATGTGGTCAAGACATTAACATTAGGTTTTTAAGAATAAGAACATCAACTGAATGGAGACATCGGGTGTCTCACTGACTAGAGAATGTTCTCAGTATTTTGGAGCACCCTTACATGAAACTAAGGTAGATAATAAGACATAGAATGGGCTGCACCAGTGAGATCTTTTTATGATATGAGGTCAAGACTGAACAGTAGCTGTTCCATTGACTAGAGTAAGTCCTCAATACAATATTGTGGAGCCCCTAATATAAAACTAAGGCAGATAATAAGACACAACATGGGCTGCACCAAAGAGTGACAGTGGGGTTCTTACATGACATAAGGTTAAGATTAAATGTCACACTTACATGAGTCCTCAGGTTTGTGAAACCCCTTGGGGTAGATAATAAAATGGGATGTACCAGTGGCAGTGTTCTCCTCAAATTCCTTAGAATAACCATGACAAGAGGTTTCTACATTTCAGAGGCCCTTTACATAAAAGTAAGATAATACAGATTGGGCTGTACCAAGTAGTGGCAGGGGGCCTTCATAAAACATGTGGTCAAGACTTATTATTGGGTGATCCCCCTAACTTGAACAGGTCCTCAGTTTTGTGCAAACCTTTGGATGAAGGTAAAAATGGTCTGCTAGTAAAATCCAAGGGGAGGGAGCATACTTTATTTAGATATGGGGCTCTCACGGGACACCCAGATCATCATTGAATTGGTGGCGTACATCATAATTCAAAAGAAAGTCTGCTCCATCTGCATTGAAATATTTTTTGAGCTCATTGACTGTATGAAGACTTTGCAATATTTTCTACTGTAAATTTTCTATGTTTCAAATTGGCCGGCCACTTGTGTGAGTGGTGGAATGAGACTAATGGGGTACCCCTAGCAACAAAAAAATGACACTCACAGCGCTACAGTTTAATGCTGAGCCACAGCTTGGAGGGTGTTGGTTGTAGAAGCTAGAAGATGTAGTTCTGCAAGAGCTGGAGTGATACAGGTTAACATTCAGTGAATTTGCTTCATCATGTTGCCTCAGTGCTGACGTCAGATGCAGACTCCATTGTGAGCAATAAAGCTGCTGATACACACCAGTATAAATAGATAATGCATTCAGTGCAAGGCTTTAAATAAATTATATATATTTATATATATAAATATATATATATTATAATAAACAACTCTCCTTCTATCAGTTCACTGCCCTCCTGCCTCATTGTCCCAATCTGCATAGTTTTTCCTTTCCTTTTTACAGTAGGGGGTAATATATTATAATACATGAGTGATACTCAGAGTTCCCTGTATAACTCAGCCTGCAGCCTTGTGCCTTTATATGGTCACAGAACCCCTCAGTGACTTCTAATATCCTTATCATTTACAGTAGGGGGTACATTATCCCTTATAATACATGAGTGATACTCAGAGTTCACTGTACAACTCAGCCTGTAGCCTTATGCCTTTATATGGTCAAAGAACCCCTCAGTTACTTGTAATGTCCTTATCATATACAGTAGGGGGTACATTATCCCTTATAATACATGAGTGATACTCAGAGTTCACTGTACAACTCAGCCTGCAGCCTTATGCCTTTATATGGTCAAAGAACCCCTCAGTTACTTGTAATGTCCTTATCATATACAGTAGGGGGTACATTATCCCTTATAATACATGAGTGATACTCAGAGTTCCCTATATAACTCAGCCTGCAGCCTTGTGCCTTATATAGTCACAGAACAACCCCTCAGTGACTTCTAATATCCTTATCATTTACAGTAGGGGGTACATTATCCCTTATGATACATGAGTGATACTCAGAGTTCCCTGTATAACTCAGCCTGCAGCCTTGTGCCTTTATATGGTCACAGAACAACCCCTCAGTGACTTCTAATATCCTTATCATTTACAGTAGGGGGTACATTATCCCTTATAATACATGAGTGATACTCACAGTTCCCTGTATAACTCAGCCTGCAGCCTTGTGCCTTTATATGGTCACAGAGCTCCTCAGTGACTTCTAATATCATTATCATTTACAGTAGGGGGTACATTATCCCTTATAATACAGTAAGAGGTAGGGGGTATATTATTTCCAATATAATTGTACTATATTTCTATATCATTACTATATGTTTCCACACCACTGACTAATATTGTAGGTGCAGTAGTTGTCTGGCTTTCCCTTTCAACCCAAGACCAACTACTCTTCCCTTGAGGAAAAGAACCTCCATTAGTGTCCCATTAACATTCCCATAGGCTCCTCCGTAGGGTGACTTAATGCTGTAAAGTGGGTCAGTTATTGTTCCCGGCTGTCCAACACTGCACTGCTTTATATTTATCTCTGATGCTCCTATAGTTCAGGGTTTTGCAAGTATCAGGAGCTAAATCTGTGCTTCCATTGTTTATTGTAGGTAATAGTTATTGCAGGGAGCTTACAAGGAGACCATCACAATGGATAGTCTATGTCTGTAATAGTCTCTCCTCCATCTGCAGCTCAGATTTTATTCTTCCATGTTGGACACATCACAAGCAGGAAAATAAAAAGTGGCCTTGTATGAGCAAAACCATGTAAATGCGCATTTTCTAATGAGTATATTGCACAATGGTCAAATCATAGTGCAAGTGGCTAGTCATACTCATTCTACTACTGGTACCAAGTAGGAGAAGAAAATAATCAATAAATTATTTTTAAAAAAGGAAGAGCAATTGAAAAGTTGCTAAGGATAGGTAAGGTTGGATTAGTGGGGCACTGGGTCCCAACCTTAAAGGGGTTATTCACTTTTGAATGAACGTTTAGTATGACGTAGAGAGTGATATTCTGAGACAATTTGTAATTGGTTTTAATTTTTTATTATTTGTGCTTTTTGAGTTATTTAGCTTTTTATTCAGCAGCTCTCCAGTTTGCAATGTCAGCAATCTGGTTGCTAGGGTCCACATTGCCTTAGCAACCATGCACTGTTATGAATAGGAGAGGGTCTGAATAGAAAGATGAGTAAGAAAAAGCAGCACTAACAATAAACTTGTAGCTTTACAGATCATTTGCTTGTTTTTTTTAGATTTTTAGATCCGATTTAAAAGCTGGAAAGATTCAGAAGAAGAAGGCAAATCATTTAAAAACTGTAAAAAAGCAAAAAAATGAAGACCAATTGAAAAGTTGCTTAGAATTGGCCATTTTATAATATACCAGCGATGCGCAATATGTTGGCGCTTTCAAAATACATGTTAATAATAATAATAATAATAATAATAATAATAATAATACTAATAATACTAAAAGTTAACGTACAGGTGAACCACCCCTTTTGTGTTGGCAACTTCTCCAACATTAAAACTCCTACTTCACCCGCTCTACCTAACTGCTCACCCAATGCATTTCCTGCCCATATCTGGTACTTCTCCTCCTCCTAAAAACATGCGGCTGCTGGTCCTGGCAAGGAGCCTTCCTGGGTTGGTGGGGTCCACCGGGGTTCCTTCCATTATCCTGTTGGCCCATTCCGACCCTGAGGAAAATAGAATCTATGGGGCAAATTCACTAGCCTCTGGAAATTCGCCAGCGACGGTTTCACTCACATCGCCACACTTCGCCAGGCGAATATTCGCCAGGACAATGCTAATTCACTAAAATGCGAAGTCATGTCCAAGGCGCTGAACAATGGCGAAGTTTTGCTAGCGTTAATTCGGCAAGCAAAGCGAAGTTTGCATATGGCGGGAAGTTAAAGTTGAATGGACGTATATGTTGCAGCAAATACATTACATTACACAAGTCCAGGGAAACTTAATAAAATAAAGTAGAGTTGTTATATTGCCCTACACATGAGCCCAGTGTATAGTTTATGTGCCATATGTTAGGAAATGTAGGGGGGAAGCCGGGTACCCTAAAAAACTTTTAGCTCTTTTGCAGCCTATCACCCTGAAAAACTGAAAAGTCGCCTGTGTTTTTTGGGACTTAAAAATTTTAAACAATTTTTTGAGGAACTCCTATCTACTCTATTGCACTTGGTCTGAGGTGGTGAAGGCAAGTCCGGTAAAATTTTGTAAAATCCGCATCTTAGTGAATTTGCAAAGTAAAGCTATTTCGCTAGAGCAAAACTTTGTCTGGCGTAAGAGTGCGAAGTAGTGCTAGAGTCTATCTCATTCGCTAGTGAAGTTATGTCAGTGACCGTTAGTAAATCTGCAAAGTACCGAAATGACGTCACTCTGGGAATTTTCACCAGTGTTAGTCACTTCGCCCTTTAGTAAATTTGCCCCTATAAAAGTACACTATGCTCTTGTAGTTCACTGCAGCCCCTGTAGCACCAAGCAAATGCTCTTCATATTTCTATTGTCTTGTTCAACTATAGATACCTGCACCGTTATACCTTGGCAAAGGCTAGGATCAATGCCTTACCCTTTAATATCACATATTTATTGTCCCAGCTGTATTCACTATATAGGGATCATAGCTAGGGTAACTGCTTTAAGGGTGCAGCCTGCAGGTGCCTTATTATCCTTATTGTAACACTATATTTTCGTATTGAGATGGGTATGCACTATGTCAATCTAGGACACAATGAATAATGGACTATTACAACTCTAAAATAATGATGCCATGGGCTTCAATGGACTAAGAGACTGTTGACTACAGTAGGTTAAATAGTTTGTACATTATCACCTGACTTGCGAAAGGGCAAGCGTAAGCCCTAAATGTTGCCAGGTTGTTTGACCTATTACTGTAAATTTAAGTTATCACTTTTTGCAACAAAGAGGTGCTGCAGTGGTATTTTTTTTCCTGTATGTCTATGCAAACCCCTGGCAAGGGTTTCCGGACTGCTTTGCACCCAACCTACAAGGTTAAATAAGGTGGTTGAAGCACACACAATATATATTAATTTATATAAAAAAAAAACACTTTCCACACCAGTCACTTGCCATACCGTATATATCTTAATTGTGCCTTTAAGCAGCTCTCCGGTGTCTCGCTAATTAATCCATGGCCGCACAACAAGCAATTCAACGTTTTCCTTCGGCGGCACCCAGGCCATTACAACAGCACTCACTGAGCTGCTACATTAGTTTGCTGGAATTCTTTTACACTGTTTGCTTTCTTTTGTGGGCTTGGAGGGAGTTTAATTTCTGCGGCTGTTGGATACGGAGATATAAAACACACACAGGCGTGCGGGGAGAGCTGCTCAGCTGTTTCCTGAGATAATAAAAATGAAGTGCGTTAGCCTTTTGCTGTTTATTCATTTTACTGCAGTAAGACGTGCTCCAGCGCCCCTCAGTGGAGGAACACCCAAACTGTGCTACATCAGCCAAATGCACAATGACGGGGATTCTGTCGGCACCCACACCTTCATGGTGGAGCACAGATGCCACTAAATATGCAGATTGAATGCCGTTACGTATTGCTTCTGTAAGCACATTGGGCAAGTTGCACATGGTAATCACCAGCTTGGAGTTACTATATTATCCAACTCTTTCATTATACAGGAGACCTTACGCATTCCAAGCAACACCTAAACAGCTCAAAGGCTCATTTACAAACGAAAGTGCAAAGTAATAGTTTGGAAGCAAAATTGAACATGCATTCAGAAAGGTACAGTAGTTGTGCGTTCCATGTGCACCAATGTGTCCCTCCAGAATTCTCTCATGAATTAAGCACGGTTGGAACTAGGGGTAAACAGAAGGGGCAAGGGCCTAGGGTGCAACTAGGGTTGCAAGTGATGGCCAGAAGGTGGAGAAAAGTACATTTTGAGTGGATTGGGGGCAGGCCAAGGGGTTTTGTTACATATTTACCGGCAGCTACATTGCTGGTAAATTTATAATACCGGCCCGACCCTGGCAGGTGTTTTACCGGCTAGTCTGGTAAAATACCGGCTGGATGGCAACGCTAGGTGCAACTGTGGGGTGACAGGACCCTGACATATACAATACCTTTTTTGCCTTCTGTGATGGACTGGCGTTGGGCATTGTTACCTTTTGGACCAGTTCTGGAATGAAGCACATACACATCCAATAATCTGGTGGTAATTCCAGGATTCCCTTAGCATAACCACAACTGACTTGGGTCTAGGGTTGCCACCTGGCCAGTAGAAATGATGCTTGTTGTCAATGTTATTAATAGGGAAAAAACAAAAAAGGACTGTATTTTTTTTCCACTACTACTTTGGTCAAGCAAACTGGATGCTATTAATGGTGAGTGTTAAAAAGGACACCATCCAACACAAATAGAGGAGGAAAAGCAATGCACTGGGGCAGTTGCACTTGCAATTACTCTGAGATTCTGGGAAGAAAAATTGTGCATAAAGTGTGTTTAAAAACATGGTAAAAAACAAAGTGTGAAGGCCATGGGGAAAGTGGTGTCAGCAGCAATGGAGGCAGTAGCAATGGAGGAGGAGGTAGGAATGGAAATTTTGCTGACATCTGAGTTGGTGGATGGAGGGGGTAGGGTTGCCATCTTTGCTCTACGGTCAGTCAGGATTGGACAGGGTTGGATTGTTGATGTTGGGGGTGGGACTAGGATCACCTCATCATGAATGAAGGAATCAAGGGGAGTCCAGATGTTCTTATTTGGAGATCGCGCAGGCAGTTTTGAGCAGGACTGACCCTCCAGAAATGAAGTGGTTCGAGTCTAGTTTAGCTAGGCTGGTGGGGCTCCTGGCCAATTTGAGGGGGGGGGGGTGTTTGCAACAATGGCACTGTCACTAACCTGCTGGTAATTCTAGGATGAATGTTAACAATGGCAAACAAACATCTTAAATTCAAGAACCATCAAAAATTTCAGGTACTACTGAAAATAAATGTTTAAAAGTCATTAGGACAAAATTGCAGGCTGGCATTTTTCATGCCTTATGGGGCACTTACTCATAGTATTGGGGGTCTGCTGCTGTTAGGGATGCACCGAATCCACTATTTTGGATTCGGCCGAACCCCCGAATCCTTCATGAAAGATTCGGCCGAATACCGAACCGAATCCGAACCCTAATTTGCATATGCAAATTAGGGTTTGAAAGGGGAAAATATTTTTTACTTCCTTGTTTTGTGACAAAAAGTCACGTGATTTCCCTCCCCGCCCCTTATTTGCATATGCAAATTAGGATTCGCATTCGGTTCGGCCGGGCAGAAGGATTCGGCCGAATCCTGCTGAAAAAGGCCGAATCCCGAACCGAATCCTGGATTCGGTGCATCCCTAGCTGCTGTACAATACCAAAAGGAGGCCTCTGTAGGTGGATTAGTGTTTTAAAAGGTTTACACCCCAAAAAAACAGTAATTGCAATTTTCCACACACACATTGTACTTTCAGTTACCAACTTATTTCCAGATGACAGTTTCCTGCGAATATTTTTGCAGCTCTCTTAATTAAACATTTAACTTCTAAATGTCAGTCGGCCAAGCAAAAGGCCAACAATCACCTGACCCAAGTGCCAGAGGAACCTACGGAGAGCTTAAATATCATCGAGATTCAAAAGGGATGGAAAATGAATTATTGATATTCTGCGACAGTGAAGAAGGTTTCAAAGCAGTCCATCTTGCTCTTATTACTCTCAGGCTCATGGAATCAAGGAATAGATCGAGTTTATAAAACTTAATCCTGATGTGGGGCCCATAGCACCTCAAGCGCTCAACAGTTGCTATGGAACCTCTTTAAATCCAGATCAGCTACATAGCCTGGATTTAAAGGGGTTGTATTACTTTTTTCATATATATATATCCTTTGTGAAAGATTCGGCCGAATACCGAACCCGAACCCTAATTTGCATATGCATATACAAATTAGTGGTGGAAAGGGGAAAACATTTTTTACTTCCTTGTTTTCTGACAAAAAGTCACACAATTTCTCTCCCCACCCCTAATTTGTATATGCAAATTAGGGTTCGGATTCAGTTCGGCCTGGCAGAAGGATTCGGCCGAATCCTGCTGAAAATGGCCGAATCCTGGTCGAATCCCTAATATATATATATATATATATATATATATATATATATATATATATATATATATATATAGATATATAGATAGATATATAGATAGATATATAGATAGATATATATATAGATACAGAAATATATATAGATATGTATGTATATTAGTTAAACTTTAGTTCTCCTTTAAGGAATGAGACAGACTGGAGTAGAACAGATGAGAAGGAAAGTGACCGAGAGTGCTAGTATATATAGAGAGGGATTTAACAAGCTGCGGGGCCCAGACAGCAGATGAGGACACTCTAAAAAAGGCAGTTAAATTGAAATTAAGTATAAATGCGTGCCTTGCTAGATATTTCTGGAAGCCCAGCGTGAAGGTTGAGTTTTGTGAAGCTCTGCTGGAATTTGAACTGTGGCCTCCGGCTTCCTTTCACTAAGGAATGGGACAGACTGGGGCAGAACAAGGAAAGCGGCTAAGAGGTTCCTGGTATATTTGGGGTTATATTATACTTGATGGGTGTTTTAAGTTCTACCAACCTCATAAAACTGGCCAATCACAGCTGAGTTCTCCCTGTAAAGACCCTTCTCTTTCCTCACTTTCTGGCCAGAGCATTGAGGTTGAGACTCTAGCGCAGGGATCCCCAACCTTTAGAACCTGTGAGCAACATTCAGAAGTAAAAGGAGTTGGGGAGCAACACTAGCATGAAAAATGTTCCTGGGGTGCCAAAATAAGGGATGTGATTGGCCATTTAGTAGCCCCTATGTGGATTATCAACCTATATTGAGGCTCTGTTTGGCAGTACATCTGGTTTTTATGCAACTAAAACTTGCCTCCAAGCCTGGAATTCAAAAATAAGCACCTGCTTTGAGGCCACTGGGAGCAACATCCAAGGGGTTGGAGAGCAACATGTTGCTCGCGAGCTACTGGTTGGGGATCACTGCTCTAGCGCTTGCCGCTCCTATGTAGCTTCTGTTGCCTGTCTTTATATCTTACTGCTAGTGATGGGTGAATTTATTCGCCAGGCGCGAATTTGCGGCGAATTTGCGCGATTCGCCGTCAGCGAATAAATTCGCGAAACTCCCACGAAAATTCGCGTCAAAAATTTGCCGGCGTCAAAAAAATGTTTTTGAAAAAATGGGCGCCGGCGTCGAAAAAACGGGTGCCGGCGTCAAAAACGGGCACCGGCATCGAAAACAAGACGCCGGCGCCGTTTCGCGAATTTTTCACCGTTTCGCGAAACGGCGCAAATTCGCCCATCACTACTTACTGCTTCTCCAGTGTGTAATATTTTTATTTTTACCTTGAGTATCCAACCCTGCCTGAGTATGTCTGTCCTGCCTTGCCTTGATATTCTCCTATTCAGCTTCCGTCTGCCCTGTTATAAAGACTAATAAGATAAATTATATCGCAATGAATATAGGTTCAATGTGTCGAGTGCCTCTTTTGTTGCTTTAACGTGACTAGTAATGTAAAGTAACGTGATTGCCATTTTCAGATTTCTGAAATGCTTATTAGAATAAATGACTTTTCTGAGAGTTCCCAAAACAAAATTGTGTAGGCAGAGACCTCAGCTTTCCTGTTGACTGTGCCACGGTGACCCGGAGAGCTCGCTGTTTGTAATTAATGGAAACTATTGAGTTGGCGAATATCCACTCGCTGATAAAAAGATTAAACCAGCATTCTGAGCACTAATTAGGGCCTGATCAAGGTAATGATTCACCCTGCAATTAAAAATCTAAAATACTCTATCGTAAATGAACACGCATGTTGCTCATTCTTCCTGGTCACTGACAATTAGGACTACGTGTGTTAGTCAGAAATGGTTGATAAAGATTCTGTTTCCTAATTTAACTGCTGAACAAATCTGAGACCATCTGGCGTGGATATATAATCCAAGATAGATTTCTGAGTGGTAGGTAATATTCAATACATAATGAATGAGGGTTTTTTTATATACTTAGTTACATAGTTAAATACTGTAGTAACTGAGCTTGAAATATATATGTTAATAGAAAGGGTTACAAAAATACACAACTCCATTGAGATACAGGCACCTCCTCAAGAAAAGTTCTGTCTAGAAAGCCTACTAGCCTAACTTTAAACCAAAGAATACTCCATTTCACCCCAAAAGAGTCATATCTTCTCAATCTGCATAGTCTTTTACCAGCCATGGTCACCATTCTTTTTCTCATTTTCTACCCTATCTACCCAAAGGCCTCCTGTTCATTGGATAACCCTCTTGCACTCAAGGGACATATCTTGATACCATTCAAGTTGTGGTCAGGTGTAAAAATATCACTATGGCAAAGACTACAGTAGAGAAGATTCATACCAAACTATGGCTGACCCCCATAGAGAAGCCCAAAGGAGTGGCCATTAAGACTCATCCTGAAGGTTATTTTGGGTGAGGTTTGGGGAGAATGTTGCGGGTGAGTAAAACACTGCTTACAAGAACTGCAGGTTTTAACAAAATGTAATAATAAAAAACAAAAAATATAGATCTGCCAGGGAACAAAGTCCATGAAACAGGCTGATGGTCAGGACTGGCAGCAATAAAACAGATTCATATAACAGGATGAAGGTCACGTGTGGACTGCAAACAGACAGAGTCAGGGAACAGGCCAATGTCAAACTGGGAAGTCAGATAATGGGGAACAAGGACAGGGCAGGAACAGGAAACATGAGCATGGGAACTCAGTATAAGGACAAGGACAGGAATTCAAACAGGAACTCAGATACAGGATCTCAGGACAGGAACATCAGACAACTTGGATGGGCCAATGACCCTGCAACAGGCTTGTAGAAGGAGGCAGATTTAAATAGCCCCCTAAATGGGATATTGGCTACAGCTGGATGATGGATGTGGTTACCAGGGAACCCTGACATTCATTTTCAGGGATAATTGGGGTCATTGATATCATTCACCATGCCCCAGCCACAATTCACACAGTGGCCAGTATATAGCAGGTCCCTGGTTTGAAACCAGAGAGTTCCTGACAAATGTTTATTTAGCCTTCTAGATACTTTTGATTAGGAGTCCCCAACCTTTTTTAATGCATGAGTCACATTCAAATGTAAAAAGAGTTGGGGAGTAGTGATGGGCAAATTTGGGGCATTTCACTTTGACGAAAAAATAGCAAATTTTAAGGTAAATTCATGAATTTTTCGGTGAAGCAAAATGCCCCAGGGTGTCGGCATCTAGTTTTTGATGCCGGCGTCCGTTTTTGACGCAGTGTCCGTTTTCTTGAAAATTCGCTGGTGAAAATGCGCCGACGTCCAAGAAGACGGACGCCGTTGGCCATTTTTTTTGACGCCGGTGAATTTTTCGCTGGCGAATTTTCACAGCGATTTCACAAATTTATTCTCCGGCGGGAATCGCGGCAATTCACCGCAAATTCGCGCCTGGCGAATAAATTCGCCCTTCACTATTGGGGAGCAACATAAGCATGAAAAAAAAGCCTCTAGGGATACCAAATAAGGGCTGTGATTGGCTATTTGGTGATCCCTTTACAGAACGACAGACTACAGGAGATTCTGTTTGGCACTACACCTCGTTTTCAAGGAACCATAACTTGCCTCCAAGCCTGGAATTCAAAAATAAGCACCTGCTTTGAGTTGAGGCCACTGAGAGCAAAATCAAAGGGGTTGGTGAGCAACGTGTTACTCATGATCTACTGGTTGATGATCAATGCTCTAAATATATA
Organism: Xenopus petersii; assembly: GCA_038501925.1. Classification (NCBI taxonomy): domain Eukaryota; kingdom Metazoa; phylum Chordata; class Amphibia; order Anura; family Pipidae; genus Xenopus; species Xenopus petersii. The sequence goes on from CM076682.1 coordinate 153,986,621, forward strand.
TCAGCCATGAGATGAAGGGGTGCCAGGCCAAATGTTTGTCATTAAAAGTTGGTTTGAACCATAGGAGTCTAATACTATTCTACTAAAAGGGAAGGAAGCGCTCAAGATTTAAAATCTTCTTAAAAATTAAAATGTGAAGTATAATTTATCCTATGCTATTGGGAGACCTCCTTTCCTCCAGTATCAATCAATGTTCTTTAGTAACAAAGTCCTGTTAAAATGGGCTGCCATTTGTCCTTCTTTCCATTTAAAAGTTCCAGATTTGATGACCCAGATTTACTTACTTTTTGAAAGTTAATTACAGTTCTCCTTAATCTCTTTATAATGCTTGTTGTAGTTACATTTTTATAGACGGTGTGTAACCATAAAAACACTGACAAGTACAAAATAATGAATGAGAACCGCAGGCATTTTGGCTCCAAACAATTTATCGCTTTCTTATGATGTGATGTGTGTTTATCTTGGGATACAGAAAATGTCATGATAGCAGTTTTCGGAGAGATGTTTGAGTTGACAGAACGATTTCTGTCCATCTGTTCCACGGCACTTGCTGTCTTCATCACCCCACATTCAATGTGACATTATGAAATGTGTCATCTATAAATTGGCTGAAGGATTTAGTTTGAAACTAGAGCAGAAAGCCTTAAACAAACCATATTCTGCATAAATAATGTAATTACCCATTCATCTGATTTTTTTCCACTACAAATATCTTGATACATGGGGAGGGTTATTTACTAAAATGTGAATTTATCACATTTTTTTAATTAAAAAAAGGCGACCAAACTGAAATACCTAATTTGAACTCATTTTTTATTAAAAAAGCTTGATTTAATCGGTTCGGGTAAAGACTCAATAAAATCAAATGAAAACCCTGAATCGTACATTTTTATGTTTTTTCCCAAAAAACTGATTTTTGTCCGTAAAGGCCGGATTTTCATGCTAATTTCAGTGCAGACCTCTGCCACTGATTTATACAGGGGAGTGTAATAATAAAGCTATGCGAAAAGTTCTGCCTTTGCGCGAACAAATTTAGCTTTGAGTGAATTTAATATAGCTTTTGCGAGCCCGGAAACTGTTTAGCGACCAATTCCAATAGTGGAAGACTGTATGCGAATGTTATAGTTTGCGCCAATGTGCAGTCAATGTAATAAAACTTCTTAATTAGTGATGGGTGAATTTATTCGGCAGGCGCAAATTTGATGTGAATTCCCGCGATTCGCCAAAAATTCACGAAACCGACATGAAAATGGATGCCAGTGTCAAAAACGAGATGCCAGCTAATTTGTCGCCATTTCGTAAATTTCACTGGAAATTTGCTAATTTTTTGGCAAATCAAAACGCCCCAAATTCGCTCATCATCTATTCATAATGAAAAAGTTGTTGTGTTTGTTCCAAAAGATTACGAAACCTTCAAGCACTTCTTAAGAGTGCGCAATTAAAATTCGCAATGCAATAACAGTTTAAGTCATTGCTAGATGTGGATTTTTAGTCTTATTGGTGCGAATTGTTTTGCTTTTTGCAACTTTTATTACATTCCCCTGTTGGAGTCTTTGGAGTTGGATTCAGAGTCTGAAATCTGATTCTAAAAAGTAATTTTGGACACTTGGGAAAAGGGTTTAAAAAATACCATCTTAGCTGGTAAAAAATGTATATTTATATACTGAGTAAGAGTCAAAGAGATGCACCGCAGTCGTATGGTAATGGAAGGCAAAAGTGGAAAAATTAGCGGTATTTTCAAATTTATGCATCAAAAAGGGTGGAGTTTGTTGAGAAATGGGTGGAGCTTGCCTGGATTTGGGGAGTGTTTAGATGGTGGGGAATGATTAGACAGGCATATGCAGTCCCATAATTTCTGAAGGCAGCACTTCTTGTATGCTCAGACTTATATATACAACAAAATAAGGACAGAACCTTGAATGAAGGAAATAAAGGTCAAGATACTGCTAAAAACTAGAAAAGACAATCTTTTAATGAGAACCTGAAACGGCTTGCTGAACAATTCAAGGAAGGGAATATCTGCCCTGTGGGACCTTTCCTGCATTTAATATTTTAGCAAAGCAGATTAAAGGATTAAAAAAATTATCATTGAGTTCACTGCATAATAGAATATGCATGTCATGTACATCTTAAACAAGAGCAGGCTCGCTTCAATTATACTGTAATCATAAACTGATTTTTGTGAGAGTAATCTCGCTGGCCCTAATGTGTTCTTCAGGCCTAATTCTTTTGTTTTGCCTTCTGAAATGTATCCAAGCCAACGGAAGGCTCGGTTTTCAGTTTATTGGGTCGAATAAATCATTTCAGACAAGTGAGCTTCATTATTACAGCAGCGGTCAAACTGTTAAATTCATTAAAATACAAAAAAAAAAAAGGAATATATAAAGGAAGACATTGGCATTTGACGTCAACATTGACACTGCTTAATTACCCAGTGAATTGTTAGCTATATAATATTAGTTATACTTGTATAGATCAAATGCATTTTAATAATATTAACAACAATGCTGTTGTGATTATTATATCTTTGACAATCTGAGATATTTATAAGGCAATTATAGATGGAATCACCATACCGTGCATATGTGTAGTACACGGTGTAGCTCAAGGTTCCCCAGCCTTTTTTACTCTTGAGTAGTGATGGGTGAATTTGGGGCGTTTCACTTCGCTGAAAAATGTGTGAATTTCCAGTGAAACGGCGAAAAATTCGGGGGGGTTTTGTGCCGGCGTCCATTTTTTTTTACCCCAATTCAATTTTCGTCAGCGAATTTTCGTGGTGGTTTTGCAAATTTATTCACCGGCGGCGAATCACGGGAATTCGCTGCAAATTTGCGCCTGGCGAATAAATTTGACCATCACTACTCTTGAGCAACGTTCAGGTGTAAAAAGCAGTGATGGGCGAATTTGTCCCGCGAATCACGAATTTTGACGCCTCGTCAATTTTTACACCCACGTCAATTCTGACACTCATGCCAATTTTGCTGCTGACATTAAAGTCAATGGGTGTCCGAATAATGTCGTTGTGCGACAAATTTGCGCCTGCCCATCACTAGTATAAAGTGTTGGGGAGCAGCACAGGCATGTTCCTGGGCATTGCCAAATAAGGGCTATGATTGGCTATTGATAGCTAGAGATGTCGCGAACTGTTCGCCGGCGAACTTGTTCGCAGCGAACATCGGGTGTTCGCGCTCGCCGGAAGTTCGCGAACGTCGCGCGACGTTCGCCATTTTGGGTTCGCCATTGTTGGCGCTTTTTTTTGCCCTCTCACCCCAGACCAGCAGGTACATGGCAGCCAATCAGGAAGCTCTCCCTTGGACCACTCCCCTTCCCTATAAAAACCGAAGCCCTGCAGCTTTTTTTCACTCTGCCTGTGTGTGCTGAAGAGATAGTGTAGGGAGAGAGCTGCTGCCTGTTAGTGATTTCAGGGACAGTTGAAAGTTTGCTGGCTAGTAATCGTTTTGATACTGCTCTGTTATTGGAGGGACAGAAGTCTGCAGGGGTTTGAGGGACATTTAAGCTTAGGTAGCTTTGCTGGCTAGTAATCTACCTTCTACTGCAGTGCTCTGTATGTAGCTGCAGTGGGCAGCTGTCCTGCTTCTGATCTCATCTGCTGACTGCTGCAATAGCAATAGTCCTTGTAAGGACTGCTTTTATTTATTTTTTTGTTGTTTTACTACTACTACTACTACTACTACTACTACTACTACTACTACTACTACTATAAGAGCCCAGTGCTATTAGTCTAGCAGTGTTGGGGAGTGGGACTGGTGTGCTAATCTGCTGCTCCTAGTAGTTCAGCAGCACCAACTTTAATTTTTTTTTTTTAATATTCATTCTTTTTTTATTTAACTTTTTTTTTATTTTACTACCGCTGTAGTAGTGTATAAGTTGACCTTTTAGGCATTATTTGCCCTGTAGGCATTTTTTGCCCAGTGTGTTATTCAACCAACTGCTATCTAGCTGTGTGCCCGTGTTCACATTCTGTCTAAATATCCATAATATTACCGTCTCCAGAAAAAACACCGGAGTGACTTTTTTCAAGCAGCCATAATAAATTTTACGTAATCCGTATCCATCGCTGTAGTAGTGTATAAGTTGACCTTTTAGGCATTATTTGCCCTGTAGGCATTTTTTGCCCAGTGTGTTATTCAACCAACTGCTATCTAGCTGTGTGCCCGTGTTCACATTCTGTCTAAATATCCATAATATTACCGTCTCCAGAAAAAACACCGGAGTGACTTTTTTCAAGCAGCCATAATAAATTTTACGTAATCCGTATCCCTCGCTGTAGTAGTGTATAAGTTGACCTTGTAGGCATTATTTGCCCTGTAGGCATTTTTTGCCCAGTGTGTTATTCAACCAACTGCTATCTAGCTGTGTGCCCGTGTTCACATTCTGTCTAAATATCCATAATATTACCGTCTCCAGAAAAAACACCGGAGTGACTTTTTTCAAGCAGCCATAATAAATTTTACGTAATCCGTATCCATCGCTGTAGTAGTGTATAAGTTGACCTTTTAGGCATTATTTGCCCTGTAGGCATTTTTTGCCCAGTGTGTTGACCTTGTAGACATTGTTTGCCCAGTTTTTTTGGACGCAGCCACTGAAGCACAGTTGCCAGAAAAAATATGCCATATAAATGCTGAAAATATAAATTTTTTTGGTTGCAGCCACTGAAGCACAGAGGCCAGAAAAATTATGCCATATAAATGCTGAAAATAGTCATTTTTCGCCATACGTTGACCTTGTAGACATTGTTTGCCCAGTTTTTTTGGACGCAGCCACTGAAGCACAGTTGCCAGAAAAAATATGCCATATAAATGCTGAAAAAATAAATTTTTTTGGTTGCAGCCACTGAAGCACAGAGGCCAGAAAAATTATGCCATATAAATGCTGAAAATATAAATTTTTTTGGTTGCAGCCACTGAAGCACAGAGGCCAGAAAAATTATGCCATATAAATGCAGAAAATATGCATTTTTTTGGTTGCAGCCACTGAAGCACAGAGGCCAGAAAAATTATGCCATATAAATGCAGAAAATATGCATTTTTTTGGTTGCAGCCACTGAAGCACAGAGGCCAGAAAAATTATGCCATATAAATGCAGAAAATATGCATTTTTTTGGTTGCAGCCACTGAAGCACAGAGGCCAGAAAAATTATGCCATATAAATGCAGAAAATATGCATTTTTTTGGTTGCAGCCACTGAAGCACAGAGGCCAGAAAAATTATGCCATATAAATGCAGAAAATATGCATTTTTTTGGTTGCAGCCACTGAAGCACAGAGGCCAGAAAAAGTATGCCATATAAATGCAGAAAATATGCATTTTTTTGGTTGCAGCCACTGAAGCACAGAGGCCAGAAAAATTATGCCATATAAATGCAGAAAATATGCATTTTTTTGGACGCAGCCACTGAAGCACAGTTGCCAGAAAAAATATGCCATATAAATGCTGAAAATAGTCATTTTTCGCCATACGTTGACCTTGTAGACATTGTTTGCCCAGTTTTTTTGGTTGCAGCCACTGAAGCACAGAGGCCAGAAAAAATTAAACCAGTAGGGTTTGCACCCTAGTTTGTAACGGTGGCGGAGGGAGGAGGACGCTAAAGGACAGCTGTGTGTGGAGTCATGAGGCTTGAAGAGAAGGACAGCTGCATAGAAGTCAGAACAAGTCTTCCGGCGTGCAGTAACCCTCCGAGATCCACCCCTCATTCATTTTAATAAAGGTCAGGTAATCGACACTTTTGTGACCTAGGCGAGTTCTCTTCTCAGTTACAATCCCTCCTGCTGCACTGAAGGTCCTTTCTGAGAGCACACTTGAGGCTGGGCAAGACAAGAGGTTCATGGCAAATTGTGACAGCTCTGGCCACAGATCAAGCCTGCGCACCCAGTAGTCCAGGGGTTCATCGCTCCTCAGAGTGTCGATATCTGCAGTTAATGCCAGGTAGTCCGCTACCTGCCGGTCGAGGCGTTCTTTGAGGGTGGATCCAGAAGGGTTGTGGCGCTGCCTTGGACAGAAAAACATTTGCATGTCTGACGTTACAGACCGGCCAAAGGGCTTTGTCCTTGCAGGTGTGCTCGTGGCAGGATTACTGGCACCTCTGCCCCTGGAATGTTGATGAGTTCCTGAAGTGACATCACCCTTAAAAGCATTGTACAACATGTTTTGCAGGCTGGTTTGTAAATGCCGCATCTTTTCGGACTTGTGGTATGTTGGTAACATTTCTGACACTTTATGCTTGTACCGAGGGTCTAGTAGCGTTGCGACCCAGTACAGGTCCTTCTCCTTAAGCCTCTTGATACGGGGGTCCTTCAACAGGCATGCCAGCATGAAAGACCCCATTCTCACAAGGTTGGATGCAGAGCTATCCATCTCCGCTTCCTCATTATCAAGGACTGCATCATCCACGGTCTCCTCCCCCCAGCCACGTACAAGACCAGGGGTCCCCAAAAGGTCACCACTAGCCCCCTGGGAAGCCTGCTCCTGTTGGTCCTCCTCCTCCTCCTCCACAAAGCCACCTTCCTCCTCTGACTCCACTTCTGGCACCTCTCCCTGCGTTGCAGCAGGTGCCTGGGTTCGTTCTGGTGATTGCGACCATAAATCGTGCGCTTCCAGCTCCTCGTCACGCTGGTCTACAGCCTCATCTGTCACTCGTCGCACGGCACGCTCCAGGAAGAAAGCGAAGGGTATTAGGTCGCTGATGGTGCCTTCGGTGCGACTGACCATATTTGTCACCTCTTCAAAAGGTCGCATGAGCCTGCAGGCATCGCGCATAAGCACCCAGTAACGGGGGAAAAAAATCCCCAGCTCTGCAGATCCAGTCCTACCACCCAGTTCAAAAAGGTACTCGTTGACGGCCCTTTGTTGTTGCAGCAGACGTTCCAACATAAGGAGCGTTGAATTCCAGCGAGTCTGGCTGTCAGAAATCAAACGCCTGACTGGCATGTTGTAGCGCTGCTGAATGTCAGCAAGGCGTGCCATGGCTGTGTAGGAACGTCTGAAATGGGCCGACACCTTTCTGGACTGGGTGAGAACGTCCTGGAATCCTGGGTACTTGGAGACAAAACGTTGGACTATTAAATTTAACACATGTGCCATGCAGGGCACATGTGTTAAATTTCCCAGTCTCAACGCTGCCAACAGATTGCTTCCATTGTCACACACCACTTTTCCGATCTGCAGTTGGTGTGGGGTCAGCCACCGATCGGCCTGTGACTGCAGAGATGACAGGAGTACAGATCCGGTATGGTTTTTGCTTTCCAGGCACGTCATCCCCAAGACAGCGTGACAACGGCGTACCTGGCACGTCGAATAGCCTAGGGGGAGCTGGGGGTGCACAGGTGTGGAGGAGGAGAAGGAGGACCCAGCAGCAGAGTAAGAAGAAGAAGAGGAAGAAGACGAGGTAGAGAGCGATGGAGGAGTAGAGGTGGTGGCAGAACCGCGTGCAATCCGTGGCGGTGACACCAACTCCACTGTTGTTGTTGTTGTTGAGCTACCCATTCCCTGCTTCCCATTCCCAGCCATTACCAAGTTCACCCAGTGGGCAGTGTAGGTGACATACCTGCCCTGACCATGCTTGGAGGACCATGCGTCAGTAGTCATATGGACCTTTGGCCCAACACTAAGTGACAGAGATGCGGTAACTTGGCTCTGCACATGTTGGTACAGGTGTGGTATTCCCTTTTTAGAAAAAAAATTGCGGCTGGGTACCTTCCACTGCGGTGTCCCAATTGCTACAAATTTGCGGAAGGCCTCAGAGTCCACCAGCTGGTATGGTAAAAGCTGGCGGGCTAAGAGTGCAGACAAGCCAGCTGTCAGACGCCGGGCAAGGGGGTGACAGTCAGACATTGGCTTCTTACGCTCAAACATGGCCTTCACAGAAACTTGGCTGGTGGCAGATGACTGGGAATGGGAACAGGTGGTCAAGGTGGAAGGCAGAGTGGAGGGTGGTTCAGATGGGTCAAGGAGAGCAGAGGTAGAGCAGTAAGATGCTGGACCAGAAGGAGTGTGACTTTTAGTTTGCCTGTTGCCTTTGAGGTGTTGCTCCCAAAGTGCTTTGTGCTTGCCGCTCATGTGCCTTCGCATAGAAGTTGTACCTATGTGGCTGTTGGGCTTACCAAGGCTCAGTTTCTGACTGCACTCATTGCAAATTACAATGCTTTTGTCAGAGGCACACACATTAAAAAAATGCCACACTGCTGACTTTTTGGAAGTCTGCGATCTGGCGGTAACAGTAGAAGTTGGCGGCATTGGCGGCAATGGCGGGTGCGTTGGCCGGCTGAACACAGGTGCCGATACATGTTGTTGCCCTACTGATCCCTGCGGGCTGGCCTCCCTGCTTCTTCTAAGTCTTATTCTCCTACTGCCTCTCTGACTCTCCGTCTCTCCATCTGAACTACCCTCCTCTTGCTCTCTTCTACTAGGCACCCACAAAACATCAATCTCCTCATCATCATTCTCCTCAGATGCATCAATTTCTTCTGACACATCACAGAAGGAAGCAGCAGCGGGGACCTCCTCCTCCTCCTCATCACTCATCATTATGTCCATCTCTGTCGTGTTCTCTGCCAGAATTAAATCTGGTGTAACGTCCTCATCTCCTTCATCTTCTTCTGCCAATAATGGTTGCGCATTACTCAGTTCAAGAAACTCATGGGAAAATAACTCCTCTGACTCCAGTGAAGATGGGGCACCGGTGGTGGAGGAAGTGTTACGTGGGGTGGCCATAGCAGTGGAGGATGAGGAGGATGTTGTGGTAAAGTTAGAAACGGTAGAGGATGGGGTGTGCTGTGTAAGCCAGTCAACTACCTCTTCAGCATTTTGGGAGTTCAGGGTCATTGGCTTTTTAAAACTGGGCAATTTGCTAGGGCCACAGGATTGCATAGCAGCACGGCCCCTAGCACGGCCTCTGCGTGGCGGCCTGCCTTTGCCTGGCATTATTTTTAAAAAAACAACAACAACAAAAACTCAGTTGGTTTTTCTGGAAACGATAATACACACAGCTAGATGGCAGTTTGAAGAAAACAGTGTGCAAATAATGCCTACAAGATCAACGTATACACTACTACAGCGGTGGATACGGATTACGTAAAATATATGAATGCTGCTTGAAAAAAAGTAACTCAAGTGGTTTTTCTAGAGACGATAATATTATCAATATTTAGACAAAATGTGAACAAGCTCACACAGCTAGATGGCGGTTTGAAGAAAACACTGTGCAAATAATGCCTACAAGGTCAACGTATACACAGCGGTGGATACGGATTACGTAAAATATAAGAATGCTGCTTGAAAAAAAGTCACTCCGGTGTTTTTTCTGGAGACGGTAATATTATGGATATTTAGACAGAATGTGAACACGGTCACACAGCTAGATAGCAGTTGGTTGAATAACACACTGGGCAAAAAATGCCTACAGGGCAAATAATGCCTACAAGGTCAACGTATACACAGCGGTGGATACGGATTACGTAAAATATAAGAATGCTGCTTGAAAAAAAGTCACTCCGGTGTTTTTTCTGGAGACGGTAATATTATGGATATTTAGACAGAATGTGAACACGGGCACACAGCTAGATAGCAGTTGGTTGAATAACGTATGGCGAAAAATGACTATTTTCAGCATTTATATGGCATATTTTTTCTGGCAACTGTGCTTCAGTGGCTGCGTCCAAAAAAACTGGGCAAACAATGCCTACAAGGTCAACGTATGGCAGTTGTTTAAAGAGAACAGTAGATTACTAGCCAGCAAAGCTACCTAAGCTAAAATGTCCCTCAAATCCCTGCAGACTTCTGTCCCTCCAATACAGAGCAGTATCACGCAGATTACTAGCCAGCAAACTTACTATCATCTGTCCCTGAAATCACTAACAGCTCTCCCCCTACACTATCTCTTCCAAGCACACACAGGCAGATTTTTCAGATACATTTTTGCCCTTGATCCCCCTCTGGCATGCCACTGTCCAGGTCGTTGCACCCTTTAAACAACTTTAAAATCATTTTTCTGGCCAGAAATGTCTTTTGTAGATGTTAAAGTTCGCCTTCCCATTGAAGTCTATGGGGTTCGCGAACCGTTCGCGAACCGCTCGCAATTTTGCGCAAGTTCGCGAATATGTTCGCGAACTTTTTTTCCGACGTTCGCTACATCCCTATTGATAGCCCCTATGTGGACTAGCAGCCTACAGGAGGGTCTGTTTAGCAGTCACATGGTTTTATGCAACCAAAATTTGCCTCCAAGCCTGAAATTCAAAAATAAGCCCCTGCTTTGAGGCCACGTTGCTCTCGAGCCACTGGTTAGAGACCAATGGTGTAGCTCATACATACTTGACAGTATGTGGCAGACATAGTTGTAGAATAATGGAAATGTGGCTCATGCACATAAAACATTATCAATCACCATATATTCAGTGTGGCTGAATAATGGTGGCTCCATCTGCAAAATCCTCAATAGAAAATTCAAATTTAAGAACCATCATAGACCATTAAAGTTATCAACATCCTTTAGCTGCAGTTAAACTAGGGAACAGAATGGAACAATAAAACTATGAATAGGGATGTAGCGAACCGGCGCCGATGTGTTCGCGAACGCCGTTCGCGAACACCGGCAAAAAATGCGGACAGTTCGCGAACAGTTCGCGAACTTCGAACATCCGAAAATCGTTCGATTCGAACGATCGAAGGATTTTAATCGTTCGATCGAAGGATTTTCGTTCGACTCGAACGATCGAAGCCATTCGATCGAATGATTTCATTCGATCCAATGGCTTCGATCGTTCGATTCGAACGAAAATCCTTCGATTTTAGCGGTCGAAGGAATCGAATGGTCGAATGGTCGAACGATTTTTGTTCGAATTGAACGCGAACTCGTATTGGCGAACGTCGCGCGACGTTCGCGAACATTCGGCGGACGCGAACAGTCGAAGTTCGCGCGAACTAGTTCGTCGGCGAACTGTTCGCTACATCCCTAACTATGAACAAAGACTACAGATTGGGGTTGTTGTCTCTGGATAAAAGATGCTTGCGAGGGAACATGATTACGCTTTACAAGGACATTAGAGGGCATTATAGTCTGATAGTCTTTTTTCACTCAAATAATCAGAGGCCACCCCTTGGGCTTGAGGAACAAAGTTTCTACTTGAAGGGGGTTTTTTTTCACAGTCAGGACAATGAGGTTGTGGAATGCCCTGCTGGGTGATTTTGTGCTGGCTGATTCTATTAATGCCTATAAGAAGGGGCTGGATGACTTCTTGGACAAGCAGAATATCCATGCTTATGATCTTAAGGTATCAGTATATATATTTATATAAATATGGTAGGTCTGTATAGGTATGTGTGTGTATATATGTACTGGGGTCATTTGGAGGAGTAAAACATGATTGACTTTTTTAAGTAATTCTGCAACCCTTTCTCCATTTACATAGTTACATAGTTAAGTTGGATTAAAAAAAGACCATCAAGTTCAACCACTCCAAATGAAACCCAGCGCACATATCTACACACACATTCACACTGAACCCTCCATACTCTCACATGAACTATATACAGTATACTAATATCTATACTAATTTTAGATTTAGTATCACAATAGCCTTTGATATTATGTCAATCCAAGAAATCCTCCAAGCCATTCTTAAAGGAGAAGGAAAGGCAAAAGTTACCTACATCAAAAGTTCTAATACAGAAGCCTTAAAGGGCATGTAAAGTCTAAAATAGAATAAGACTATAAATGCTGTATTTTGTATACTAAATATAAACATGAACTTACTGCACCACAAGCCTAATCAAACAAATAATTTATGCTTTCAAAGTTGGCTACAGGGGGTCACCATCTTGTAACTTTGTTATACATCTTTGCAAGACTAAGACTAAATCCGATTTCAGTAAAGGACAGCACCGTATCATGGGTAAAAAGCCTTTATTGTAACTTGGCTACGACCAGAGACACAGTTACGTTTCAAGCCACATCCTGGCTCTTTATCAAACTAACCGATACATTATTACAACTTCCTTTTAAAGGCACTCAAAAAAGCACCCTCTAGTGTTCATTAACTGGTATGGTTACAATATAGTATAAAAGAACAGATAGCAAACAATTTAACAGGTTTAAACAATGTAACAATCTGAATAAAGACATTATTTCATATTGCCACTGGCACTTATCTGATCCTGTCTTCAATATTGTTCGCTTAATTGTGAATAATTTATTCTGTAAAAGATAAATATTAAAAACATAATTAAAACCAACATTATTAGAAAATTGCCTGTAGATCGTATTCTTTATTAAGGCCATTGGGGGCTAGGGTTTCTAAATGTCGGATCCAGTATGCTTCTCTCTTTAAAAGTTTTTTTACCCTATCACCTCCTCGTCTGGGGCGGGGTATCATTTCTAACACCTGGAATCGTAATTGTTGTACCCCATGACCCATCTCTACAAAATGTCCCGCTACTGCTTGCTCTGTTTTTTTCGTTTTAATAGCCGATTTATGCTCCCGTATCCTCTCACGCACTTGTCGGGTGGTTTGCCCTATGTAGAGAAATCCACATGGACATTTTATAGCATAAACTGCAAATGTGGTTAAACAAGTATGGTAGCCTTTGATCTTGATTGGGGTACCTTTACGGGGATGATAGACATTCGGACCCTTTAAACAATTTGTACAACAGTTACAATTTAAACATGGAAACGTTCCATTTTTTCGTGGTTGTAGGGTCGTCTGTCTATCATCCACCCCTCCTAGGTCAGATTTAACCAACTTAGACCCAATGGTGCGTCCCTTCTTGTAGGACATTACTGGAGGTAATTTGAAGGCTTCCACGTTGGGGATACCATCCTTTAGGAGGCTCCAATGTTTTCTCAGAATATTAGCAATTTGGGGACTTATTGAAGTGAATGTAGAGATGAAAGGAATACGTTCTAATTGTTTGTGGGGACTACTTGACAACACTTTGTCCCTATCTAACTGTTCCACCTCTATTCGTTGTTGTGTGAGTAATTCTTCAGGATATCCTCTGGTCCTAAATTTGTCCTGCATTTCCTTAAGTCTATCTCCTAAAATGCTCGGTTCGCTGACTATGGGGCCATGGGGTCCAACGTGGCCCCAGCTTATGCAAATATATACATGAACAGGTTTGAGGAAAAATACATCTATACCAATACTGAATATCGTAACCATTGTTTTCGATGGTGTCGTTACATCGATGACGTCTTTATGGTATGGTTGGGGCCCCGTTGGACCCTGGATGCATTTGTTGAACACATCAATTCAGTGTCTGTCTATATTAAGTTCACGTCGCATATACATACATCCGAAATTTCGTTTTTAGATACCCGTGTATACAGGTCTGGTGGGAAGTTACTCACAGACCTCTATACCAAACCAACAGACAGAAACACCCTTTTACATTATGATTCAGCCCACCCTGTCCAGGTAAAAAAGGCCTTGCCAAAGTCCCAATTCACGCGCATCAAACGTATAGTCAGCGAACCGAGCATTTTAGGAGATAGACTTAAGGAAATGCAGGACAAATTTAGGACCAGAGGATATCCTGAAGAATTACTCACACAACAACGAATAGAGGTGGAACAGTTAGATAGGGACAAAGTGTTGTCAAGTAGTCCCCACAAACAATTAGAACGTATTCCTTTCATCTCTACATTCACTTCAATAAGTCCCCAAATTGCTAATATTCTGAGAAAACATTGGAGCCTCCTAAAGGATGGTATCCCCAACGTGGAAGCCTTCAAATTACCTCCAGTAATGTCCTACAAGAAGGGACGCACCATTGGGTCTAAGTTGGTTAAATCTGACCTAGGAGGGGTGGATGATAGACAGACGACCCTACAACCACGAAAAAATGGAACGTTTCCATGTTTAAATTGTAACTGTTGTACAAATTGTTTAAAGGGTCCGAATGTCTATCATCCCCGTAAAGGTACCCCAATCAAGATCAAAGGCTACCATACTTGTTTAACCACATTTGCAGTTTATGCTATAAAATGTCCATGTGGATTTCTCTACATAGGGCAAACCACCCGACAAGTGCGTGAGAGGATACGGGAGCATAAATCGGCTATTAAAACGAAAAAAACAGAGCAAGCAGTAGCGGGACATTTTGTAGAGATGGGTCATGGGGTACAACAATTACGATTCCAGGTGTTAGAAATGATACCCCGCCCCAGACGAGGAGGTGATAGGGTAAAAAAACTTTTAAAGAGAGAAGCATACTGGATCCGACGTTTAGAAACCCTAGCCCCCAATGGCCTTAATAAAGAATACGATCTACAGGCAATTTTCTAATAATGTTGGTTTTAATTATGTTTTTAATATTTATCTTTTACAGAATAAATTATTCACAATTAAGCGAACAATATTGAAGACAGGATCAGATAAGTGCCAGTGGCAATATGAAATAATGTCTTTATTCAGATTGTTACATTGTTTAAACCTGTTAAATTGTTTGCTATCTGTTCTTTTATACTATATTGTAACCATACCAGTTAATGAACACTAGAGGGTGCTTTTTTGAGTGCCTTTAAAAGGAAGTTGTAATAATGTATCGGTTAGTTTGATAAAGAGCCAGGATGTGGCTTGAAACGTAACTGTGTCTCTGGTCGTAGCCAAGTTACAATAAAGGCTTTTTACCCATGATACGGTGCTGTCCTTTACTGAAATCGGATTGCATTTGGTGGATTGTGGCCACTATTGGAGCGTGCACCGGACAACTTGAAGGAGTGCGTGCTGACCCAAGTACTTCTCTGTAAGACTAAGACTAAATGCACATGCTCAGTGTGGTCTGGGCTGCTTAGGGATCATCATAAACAAAGCTGCTTGAGTTCTGCATGGCTGGGAAGTAAGGCGGGGGCTCCCCCTGCTGTTCATAAGTATGATTGTTTCCCTGCAGAGCAGTTAGGGACTGTCAGGGAGCCGGGAGCTCCCTCCAGGGAGGTAGTCAGGATCAAGGAGGAAGCCCTCTTGAGGGTGCAAGGTTGCGGTATCCAAAGGGTTAAGCAAGATACAAGGTCAAAGTCCAGGCAAGAGTTCAATGTCAGGCAGATCAGGATCAGATAACAAGAGTCCAGGCAGGGGGTCAAAACCAAGGCAGGAGCAGGAATCAGGATACAGGAAACAGGAATCAGGAATACAGGAACCCAGGTTCAGGGTAGCAAAACCTATTCTTGGGCGCCCTTCTGGTGTCCTGGGCGCCCTTTTATAGTTGAGTTTGGTGCCATAGTGACGTCACTGGCATGTTTACGCATGCGTCGGCGTCGCGGCGCTGGCGTCCTAGCGTCCACGTGGGCCGACTGGGCGCCACCATTTTGGATTCTTCGCCGCCGGGAGCAGACTCGTCCCTTCATGCTCCTGCCGGCCTTGACAGGGACCATCTGACAATTCCTATCCACAGCAGTAAATGAAGGGAGACTTTCACTGCATACAGTCAGGTTTCTTATAAAAACAGTACACATTTTCTAATTAATTTCCTCTTCTTCGCTTATGTCCATGCACAAAAAAACACTCCCTCTTTCCCCAGACATGTCGCGCACACTATTTACAGGGAGAATGCTCCACGCACAACAAGGAATTTCAATATATATTGGTAAAACAGGACAAACTCTGGATAGTTGGGGGGCCATAACATTTATTTGCTTTGGGGCTTAATAACCTCTAGTTCCGCAGCTGGTAATCATGTCCCCTCGCAAGCGTCATTTTTCCAGAGAAAACAACCCCAACCTTGACAGTCTACACTTTAACCAGCTGAGTCGCACTCTCTCCAGCTCATTTATATCAATTTTAAGGACGGGAGCCCAAAACTGAACTGCATTCTCCAGGTGAGGCCTTACCAGGGACAAGATAATTAATCCTTATTAAAGGCAAAACAATCCTATTGGGTTTATTTAATGTTTAAATGATCTTCTACTAGATTTAGATCAGAGATCCAAGGGGTCCGTTTACTAAAGTGCGGTAAATCTGACTTTAAGTTTCCGCATGTTATCGCTGAGAATATTTTTACGCCAGAATATTCGCAGCGATGCGCTCAGAAGTCATTGCGATCACTTGCGGTAACTATGTTAAGGAACCAGCTTACATTAGCGGTAATTTTAGCGAGTTGCGAATTTTCTGGCGAAAAATTAAGTTTTTGCGAATATTTATGCTATAAAATAGTCTTGTTTTATGGCGGTTATTATGGCAATTTTTACTGTGACATTTATGGCCAGAAATGCATCTTCAAAACTCAGAAACTTTATTGATGATTATACCATCCAACATCACCAGAGTAACCCCAATCAAACATGTCTGCATCAAATAAACCCTTCTGCCAATAGAATCATAGGAACAAGAAATGATACCAGTCAATCTCTTTGCTTCATAGAAATGCACAGTTTAATGTAGCCAATCACAATGAAACCAAAAAAGTGTAGAGGCTGACGAATCCTTGGACTGTGATTCCCACTGCCAATAATACGACTCTGAGCTGAAACTGCTGCTGTTGCACCAGATAGAAGCAGAAGCCAAAACATCCTGTCAGCAATAGCTACAGATCTGTCTCCTGTCAGCAAAGAATGATGGGTAAAAAAAAACAGTATTATGGGATATTTCCTGCCCCTTGAGAATTTTCTGGCGAAAAAAATACTTTTACGCCACTACATAGGTGGCGGTAAAAGTTTGCGAATATTCTGGCGTTAATTTTGTCTTTAGCACAATTTGCTGTTTAGTAAACCATGCGTTAAACATGTGTACGTAGCGTTATTTTCAGCGAATGCGATAACTGGAGAACAATTATTCTTGCGCAAGAAAATTCGCAAATTTATATTTAACCCAGGTTAGTAAACTGGTGATAACATATTTGGCGAAAATTCTGTTTATAAATTGTGCGAATATTTTCGTAAACTGACCCCCAAGACCCCATATCTTGAAAACCCCAGGTCCCAAGCATTCTGGATATCAGGTCCCATACCTGAATTCCTACTAATGATAGTAGCAGGTTATTTACTCTTTATATCACATATAAGCATGTTCCTCCTTTTAATAAATATGCCCCTAATAAGCACTTGATGTCCACGATCAATTAATATTTGATGGATACCAGAATGTGGCTTTAAAATTAAATGCTTCCTTGAGAGCCGCTAAAACGAATAAATATTCTGTTTGCTTACACTTTATTTTTTGTAATCGCCTCCCAAGTCAAGCTGAAATATAGAGAAGGAATTTTTCATGAATAAATTAACCTTTTCAATTAGCTGCTAGAGTCTCCGGTATTCCCAGAGTGTCCTCTCTTATACTTGCACAGCGTGACCCTTCCATCAACGGGAGATTTATTCCCCAGGAACGGCCTCCCTCTGTTACACGCCATGTGAATATCTTTTATTCTTTACTGTTTTGCACCGAGGCATTAAGTTGATTGACTCATTTGTCGGGATCATTGTTATAGTCGGTGAGATTTCCATGTACCCCACACAATAAACATTTCCTTTCCTCTGTATAGAGGAATCCCTATTCACTTCGTACAAGACATGAGCAAGGACAGCAGGCTGTTTCTGCATAATTAGGCTTAGTATGCAGAAATTAATCTATTGACAAGGAATACATGCCATTCTGGATGACTGGGAAATAGTGATGGGCGAATTTCTCCCAAACATTTTCGAAACTCGAAAATTGATGCCCATGTATTTTTGACGCCAGCGTTAAAGTCAATGGGCGTCCGAATCGACTTTTCGGATGTACGTTCAAATTTTTTTGATGCCGGCAAATTTTCACGGGAGTTTCGTAAATGTATTCTCCTGCGGCAAAACGCGGAAATTTGCTGCATATTCGCGCCAGGCAAATTTATTCGCCCATCACTACTGGGAACAGACAGTTTGAGAGTAATCGAGGTGCAGGAATGAGACCTGCTATCCAGAATGCTCGAGACCTGGGGGTTTTCTTAATAAGAAAATCTGGATCCCTATTAAATCTACTGCAAACATTTAAGTAATTATATCTTACTTGGGATCAAGTTCAAGGTACAGGTATGGGACCTGTTTTCCAAATAACAGATCTTTCCATAATATGGATCTTCATACCTTAAGTCTATTAGAAAATCATTTAAACATTAAATAAACCCAATAGGCTGATTTTGCCTCCAATAAGAATTAATTATATCTCAGTTGGGATCAAGTACAAGGTACTGTTTTATTATTACAGAGAAAAAGGAAATTGTTTTTAAAAATTTGGATTATTCGGAAAAATTTAAATATACGCGAGATGGCCTTTCCGTAATTCTGAGCTTTCTGGATAATGGGTTTCCGGATAAGGGATCCTATACCAGTACTGTGTTTGTATTATGGAAAAATAGGAAATAATTTTTGAAAATGTTTAAGCGTCAGAAGAAAAAGGCAAATAATTAAAACGCTCTAAAAATTTTATAATGAAGGCCAATTAAAAAGTTGCTTAGAACTGCCCATTCTATAACATACTAGTTCGTTTAAAGGTGAACCACCTCTTTAAGAGAAACCTAAGTGCATTGTATGTGTATTCCTATAGTATTGCTGTTTTTATCTGTGTGTAACCTACTTAGAAATAGATGAGACTACATACTACTTGTAGCCAATACAATTTTAGGGGACATTGAATCTAGAACAGTGTTTGTCAAACTTTTTTGCTTCAATCCACCCTTTCCTTGTAGGTTCCGCTTTTGTTCAGCACTTAATTAGGTTACAAAGTGAGGGAAACATTGATGTATCAGACTTTCATCAATATTAAAAAATATATTCCAAATCATTCTCTCAAAGTTAAAAAATCACTCTTTATTCACAAATAAGTGAATAAGTGCCTATGAATAAGTGCCTGTGGGCACAAAACGCGTAAGGCGGAGCATCAATTGGTCTGTATGCCTATTTTTTAATATTTATGCTGAATAAAGAGTGATTTTTTTAACTTTGAGAGAATGATTTGGAATATATTTTTGGATTTTGACTTAAGTGCCTTTATAGATTGCAGCAGTTGACTAATAGTTTTGGGTATCAGACTTTCAGACATAATTCCAAATTGTAGAAATGTGTGTGCTTCAACCACCTCACTGGAACTCCTTTGAGCAGAGTGCAGAGCAGTCCAGAGACCCTTACCAGGGGTCAAACATATACTAGAAAATAAATAACTGCAGCCCCTCTTTGTTGCAAAAGTGAAAAAGTTGTGTTTATTGGTCAGAAACCAACAGGCTTGTTGGTTTCTGACCAATAAACACAACTTTTTCACTTTTGCAACAAAGAGGTGCTGCAGTCATTTCTTTTCTAGCAAATACATTTTACACCTCCACAAAATCTTAACATAATTGAACTTCAAGATCGTTATATCTAGTAGAGCCAATAGGCATTGCCCTCAGATTTTCACCCAACTAACCTACAGGCTGGGCCACCATCACTGCCATTGTTCCAGGCTCCCCCAGGCTCTGTGTGTGTGTGATTTAATTCAGTTTAAGTTCACACAATCCTTTTAACATAGTTACTATGGTACTATGTAAACTCTTTAAAATATTTATTTTATTTGTACATGAAAGAGTGACACATGACCTTTACTCCTTTTTCATAAATATATATTCCCAAAGGACAATTAGCCCTCCTAGCAATAATATTTTGCATCTCTCTATCTCTCTCTTTCTCTCTCTCTCTCTCTCTCTCTCTCTATATATATATATATGGATATATTTAATATTTAATTTTTAGCATACATAGGAACCATTTCAAGTCAGAAATCAGGCAGAATGTGAATATTTAAGAGGGAGCAGCATGCAGTTTTTATGTGTCCCTACGCATCAGACGGGTGAAGTAGGAGAAATACACTCATCCACCTGCATCTTGAAGGACCTTTCCGTGTTTGGTCCTATAATTTTCAGCTCTAATATCAGTATAGTACATTATAAGGGTACGGATGTACTGGTGTTTGCTGAAAGACTAGCCAGGGTAGAGCTGGTTGTCCTATCTTGGGTGATGATGCATTATAGAGACGTAGAAAAGAACGAGCAAGCACGGATCCAACATGGAGGAGTTATGCTCAGTTGGCCAATTGATACCTTAAGTACAGGTTGCTGGAGATATGAGTAGAGTGAGAAATCCCACGGAAACCTCTATCAGTGGGGTTGAGACTGAGATCTGCCCAACATAGGGGATGAGCGTGACTAGGACAATGTAGGACAGGAGTGTCATACTTTGCTAATGTGAGGTCTACTTTTAGTGGTGTTGTCCTAATATGATTTACATCCATAATAGCATTGTTAGCATTTCGTATTACTTAAATATTAAATTGATTTATGGGAAAAGTTATATTGCTATAATTAAGAATGTAATCATTTACAATGTATTAATATTATATTATTATGTTGAATATCTGAATGAAAATAATAAAACAGAGGGGTGATATAGACAAGCTGTTTGTTAACAGTGTCTTGAGATCTACTGATCACCAGCTAAAGGTCTACTGGTACATCTGATCTACCCTTTAGGGACACCTGATCCAGGAGAACATTCAGAGGGAGAGAGGGAGAATGTTAAGCATCAGCTATGGAAACTGTTTAATAGACATTTACAGTTATTATGAAGAACTACTGGGGCCCATCAAGCTGTTTGTGTATCACCTCCACATGTCTACTAGAGTCAACTAGAATTGCAAGTAAGATGCTAAGTATATGTTTTCTACTGAACATCAATCTCTGTTTTCCAGTAACAAGCATTTATGCATAGTAACATACCGTCCAATATTTTAATTCCCAACAGACTGGGATTTCACCTGGTCATGGCCCAGCTCTTCCCTGTTCTGCTCCAAACCCACCTATTTTCAATAAAGCTATGTCCCCTTTCAGGTCCACCTTTACAGTAACTTGTACTTGATCCCACCCAACTAAGATATAATAAATCCTTATTGGAAGCAAAACCAGCATATTGGGTGTATTTATTTAATGTTTCCATGATTTTCTAGTAGACTTAAGGTATGAAGGTCCAAATAATGGAAGATACATTATCCAGAAAGCCAAAGTGCCTGAGCATTCTGGATAATAGGTCCTATACCTGTTCAATACAACAAAAGTTCACCCTTTCAGTCACAAGCAAATAGAATCTACAGCTGCTCCATAAAAGTGGAGGACATATATGACCTCCGGCACTGAAACTGTTTACAGACTGTATTCATGAGCTGTGCCTTATCCGAAAAAAACACATTGTAACATACTTTATCAAATATTTTGGAGCATTTGTATTTATTTCTCTTGCACAGCAGGTACAAAACCAAGAAAATCAGATTCCCCCCAGGCAGCCAAAACACTATATCAGGAAACACAATTTATCACGGCATGAAGTTGTGGAAAGTTTTCCAGATGTATATTAATAAATATATAAAACTGAGAATGGCCAAACATGTTCCTTTGTGAAAGCACAGCAGCTTCATCCACCACTACAGAACACTGACTCCTAGCGGCCAATCAGCAGTTAGCTTGCATCTGTATACTGCAGAAAGTATCTGTGAGGGCTTATCCTGGTGGTCTAGTGGGCCGGCGGGGACGCCCGCCATGCTGCTCCTCTTCTGTTTAGTGCCGGTTCTTTAGGGTGCGCGTGGCGCACACCTCCTTTTCTTATAGGCACATTGACTGTGCCTGTTTTGATAACTCTTGATTGATCTCCCGGCTTTGTCCCTTGCCTGTCTGACTCTGCTACAATTCTGCCCGCACCGACCCGGCCTGTTTGACTACGATTTTGTCTAATCCTTGAAATGTGACCTTCTGCTCGTCCAGAAGCCTCGCTTGGCTCCTCTCTTAATAAGACTTTTCGGCAACCAATTAGCCGAGGGCTCTTCCCAAAGTGAAAGGCAGCTGTTAAAGGCGGAAACAAGATCCGAGACCAGCTTAGCATTGTTTCTGGATTCTAGGTACCGATTTGTGACAGTATCATGAAAGCAAATCCCATATTGGATGTTCTTTGTATTTATAATGAATGTATATTGGAGTTTCCTTATAGTT
The DNA here is from genome assembly GCA_038501925.1 of Xenopus petersii. Classification (NCBI taxonomy): domain Eukaryota; kingdom Metazoa; phylum Chordata; class Amphibia; order Anura; family Pipidae; genus Xenopus; species Xenopus petersii. The sequence goes on from CM076682.1 coordinate 154,008,601, forward strand.
ACAGTACTTTTGTTGTTCAAAAACATTTTTGGGTGCCAATAGGTTGCATTCCAAAGAAGCTGGGAGGCACCTGTTACCCCAAAGGTAATGAGTGAAGCAAGGTATCCAGTAGGTGTAATTTGCTATTGATGATAACATATAAATTGAATATAAATTGATGAGGCATATAAATCATGAGATGAAACTTAAACTGTGCCATGAGCAACATTCAAATGTAAAAAGAGTTGGGGAGCAACACAAGCATGAAAATGTTCCTGGGGTGCCAAATAAGGGCTGTGATTGACTAGTGGTAGCCCCTATGTGGACTGGCAGACTACAGGAGACTCTGTTTGGCAGTACACCTGGTTTTTATACAACCAAAACTTGTCTCAAAGCCTGGAATTCAAAAATAAGCACCTGCTCTGGGGCCACTGAGAGCAACATCCAAGGGGTTAGGGAGCAACATATTACTCACGAGCTACAGGTTGGGGATCACTGGTCTAGAATAAGCCCTGGTTGTAATGCTTATGGCAGTATATTGCTGCGCTACCATTCATTGCTGCAACCCAACGGCACATACAAGACTTCTCTTAATACAGATATGGGAACAGTTATCTGGAAACCAGTTATCCATAAAACTCAGAATTCACAATTATTTTTTACTTTTCTTCTGAATTGCTCGATTTTTTTGGGTTGTTGCCCGAAAACCCCAAAATTTTTGGATTATCGTGCTAAACCTACATCCTACATCGTGCTAACCACATCATGTCAGGACATCTCCCATTGACTTATACAAAGGGCATAGTGAATCTAGAAAAAGCCTAGGTTTTTTTCCACAAAAGATTTGCCCCATAAACCATGCCCCATAAAATAACCCCATAATTTTTTTCCTAAATTAGACAGGTATGGGATTAAAACGATTTCCTTTTTCACTGTAATAACCACATATTTCTGGTTATTAAATAAAGGATTATTTATAAATAAAGGATAGATATTGTAAGGAACCCATGTTCAGGTTTTAGGCAATTTTTGCAAAACATTTTGCAAAATATCAGTAAAAAATACTCAGGAGGGAAAGGATAGAAAATAATGTAATTTCAATACAAGAACTGCATAGTGTACCAAACTCGAGATGAAATTAGGGGCAGTAGCAAGGCCATCACCTTCCCGTACCTTAAACAATTAATTTCAATTTTAAAAAATGATTGTTCTCTGTAATAATAAGTATAATAATGGGACCTGTTTTCCAGAATGCTCTGGGGCTCTCTGGATAATGGATCTTTCCATAATTTGGATCTTCATACCTTGAGTCTACTAGAAAATCATGTAAACATAAAATAAACCCTATAGGTTGGTTTTGCTTCCAATAAGGATTAATTATATCTTAGTTGGGATCAAGTGCAAGCTACTGTTTTATTATTACACAGAAAAAGGAAATAAAAAAATTGGATTGTTTGGATAAAATGGAGTCTATGCAAGATGGCCTTTTTGTTTTTCAGGGCTTTCCGCATAACAGGTTTCCAGATAATTGATCTCATACCTGTACCCTGTACTTGATCCCAACTAAGATATAATTAATCCTTATTGGAGGCAAAGCAGTCGTATTGGTTTTATTTTATGTTTAAATAAGTTTGAGTAGACTTAAGGTATAAAGACGCCAAATTACAGAAAGATCCATTATCTGGAAAACCCCAGGTCCCATACCTGTAGGATAATCCAGTGACATACTGCACAGTACATTACTATCAGAGCTATATTTTTCCAACACACTGGTGCCCTCTACTTGTCATTGCCTCGTATCAGCCAACTACATCAACATCTCCTTTTTTTCTTACATAAAAGCCGGCGAGTGCTTATGTTGAGCAAACGGCACTGGTCCTGTGGATTATTGCTTCAAAGCACAAGCGCATCCGTCAGCCCACAAACTGCCAACTCTTTTTCTGTAGCACATTTCTGTTTTACAGTAACTGTAAGTCACGGAACAGATTCTTATTTTATTTAATGAGAACGACATGGTTCCCCAAGGAGCCACAGAAACATTCACATAAATGACGCTCCTTTTAAAAGCAAAAAAGGCTCAAGCGACGTTCATTCAGAGGCAGCAGTGCCAGTCACATTCGCTGGAAAGTAAAGCTTTGCTCGCAGGTTAGAGACTGTAGTTATGCAATGTGTTCAATGCAGGGAATAAAAATGAATTGCAAAAACCAGGAAAATGATAGTGTCCCCACTTAGTGAAGAGTGAAATTTTTTGATGATTTTCACCACAAAAATGACGCACGTAGACTCCAATGGGAGAAAAAAATTGTCGTGAGACGAAAAAAAATTGATGCCCAAAGAATGCATTTTGGTGAATTTTTACCAAAAAATTGTGATTAATTATGGTAGAAAATGGTAAAAAATTGGTCATCACACCCCACTAGTGATGGGCGAATTTGCGCCGTTTTGCTTCGCCAAAAAATTTGTGAAATTCGCGAAACTGCGAAAAATTCACGAAACGGCACCGGCGTCTCGTTTTTGGATTGGATTAGTGGAAGAGTTTCTATGCCGAGGATTTCTCATACCAGTCAGTTGAACTGAAGAAGCTGCTCGGATGAGTAGTGAAACGTCTTCAATGATTAATCAGCAAGTCCAGTTGCTCTAGATTTACTTCTACTAGATATACCATGACCTGGATAAATGAGAATCTTAGACAAGTTTGGAAATGAGTTTTAAAAAAGAAGTCTTTTTGACAAAAATTTAATTATAAAAATGGCTGGAATGTTGAAAATACTCCTCCCATCGACTTTGGTTAACCTCCTCAGGTTTTAGCTGATGATTTTTTTTTCATTTTAAGGATACATCTTGAAATTTCCAGCTTGGACATTTTGAATAAGGAAAAGACTCACATCAGAAAAACTCAATGAGGTTTATTCCAAATCGAAAAATACTTGATCGTCACAAAAATCACATAGCTCCAAAAAAGTTCTTTAAAAGTCATCTTTTTGAAATAACATTCAGTTATAAAAAAGCTGGAATGTTGGAAATACTCCTCCCACTGACTTTTGTTGACCTTGCCAGGTTTTAGCTGCACATTTTTTTGCATTTTAAAGATACAGCTTGGAAATTCCAGTCTGGAAAACTTGAATATGTAAAAAAACAAAAAAATCAGAAAATCTCAATTAGGTTTATGCCTACTCAAAGAGTATTGATCATCCCAAAAATCTCACCATTCCAAAACTGTTTAAAAAGTCATCTTAGTGAATTCAATTATAAAATAGCTTGCCAGGTTTAGCTGCTGAGTTTTTGAATTGTAAGGATACATCTTGGAAATTCCAGTTTGTAAATGTTGAATACGGAAAAAACTCAAATCAGAAAAACTCAGGTTTATTCCATTGCAAAAATCACATTGTTGCAAACAAGTTTTTATCAGAACAGCTGGAATGTTGTAAATACTCCCCTCTCTGTTGACTCCATTTTATCCAAATAATCCAAATTTGTAAAAATGATTTCCTTTTTCTGTGTAAGAATAAAACAGTAGCTTGTACTTGATCCTAAGATATGATTAATCCTTCTTGGAGGCAAACCAGGGTTTATTTAATGTTTACATGATTTTTTTAGTATAATAAAGGTAAAGAGATCCAAATTACAGAAATATCCTTATCTCTGGAAAACCCCGAGTCCTGAGCATTCTTCATAGCAGTTCCCATAGCTGTATTATAATCACTATAATCAGCCTCAAAGCATCAACAAACTCGTGCCAGGTGTGAATTAGCTCCAAATTTCCGTGTTTTGTCGCCGGCAAATAAATTAGCAAAATTGGGGTGAAAATGCACTGGCAAATTTTTGCCAGTGCCAACATTTCTTACGCCAGCGACAATTCCTTCGCCGGCGTCAATTAAACACGCCCATTGACTCTCATGTGTGTCAAATTGTCGCCGGCATCAACTGTCGCAGGCGTCAAAGTTTACGGTTTATAATTTGTCACCGTTTTGCAGGAGAAATTCGCCCATCACTAGCAACAACACTACATACATGTCTACGATCCAGTACCCAGGCTTAAATATTACCTTTAAATGTTTTAATGCAAAAAGAAACTTAGTTTTCAGTGTTATTATTTCTTTAAAAAACCTATTTATCACCACCAAAGCCTTGCTTATTCTAGCCATTGGAAAACCATGGCCTCACAAATGCAGGGTCACTAATTGGGAAGACATAGTTAAATAAAACCACCCCAGATCAACTTAGGGCTGGAAAGTTAATGTGTCTCTGACATGCTGATTTACTGGGCTAAATCCCAGGCTGCTGTCTGCTTGTCAGTATTTTATGTGCTTGACGTTTTATTTATAAGTTTTATTTACGGAATAAAAGCTTCCAGAGTTTCCCCTTTGATGAAAATATTTCTGCTGTTCTAAATTGTATATCAAGAATAGTCTGTCAAGCAAAGTTCTTCTAAATTAGTTTTTTTATTGCTCTAGAGCTGAAAAACAAATTTAGATTCCACTGTACTCTGCAACAGTGATTGTCTTTGGGCTTCTTGTTGGTGGTTCTTCTGTACTCATACACATCCCTCAGTGCCGGTGTGTAAACATGTGAAATTGTCCTTTCATGTTACAGTTTATGGCAAGAAAGGTTTAATTACTTGTGCTTCTGGGGTTCCCTGAGGTCAAATTACTTGTGCTCCTAACAGTGGCATAACTATAGAGGAAGCAGACCCAGCAGTCGCAGGGCCCAGGGAAAAAAGAAAGGTAACCAAACTTGCTGCTTGGGAACCCAGAAGAAGACACAAGGGAACCCAGAAGAAGACACAAGGGAACCCAGAAGAAGACACAAGGGAACCCAGAAGAAGACACAAGGGAACCCAGAAGAAGACACAAGGGACCCCTGAAGCAAATTCAACATGGCAGTAATTTTGCTGCATCTATAGGCACAACAGACTTGCACCCAAAAGAGCCAAGCCTGGAACATCTATCATACAGCAGACCCCACTGCATCCAGTTGTTACCACAACACAGTTGAGTTTATTTTAAAGGAGAAGGAAAGTCATTTTAAACTTGGGGTGCCAAAATGTGGCACCCCCAGGTGATTGTATTTACCTACCTGACACTCCAGGGAGCACCACAGAGTGATCTTCTTACTGCTTTTTCTTTCAGCTCTCGTCTGCATATGTGCAGTAGAGTGAAAAGTCTAACTTCAAAGAACAAGCCTGCTATTTCCTTCTACTGCACATTCATCTGGCACGGGAAAAATAAAGAGCAAAGAAGTAGGAAAAGGATCGCTCCGTGGTGCTCGCTGGAATAACCCTGGGCTGGTGCAGTTTTCTGGTGATAGGAGTGTCAGATAAGTAAATACAATCACTGGGGGTGCTTAACTTGTGGCATCCCTAAGTATAAAATGACTTTCATTTTCCTTTAATGCATCAGTTGCAATTGTGGCAGGCTCAACGCCTCATGTGGCCACAGTTACATTTGGGGAATTCTTGGAGAAAAAACACAAAACATAGTGATTTGTGTTTTTAATAACACTTTACAGACTGCACTGTGGTCACAAATAACCCTTATTGATTCTGTATTTTTATAGACATTTGCTCACTCTTCAATGACTGGCTGTCAACTAGAAAGACTTCTAGCCACTCAAAGAATGGTTATAAAGCCTTTTGTTCGGTCAGAACGAATTAAGTTGCACTTAACTGTGTATAGTGATGGGCGATCTAACCCGATAATTCAAGAAATGACAAAAAAATTGCCAAATATAGTCAATGGGTGTCCAACACTTTTTACTATACATTAGAGCAGTGATCCCCAACCAGTAGCTCATGAGCAACATGTTTCTCTCCACTCCCATTGATGTTGCTCCCAGTAAGTGTTCAAAAATTTCCTGTCTTAAATTCAAGTTTTGGAGGCTTGAAGACAAAGGTTTACCCAAACAGAGCCTCCTGCAGGCTAGCAGTCCACATGAGTCTACCCATTAACCTCCAAACCCAAAGGATTTTTTTCTTGCTTATGTAGCTTCCCAACAATTTTTACATTTGATTGTGACTCACTGGTAAAAAATGTTGGCAACTCCTTCATTAGAGTCTATGTATGTTTCTTCTTTGTGAAATGCGAAATATTTTGCTCATCCTTAAACTGAAGCAAAATTAGAACTTTTCAGCTTGGCACATATTGGCCATATAACAAACACTACACACTCCTGTGGGTCCCATTCAATTTAAACCGAAATGCCAAAAACCTCATACATAGGTTCACCAGATCGTTCTTGGGCTGTAAAACACCTGTATTGACGGTTTTAGATAGCAGTGTGTGGCTCCACATATGCTTTATAGGACTGTCTATTTCTGCTTTATTCTAGAAGAGATCTCTCAAAGGTTTAATTTAATAGTTTTGGGGATTTTAAGTATGTGTCTAGTTTGATTAATGATAAGGTATATTTTCTTCTTTATTCCAGCTATCATAAGCATGAGTTGAAAATCCCTAAAGCTCCATAAAAGACTATCAGACAGTCATCAGTGTCATCTGGAGGGAAGCTGTACTCTAAAGGGACATCATAATCCAATGTCTTATACCTGTTTTATAGGGCAGTGGTACAAATCCTGAATCCCCCCCCCCCTCCATCCATGCACGTTGCCACTACTGGAGAGTACTTTGTTCTGATTGTACCTAAAGAATGGGATGCTTGGCCCTGTGGCTAGTCAGGAGGCCCTTGAGGAATGTTTGGAGGACTTTAGAAGCTCTTCCACTGTTATTGAATAAACACATTATTTGATAAAGGTGTTTGATTTGGGTTCAACATTATTTGGTTTTAATACCTGCACTAATGGCAAATAAGTTAAAACAATACTCAGGAAATTTGTCTAAGCCTGAGCATTTCATGAGATGTAAGCATTCTAATATAAAATATATTTATTTGATTAGAAATTATGGATCTCATGCACATGGCTTACTGTATCAACCTAGACAGTCAGCAACACTATGGGGCCCATTTACTAACAATCGATTTCCAATTTTTTGAAATTCTAAAAATGTTAGATCTATGAAGTGTAAAAACCACAAAAACCTCTCATACAAAACTTCACCAAGTAAAAGCTGTCGATGTCCTATAGAAGTCAATGGGAGCTATAATTGGACCACTTTAAATCAATTCGGACTTTTAGAGGTTTTCAAGGTATTCATATTTTTTTAGAGCTTTGTTCAGCCCAAACCTCGAATTAATCTAAATTTTTTTTGAAAACAAAGTTGACCTAACTCTCTTCCACAAATTAAACTAATTTATCCATAATTTTTCTCAAAAATATCGGAAAAACAAAACGTCACAGCAAAATTGAGCGTCAATTCCTATAGACAGATTATCTAATAAAAACTCAGACTTTTTTGAATTATCCAGTGCAGGTCACGATGTCAAGAAACAAGTTCAGGGACATTTGCCATTGACTTCTACATGACCTCAATAGGTTTGAGATGGAGTATTTTCAGATTCGGATTTTCAGCAGCTTTCTAAAAATTCAAAGTTTTTCCACCTAAAAATCTCGATCAGAAAAAACTGAAGATTAATAAACTGGCTCCTATGAGTTTGTGAATTTAGTTGTTGTTTTCAAAACCTCATCTTTGATAAGTAGGCCCCCACACCGATGACGCTCTAAGCCTCCATGTCAGGATCAGCCGGGACTTGAACTCTGGTTTAAACTGTGCAGGACTCTTGCAATTACCGAGTGAGCCACTGGATGCTATTAGGGTTGGTCCTGACCTGGTCATTGTTGTTCCTGTATATCTGCCTGTTCCCAGTATGTCTCCTCCCTGTTCTCCACCCACCTTGTTTACCCTCATGTGTTCCCTATTCCCAATCACCTTCCCTTTATAAACCCCCCCTGAGCTTTGCTCAGGGCTGAGTCATTGAATGTATCGGGAAGCCGCTGTAACTGGAGTTAGTCTCACACTTGGAAGTGGGTATGGTGGAAGCCCAGGGGGATAGCCATAAACAATTTGAGATGACATAGTGAATTGCAAGTTTAATGGCAACAGGAGATATCAGGAACAGGCCAAAAATCAAATACAAGGTCAAGACAAAGTCATTACCAGGAAATCAGGAGGGCAAGGTATGCTGGAACAAGAACACTGGAACAAGGATTTCAGGAATACAGGAACAAGGAACGCAGGTCATCCATTTATAAATGGAAGGTGATTGGGAATAAGAAACACATGGGGTAAATGAGGTGGATGGAGAACAGGGAGGAGACATACTGGGAACAGGCAGATATAAAGGAACAATAATGACCAGGTCAGGACCAGCCCCAAGAGCCTCCAGTTGTTCACTGGTAAGTGCAAGAGTCCTGGACAGTGTAAACCAGAGTTCGAGTCCCGACTGATCCTGACACTCCATTGCTAATCTTCCACCATTCTGTCTTGTAATATTAGTGCATAGACAAGCTTACCCCTTCAGCTCAAGAGCATTCTGAGAAATATATTCCGAAATGTGTCCAAGCTTGGTGAGCACCAGTATTTTGGTGGAATATGAACATAAATAGAGGTCCAAATGTACATGAATGGCACATTGAGTTGGCTACCATCAACGTACTCATACATTCCATCAACACAAATAACAGGAGTGGTCTCATTTGGCCCCAACCATAACAAGGTTAATCCTGCACATGCCCAATGCAACTATCAATCTGCTCAAACCCAGACACAAGTTCTGTCTTCTGTTGTCTTATTAAGGATTTACATATTTCATAGGCTTGAATTGCTCCTGGGTGATTTAAGTTGACATTTGTTGACATCAGAATTTATAATTATTTTCCCTTTTCAGTTAATTTTAGTTTAGTGATAACACAGATTAGCACCCTAGTAACAAGCATTGACGTGTTAGCATTTTCTCAAAGCACAGATAAATATTGGGGTTAAGATGATAGTAATTGGTGTTGGCATCACTTACAATGTTTCATGGAGAAAATGAATGTTTATCCCCGGCACCTGCTGGGAGACTACTAAGCAAAACTCAAGTGACTCCTTCTGCTTAAGATAAATGCTAAGTTAAACATTATCCAAGTGAAGTCTGTAGAAGATTCAGTGACAAATGGATATTTTTACAGCCTCAAGTAGGGACTATTTATAAATTGAATCCTTCCATTAAATTATGAAGTACATAGCCAACAGTCAAAGACAGAAGAGGTCCCTTTTCCCCTACATGATATACATAGCATGCTATTGTTATAGGTAAAATAATGGGTATACTTTTGTCACAGCTATTAAGCAGTAGAACACAGAAGAGGATGGGCTTAGGATGCTGAGCTGAATTCCTCAATACAGAGAAACCACAAATTAGGCACCAATGATTCTTGACCACAGATGTTATTTTATTGAACAGTAAACAAGTCAAGCTACCATCCAGAGTACAACAAATAATGAGTCAAGTAAGTCTTCAGTCGTGGGTTAAGTAGTCGGCAAAGGCTCAGGCACCAACACTCACTAGCAGATAGAACTTGTGAAGTTGTGAAGGATTAGTTTGACTATTAAGGCACATGTCCATGTAATGTGTAGCCTCCGGTGGAAGACTTTCAGGGATAAAACAAGCTTAGTTCCTTTCTAGTTTTTGAACCCTACACTTAGGTGGGCGTCACCTTAGAACCTAACTCCACACTACTACTCCTCAGCGGAGCCAAATACTGCCCTTGCTATGCTGACTTGTCTAACTCACAGCCCTTATAAGTGTATTAAGAAACTTCTATCCACAACCTTTACATTACTCATTGGGCACTTGTTCTGACAATGTCCCGAAGGTTGTTGGTCTAGAGGTCCAAAGCGTAATACTTGGACTTTTAGTTAAGGGCTCCTTGTACATCCACTCCTGGTTATAGTTAAAGACCAATGAGAAGGAGTCATGTTTGGATACCGCAAACTTGGATTTAACCCCTAAGATTCTGACACTTCTAAACAACAGTGAAATATGAGTAGTGATGGGCTAATCTGACCTGTTTTGCTTTACCAAAATGTCACAAAACAGTAGGGATGTAGCGAACTGTTCGCCGGCGAACTAGTTCGCGCAAACTTCGACTGTTCGCGTCCGCTGAATGTTCGCGAACGTCGCGCGACGTTCGCCAATTTGAGTTTGCGTTCGATTCGAATAAAAATCGTTCGACTAATCGACCATTCGATTCCTTCGACCGCTAAAATCGAACGAAAATCCTTCGATCGAACGATTAAAATCCTTTGATCGTTCGAATCGAACGATTTTGCGGGTGTTCAAAGTTCGCGAACTGTTCGCGAACTGTTCGCATTTTTGCCGGTGTTCGCGAACGGCGTTCGCGAACACCAAAACGGCAGTTCGCTACATCCCTACAAAACAGTGAGAATTCACTGAAATGCATTGAAGTCCATGGGTGACGCTCGAGACGGCACAACTCATTTTTTTGACCCATTGGGTCTATGGGGGTTATTTATCAAAATCCAAATGTATCTCTGAAATAATGTATACTCAGTCCAAATTCGCATGGTTATTTCCCCTTATTTATCAATACATTTTCCCAATAAAGACCTGTCGGGATAAAAAACTGGAAAAAATCACAAAATCCTGTGAAACATCGAATTGTACTTTTTTTTTCAGATTTTCCGGCCGAAAAATCAGATTTTTGGCAAAAACCCTAAGGGGTTATTATCAAGATTTCCGGCCGAAAATCAATTTTGGCCAAAAACCACTAGGGGTTATTTATCAAGTTCTGAATTTACCATAGTATTTTTAATATCAAACTTAGAGCAACCCTGAATTACCAAATCAACCTTATTAATAAAGAAAAAAGCCCTAAAGATAGGGCTGGGCAAACTTTCGGAGCTTTCCCCGAAAACTCCGAATTGTTTGGAGTTTTCCTCAAAAACTAAGATTTTTTTTAACGTTTTTTGAGTTTTTTGCGTTGAAACCCCTTAATCATTGAATATCGGTATGGAAATCAGCGCAGACACTGGAACCTTCCCCATTGACTTATGCAGGACCTCAAGAGCTTTTAGATTTTTTTAGACCATCGGACTTTAATAAATTTTGAAAAATTCTTCGTTTTTTTTTTTTTGCTCCAAACCTACGAATTATTCGAGGTTTGGATATTCAGAGGTTGATAAATAACCCCCTAAATCTTTGGATTATTGCATGAAACTCAGTGCAGATCAGGATATCTTCAAGACATTTCCCATTGACTTATTTACAACCTCTGGCCGTCTGGGATGCCGGATTTTCAGACTCAAACATTTTCCATCTTTGTGGTATAATAAATCCTGATTTTTTTTGAGTTTTTAATAAATAACCCTCTATGTGTGTCATTTTTGTGGTGAAAATTTCACTCATGACTATATATTTTGAGCATCCAGGATGATGCTTCATGGAAGCCCCTGGGCAATACCTCCTTTGGAAGCATCTCCTGGTGCTATGCATTGGATAAATACATAGAGAGTGAAATAGTTTCCTCGTGAATAAGGCATCTTCAGTTCCTGTCAGGCTTACTTGATGGATTAAATTACATTTAGCTATGGGATCATTTATTCAGATTTGAGATTAACGGTGTTCATGTTAATGCTAATCACTGAAAAAAATGTGAACACACTTTTCCTGCAGAGGGCACAAAATAGTTTCTTTTATATCTGGAGTTTTAGAGCAAGAATGCTGTATAAGTATAGTCATGTGAATATGGTTTATTAGCATACAGCCAGCACCAGTAAAGTATTGCTCTTGAAATAACATACACTATACTCAAGACATTTATCAAACCTACTGAGTAAAAAAAAATGAATGATTCCATTTACAATATGGTTAATAGAGATAAGCAAATAAAAAAATATTAAATTTGCAATACAAATAAATGACTTTTTTACATTGCAGATTTACAAATCAATTTGATATTTAACGGTTTCTAAAAGCTGCAGACCCTGAACTGCAATTTATAGCAAATGCTCCAAAATAGAAATTCATAGCATTTTTGCCATTCCGTTAATCAATGCAAGTTTGTACAGATTTATTAAATTTCCCTCAACTGTGCTTTATTACTCGTTTTCTGGACAATACTCATCCCTTACGTTAAAGGGATACTGTGATCATAATAAAAGAAAATGTTTGATTATTTAATTAAAAAATATGGTTTACAAAAAAATCCACACAGACAATATTCGGTGCTCTGAATCCCATTATAAAATAATAAAAACACTATACCCAAATTTTTTTTTAAAAAAAAACATTACTAAAGTGATTCAAGTTATTTCCCCTTATTTATCAATATACTTTCCCAATAAAGTCCAGTTTTCCGCCTGAAAAATCTGATTTTTTGGGGGGATTTTTGCCTGAAAACCATAAAATCTTTGGATTATTGCACGAAACCCAATGCAGATAAGGATATCTTCAGGACTTCTCCTATTGACTACAACCTCCGCATGTCTGATATGCCAGATTTTTGGACTGAGACATAAATATTAAATATTTATGGTAAAACATCTTAAATGTAAATGTGGTATATTAATGAGCACTGCAATATTTATACAGTTCTTTAAATTACACCACAAAATAATAAAAATACCGTAGAAATTTTTTTTGTAACATCTACTAAAATAATTTATTAAAGGCAAAAGACTTCCAGTTTATATTTTGTTTTTTAACGAGCACCAAGATTGTTTACAATGCTTTGAATCCCACCAAAAAATACTGTAGTTTTGTATTTTTTTGTGTTTTCAGGAGGTAATTGTTTTGCTGTCATTCATATAGCCCTTACTATTAGTGATGGACGAATTTGTCCCATTTCCCCTCGACGAAAAATGTGTGAATTTCCAGCAAAATTCTCAAAACGGTAGAAAAATTTGCAAAACTGCAGTGAAGTCTATGGGTGTCAAACTAATTTTGACACTCGAGACAATTTTTATACATGCGCCTATTTTGTCCAAATGCATTAAAGTCAATGGGCGTCTGAATAATTTTGACACACAACAATTTTATGCACTTGACTATTGTGATGTGCATCAAAATTGCGAATTTGTCCAATTTGTCTTCACCAAAAAAAATTGCAAATTTACTGCAAAACTCTCAAAACTTTGAAAAATTTGCGAAATGCATTGAAGTCAATGGGTGTCAAAATTATTTTGCTGCATGACAATTATGACGCCTGTGACAATTTTTATACGTGCGCTTATTTTGTCCGAATGCAAAAATCAATAGGCATCCAAATAATTATGACGCACAACAATTTTTATGCACCTGACTATTCTGACACGAACCAAAAAAATTGCTGCAGCAATTTACAAAAAATTTTTGAATTTACCGCAAAGCTTGCAAAACTGGGGAAAATCTGCAAAATGCATTGAAGTCAATGGGCGTCATGAATAATTATGTTGCACGATAATTTTTATGCACCCGCTAATCTGACACGCATTAAAATTGCGAATTTGTCCCGTTTTGATTCACCAAAAAAATTCGCCCAAATTTATAGCCCAAATTTATAGCAAAACATTACAAAAATTTGCAAAATTATTTTGACGCATGCCAATTATGATGTCCGCGACAAGTTTTATACGCGCACCTATTTTGTCTAAATGCATTAATATCAATGGGCGTGCGACAATTTTTATGTGCCAGACTATTCTGACTTGGGCCAATTTTTTTAGACGTGGCAGATTTTTTGCTGGCACATTTTTGCCGCAGTTTCGAATGTATTCACTGCTGGCAGAATGCGGAAATTTGCTGCAAATATGCATATGGTGAATATCTTTGCCCATCACTTCTTTTTATATAATATTTTGTCCTAAATGTAATTTCTAACATTGCTAGAGTAGACTCTAATACAAGAACGGAGTAGCAGATTTTTTAACATTCTTTACACACAATATACAATTGTATGTAAAAACTGAATATTTTTTATTTTAATTGTATTAAAATAATATTTAAATTTATTTCGTTAATTAATTCTTTAAAAAAACACACTTATAAGTTACTGTATTTATAAAAATAAAAAATTTGGTAATTATAGGATAATAGTAGGCACTGACATTTTTAATCCCAATTGATGAAACGCCAACCAAAATGCTAATGACTTCTGTATTAGTTGACACTATGATATACAACTGTACCCTATTATTTGAACTGTGGGTGGTGGGGTATTATTTAGGATTCAAAATATGACTTATTCTGAGATTTTGTATCTGTTAAAAATAGTTTTAGAATTGTGCTTAAAATACAACAGGATATTTCTTATTTCTCTATTTTCAGGATAAAGAATGGGTTAGAGCCAGCGGAGAGGAAATGAAGAGTGAAGGGACAGGGGGTGAACATGACAGGTGAGTGGCAAGCCCAGTAGGAGGGGGAAGTGATAGCTGACACTGGAGAAGATTAATCATTGGAAACGTATTCGGATCTCGGCGTTGGTGAGATAAGGATGTATTCTTGCAATACTGTAGAAGTGGAAGTGACATTACATAATGAGAAGTGACTAGAAGATTGGAGAAAGATAACTCCTCAGCAACTGGCTTGTTGGGTCAGTTGATTACATTTAGTCTGATAACGGTGTGAAGGCCCTATCAGATGTGTGAGGGACTGGATAAGATAAAAGCTGACATTAAATGGAGGATAAGGGAAAAAAATGATCTTACTTCTTTTATAAACAGGAATATAAATGGCTAAAGCTGGCCATAGACGTGCAGGTTTACCTGCAATATCGGACAAACTAATAGACGTCCCAATCTACCGACCTGCCACTAACCATTCAGATCAAATAAAGTAGAAAAGAACAGATCAGCAATGTTCTGCCCCTGACAGCGATCGTACGAAAGTTATGTCCGACAAAAGCTGGTGACAGTCTCCCACTGATATCGGCAGATCAGCAATACACGCAGAGATATTATCGGCAGCCAACAGAATTTTTCTGACCCCTGTCCGATCGACTGAACGATTGTTCGCCATGGCGTGAAAAATGTCGGGACACTCCAGATTATATCTGTACGTCTATGGCCAGTTTAAAGCAGGACAAGCATAGTCTGAATATCAAACTGCCCTGTGCAAATAGGTTGGCTGTGTATAGAAGGACCAGGCCACACGACTAGACTAGAGATGAGATTTTAGCCAGACATTCAATTCATTTGAAAAAAACTTGAGAAAAAAATGCCTATTGACTTCAATGCATTTAGTGTGAGAAACCCCCTCCCCATTAACTTAATTTCATTTGGCATGAGAAAAAAAACTCATTTACTCAACAAATGCGCAGTTTGTTGCAAGCAAATGAATTAGTGAAACTGCAGCGACAATTCGCCGGCAAAAAATCCACAGCATCAAAAAAATTGTCACGCATCAAAATTATTGCCTTTAATGCATAGTGGCGCATATAAAAAATTGTCACTTGCGTCAAAATTGACATGCATCAAAATTATTTTGATGCCAAATGACTTCAATGCATTTCGCTAATTTTTCGCCAATTTTTTCACGGCACAGATTTGCCCATCACTACTCACTTTCACTTTATTGCATTTGGAGAGAAAAAAACACCCATTGACTTTAATGAGTGAGAAAAAGCTTAATAGGAATCTGACATGATTTCTATGGTATTGTTTTTATTGCTAAATTACACTGTGTTCACTGCAATTAATTAATTCTACCATTTACATTTTTATTCTTGAACCAAGGAGTGTAGACGGCAATGTCGGGCCATTTTGCCTGGTCATGTGATTTCAGAAAGGGCCTGCACTGCACAATGGAACTCATTTCAGATAAGCTATTGTTTTCCCTACTCAGTGTAACTGTATGGGCCACAACTTGGGTTAGCCAGACATCTTTTTTATTGAGTGCTGTTCTCATATCTACCACTAGATAGAATGTAAATCACCGGGGGGATGGCACTTGGAATGTTTTGTTTTCCGAAGTTGCCCGAAGTTGCCTCACGAGGAAACTTTGGGTGAAGCGATCCAAGTGCCATCCCCTCAACGATTTACATTCTAGCTGGCGGGAAGGCATTTAGGGGAGATTAGTCGCCTGAAAAATGGACGACTAATCTCCCCCCCAGTAGCCTCATCTGCCATCCTAAAAAAAGACTGAAGTTTATCAGAGCGCAAGTCACATGACTAAGGGCACATAGGAAACTGACAACATGTTTAGCCCCATGTCAAATTTCAAAATTAAATATAAAAAATCTGTTTGCTTTTTTGAAAAATGAATTTAAATGCACGATTCTACCGGAGGAACACTATTAACTCATATGTTTTCCCACGACAGAATCCCTTTAAGAAAGGGCTGATCCATGTTTGGGAATCTACAATCTAAATGCTTAAATCTAATAATCATGACACTGCAAAATAATCGTGTTTTTATTGAGGTCATTTTCGAGAGCTTCCTCCAAGCCTTGCATCATCATTTTAGAAATATCCAACACAGAAAGGCAACCACATGTTTGGCTTTTATTTTCTCCAGAGCAAATCTCTGTCTCGATTTTATCCTACCAACAAATGATCCTTAATACAGAGCAATACAATTAGACATCGAACACAACAATAAAGACCTTGCTGGGATCAAAAAGAAGAATAATATGTAACAAGGGTTTCAGCCAGGATTAGAGGTTTGATTTGGCTGCAATTAAGTAAATGGGCACTACTTTCATTTCAGTCTTGCTGGGTACAGAGAAAAAAACAGATTGTAAAGAGTTCAAACAGACGGTTAAAGGGGAAGTATATATTATCCAGCCTGAAAACTGAAAGCACTCTCTTGCTGTATGGTGGCCACAATAAATGACAATGTGAATAATAAAACACCAGTTTTACCAGTGCAGGGCAACAGTGCATTATATAGTGAATAAAGTACCTCCTCTTGTAAAATATAAGGATATTATAAGTTACCGAAGAGTTTCATGACCATATAAAAACACGAGGTTGAAGGCTGAGTGCTTTTATACAGGTCATGGAACTCCGAGGTAACTTCTAATATCCTCGTATTTTGCAACTGGGGGTACTTTATTTATTATAATACACAAGTTTCAGTGAGTCATGTGACAGAAATGACATCAGAACTCACCATTTATAAGGATATAATTTAAAAGATATTTATGGCTTTTGTGTATTATATTGTTATGATACACAAAAGCCATTAATATCTTGTAAATTATATCCTTATAAATGGTGAGTTACCTCGGAGTTCCATGACCTGTATAAAAGCACTCAGCCTTCGGCCTCGTGTTTTTATATGGTCATGAAACTCCTTGGTAACTTATAATATCCTTATATTTTACAAGAGGGGGTACTTTATTCACTATATAATCTACAGTCTGGTCATTTCCCTATGGGACCAGACTGTAAATTATATCCTTATAAACAGCGCGTTCTGACGTCAGAACGCGCCGTTTATAACAGGGGGACCCGGCCGGCGAATTTGACGGTGCGCGTCCGGATTTGACGCCGCCGCGTTCAAATTGAATGCCAATTTGGACACTGGGGACCAGCATTGGACGCGGACCCCTCCACCTGGCATTTCACAAAAAAGTGTAAATTATAATGCATAATGTACCCCCTACTGAAATTTATAAAGATATTAGAAGTCACGTCAGAATTATGTGACCTGTATAAAAGCACTCAGCCTTCGGCCTCGAGCTTTTATATGGTCACATAACTCCTTGGTGATGCAATATCTTTATATATTACAGTTGGGGGTACATTATCCACTATATTACTTAACCACTTTGTTTTTTTGGTATTACTGTTTCTTTAAGAACAACCCTACAGACCCTACCTCATATTTAACCTGGCGTCTGCCTGTATATAGCAATTGTGACATGATAAAATAAGTTATACACTTTAAGAAAGTCATCTCTTGAGCTGTTAAATCCCTCCCACCTGACCAACAGACCCATCATCGGACGGGCTACCAAGTCTTCCTTATTTAGTTCCAGCAGAAACATACCAGGAGCATAACATTTTATGTTATTTTGTTATACAGGTATGGCATCCAGTATCCAGAAAGCTCTGAATTATGGGAAGGCTGTCTCCCATAGACTCAATTATAATCTAATAATTCAGATTTTTAAATATGATTTCCTTTTTCTCTGTAATAATAAAACAGTAGCTTGTACTTGATCCCAACTAAGATATAATTAATCCTTATTGGAAGCAGAACTAACCTATTGGGTTCCTTTAATATTTTAATTCTTTTTTAGTAGACTTTATTTATCAAGGTCAGAACTTATCTCAATATTGGCTGCTACAAACTCCAATCTAAGCCGCTCGGGTTTTTAATGCTTATTTATTATTACATTTTCCCGATATTGTGCTTTGCGGTAAAAACTCTGAATTTCACGATTTTTTACCCAATTTTCACGATTTTTTCTGACTTTTCACCCAAAACCTCAGATTTTTGCCCAAAACCTCTGAAATTTTGGAGCACGAGACCCAGCGCAATCAAAAAATCATTGGGACTTCTCCCATTGACTTATATGCAACCTCGACAGGTCTGAGATGCCGGGATTTCAGATTCAGAGTTTTCCAGCCTCGGGGTTTAATAAATTCCGAAAAATGTGTGATTTTTTAAAATCCCAATTTTCTTAAAAAAAAAATCACAATTTTTTTGTGATTTTTGCTTTCGGGGCTTAGTAAATAACCCCCTAAGGGATGAAGATCTTATGGAAAGATCCCTTATCTGTGAAACCCCAGGTCTCGATCATTCTGGATAACAGGTCCCATACCTGTATATATCATCTTCACATTGGTTTAGGGGTCTAAAAATAGATTGGGGTGCCCAGGAACTTATCACGATGCCATTGGGAGAGGGAGCAAATCTGTTCACAACACTGCATACTCCATCATTATGTTATTAAAGTTATTATGCAATTTTAAATGGTAATATTGACAATGCAATGGCATTTGGCATAACCCTATATCAAATTATGAGATCAGGAATAAATACAATATAAACATTGGCACGCAGTTAAAAAAAAAAAAAAAACATGAAAAAAAAAACATTTAAAGTTTGTCGCTTTATTAGTTTGATCAAAACAAATTATACCCAGCCACGCATAATTAAAGCCATAAATTGTAGCCCTGTCAAGTGATATTATGATTTGCAATTCATTTCCACATGATGTATTCAGGTTTATTCTAATTTGTCCTTATTTGTCGTTTTTTTGCTGATAAATCTAAAACAAGAATAAATATGACAAGTATGCAATTGTATTAGGGAGACAATTTCCTACCCCGGTGGTTTCAATATGGCCGTACTGACTGTATGAGGAGCTATGGAGGTATAAGTATTGGATCCGTTATCCGTAAACCTATTATCCAGAAATCTCCGAATTACAGGAATGCCATCTCCCAGAGACTCAATTTTAATCAAATAACTATGATTTTTAAAAATTATTTCCTTTTTCTCTGTAATAATAAAACAGTAGCTTGTACTTGATCCCAATTAAGATATAATTAATCCTTATTGGAAGCAAAACCAGCCTGTTGGGTTTATTTCACGGTGAAATGATGTTCTAGTAGTCTGAAAGCATGAAGATCCAAATTCTGGAAAGACCCGTTATGATCATGGATAAATCTGCCCCCTGACTTTAAGCCTTACCTAGATCCCCTTGAACCCTGAAACTGATTATACAACAGTCTGTACTTTTCCATTGGTCAACAGCATGCAGATCATGGAATGGAGAGTTTAGGCTTCTTCCTACAGAGAGTCTAGATCAGTGATCCCCAACCAGTGGCTTTTGAGTTGTTGCTCACCTCTTGGATGTTGCTCCCAGTGGCCTCAAAGCAGGTGCTTATTTTTGAAATCCAGGCTTGGAGGCAAGTTTTGGTTGAAAAAAAACAGGTGTACTGCCAAATAGAACCTCCTGTAGACTGCCTGTCCACATAGGGGCTACCAAATAGCCAATCACAGCCCTTATTTGGAACCCCAGGAACAATTTCCATGCTTGTGTTGCTCCTCAACTCTGTTTTACCTTTAATGTGGCTCAAGGGTAAACAAGGGCACAATATATCCTGTAGAGCATTGAATAGTGACCTATGAACTAAGTATTTACATAAAATACATATTACACAAGGTGAAATATCTTCTAACCCCACTCTTAGGGGTTATTTATCAAGGTCCGAATTTATCTCAATATCGGCTGCTACAAACTCCGATCTAAGGCACTCGGGTTTTTAACGCTTATTTATTATCACATTTTCCCGAAAATTACCTTACCGGGAAAAGCTCAGATTTTCATGATTTTTCCGTGAATTTTCCCCGAAAACTCAGAATTTTTGAGTTTTCACCCGAAAGCTCTGAAAACATTGTGAAATTGCCCAAAACCCCCAACACAACCAAAAATCAATGGGACTGTTCCCATTGACTTTTATGCAACTTCAACAGGTTTGAGATGCCGTGTTTTTATATTCAGGCTTTTTAGCTCTTTGGGTTAAATAAATTCCGAAAAATTCGTGATTTTTTTAAAAGCTTATTATAACACAACAAAATCACGAATTTTTCGGATTTCGGAGAATTTCGGGTATTTCGAGTTTAGTAAAATAAGTTGAACAACACATTTCTCAAAGGTATAAACATCTGGCAAAACAATTCACAAATGTGCAAAAAGTTCTTCAAAAATGTGGCATGGCCCTGGCACGTTCTCTGTTTTCACATGGCACGTTCTTTTCATCCCTACTTGTGCATCATGCAATATTGTTACATAGGCCAAGTGAAATATAGGTACAAATTGATAATGGTATCAAAGGACAGCGCCAGTGGGAATTAAAAATAAAGAAATAGTGGTTGGTAACAGAATACACACTTAGGGGCAAATTTACTTATGGTAGAATATCGAGGGTTAATTAACCCTCGATATTCGACTGCCGAATGGAAATCCTTCGACTTCGAATATCGAAGTCGAAGGATTTACTGCAAATAGTTTGATCGAACGAAAAATCATTGGATCGAACGATTAGATCCTTCGAAACGTTCGTTTCGAAGGATTTTAATCCATCGATCGAACGATTTTTCTTCGACCTAAAAATTGTTCCAAAGCCTATGGGGACCTTCCCCATAGGCTAACATTGACTTCAGTAGGTTTTAGGTGGCGAACTAGGGGGTCGAAGTTTTTTTTAAAGACACAGTACTTCGACTATGGAACGGTCGAATAGTCGAACGATTTTGAGTTCGAATCTAAGTCGAAGTCTAAGGTCGAAGTAGCCAATTCGATGGTCGAAGTAGCCAAAGAAAAATTCAAAATTCAAAGTTTTTTTTATTCTATTCCTTCACTCGAACTAAGTAAATGGGCCCCTTAATATAATGTATAGGGGAAGAGACAAGCAGAAAGTGATGGAATGAGATGTTCCCTCTAATTTCGTGTAGGCTTTGCGTGAAAAATTACCTTTTGTGTTCACTTTTCAAATACTGTGGACTCAGATGCCTGAGCAAATTCTGAATTATATGTAAGCATACACACATTTCCATGCCCTCCCTTCAGCTTTTATTTCATCTCATTACTCCCACAGCATTTCTATGTTGGGAGAAATCTGCCTGGAAAAGATGAAGAGAAATGCTTATACATAGGCAGATGCAGCCATGACCTCATAAAACGTGTACACAATTAATTCAAATCACACCCAAAGTAATCCCATGATATTACAAAATGGAATAGAATTGTTTGTGTCTTGGTATAGGTACCCTTCAAGTTCCTTGTAAACTCGAAGAGCCTTCAGGCTTGTCCCTTTGTTTTGCTTGACTGATCATCTAGTCTCAAGTCATCTGAAATAATGGCTCACAGGTCCCTTACCTCTAGTGCTGCCACCAGGAAAGTGCAATCAATCTTGTACTCCAGTCCCAACTTTATTCTGGAATTTCAACAATATACAATAATAAATCTGTACTCTATCTGGGTACATATTCCCACATTCTACAATATTATTTCACAAATGAATCTATATTAGCGCCAATATATTATTGTCATGTTATACTATAGCCTTGGGCTGTTGCTATTAAAAGATTTAAAACTGTTTTAGTGACTTCTATCCATAAATCAATGTTTAGAGAAAACGTAAACCCCTCAAAAATAAATTCTGAGCTATTCTGAGCACTTCTAAAATCTACATTAACTTATTTGTTTTCCAGTTCTCAGGCAGATTTTATGCTGCTAATATAATTAAGTTGACAAAGTCGGTAGAAAATTGAGTTAGTGAGAAAAGGAAAGTCTTGTGGTGCTGCTCTACTCAGAAGCTGAAGTTAGTAAATACTCAATATACATTCTGAGCTATTCTGAGCACTTCTGAAATCTACATTAACCTATTTGTTTTAAAGTTCTCCGTCAGTTTTTATGCTGCTCATATAATTAAGTTGACAAAGTCGGTAGAAAATTGAGTTAGTGAGAAAAGGAAAGTCTTGTGGTGCTGCTCTACTCAGAAACTGAAGTAAGTAAACATTCAATATAAATGTTGAGCTATTCTGAGCACTTCTAAAATCTACATTAACCTATTTGTTTTAAAGTTCTCCGGCAGTTTTTATGCTGCTCATATAATTACTGTAAGTTGACAAAGTCGGTAGAAAATTGAGTTAGTGAGAAAAGGAAAGTGTTGTGGTGCTGCTCTACTCAGAAACTGAAGTTAGTAAACATTCAATATAAATGTTGAGCTATTCTGAGCACTTCTAAAATCTACATTAACCTATTTGTTTTAAAGTTCTCCGGCAGTTTTTATGCTGCTCATATAATTAAGTTGACAAAGTCGGTAGAAAATTGAGTTAGTGAGAAAAGGAAAGTTTTGTGGTGCTGCTCTACTCAGAAACTGAAGTTAGTAAACATTCAATATACATTTTGAGCTATTCTGAGCACTTCTAAAATCTACATTAACCTATTTGTTTTAAAGTTCTCGGGCAGTTTTTACGTTGCTAATATAATTACATTGACAAAGTCGGTAGAAAATTGAGTTAGTGAGGAAAGAAAAGTCTTTGTGATGCTGCTGTGCTCAGAAACTGAAGTTAGTCTGAATAGAAAAGTAATCTGGTCAGTTCTAAACACAGCAACATCACAAGACTTTCCTTTTCCCACTAACAGAATTTTCTACCAACTGTGTCGAGTTAGCTGAAATAAACAGCAACATATATTGGCAGTGTAAAACTTCTCATATCTACAGAATGAGAACAAGACAATCATGTAAATTGCAGAAGAGCACTCGAAGCAATTTTACAATAATTTGTTGATGTGGGTTTACATTTCCTTTATGGATACACATTGAAAAATGTATAGTCTAGTATCATGGACTACACTTGGGACATAGCTGCAGTTTAGACGAATTTGCAGCCATGGTTTGTGTTTATAAATATATGTTGCACTGATCCATGAGCTTCAAGTGTAAAATGTCAAATGCATTAAAAGTTGCAGCCCTGGGCTAGACCATATGCTATACAATTAACATATACTTGTGAATAATAAATATAAATAAGCACATAAGCTGCTCATTTCTGGAGCCCTAATATGTCAAAACCCATGATCATACAGTGTAAATTTTCTAATTAAAATATATTGTCTTTTCCACCTTTAGAAAGGTGAAAGCCTTTATTAGTGTTATTAGTGTTATTCCTTGCTTTAAAGAGAATTGCATAATTTAAGTTTTTCTATACGTATGTCATCATTTCCATGAGTTATTAACTTAATGAATGTAGACATAAAAATGATTATATTGCATTAACTTTGGGGAGTATGAAGTTCCATGGTGGGAAGAATGTCTCTTGGACCAGATCTGGAATGATCAAATACTATCTACTACTAATACTATGTTCTCGGAGGTTATGGAGAGCAACATTATTCTGTATAAAAAGGAGAGGTTGAGGTTCTAGCCTGAGCTTACAGACAAATAATCAGGAACTGAACATCTTTCTTGGTCTAATTGTCATACAGCAGCTATGTACAATGGATACATCAATTAGAGGCAGACTTCACTGGGACTTTAGTTGTCATTTGATCTTCATTTCTACTAAAGCTCAACTGTCAAGTAAGGAGTTGTGTCCATGTAGCTCATGTCTATAGAAGCTGTCATGGACTGTCATGGAGTGGTAATAATGAGAAGAAATGAAACAAAAACTGAAAAGAAATGTAGTGTATGGACTAGAAAAATGAGGTCAGGGGACCGTGACCAAGTAGACTAGCGTTGGAGAAGGTTGCAGAGCATGAAGGCTGAATTGGATTGAGAGAGTGGGTGGAGGAGGACACACATAGAAGATGTTCAGATAATGAACAGGAGAGTGAGCACAGTACAAGAATGCACGGTAACAAGGCAACAGGTTGGTTGAGTAAAGAAAGATAGAACCAGAATAGCCAGAACATACTGTACGTATTTACAACTCATCATTGTCCATTTCTAGTGTAATTCAAAATTTACAGTATTCTAATGAACTATCTTTATTGGACATGTTATATCGCAGAAAAGCTTAATAAATAAATAAAATACAGTGCTAAGATAAAGGGGCAGATTTATTAAGGGTCGGAATTTGAGGGTTAATAAACCCTCGAATTCGGCCCTCGAAGTTAAATCCTTCGAATTCGATATTTGATTTCGAAGGATTTAGCGCAAATGCTTCGATCGAACAATCAAATAAAAATCGTTCGAGCGAACAATAAAATCATTCGAATCGAACGATTCGAACAATTTTAAGCGATTGATCAAGGATTTTTATTCGATCAAAAAAAACTTAGAAAAGTGCTGGGGAAGGTCCCCATAGGCTAACATTACACCTCGGTAGGTTTAAAGTGGCGAAGTATGAAGTCGAAATATTTTTTAAAGAGACAGTACATCGACTATCGAATGGTCAAATGGTCGAATAGTCGAACGATTTTTACTTCGAATCATTCGAATCATTCGAATCATTCGATGGTCGAAGTACCCAAAAGAATACTTCGAAATTCTAATTTTTTACTATTCGAATTCTTCACTCGAGCTTAGTAAATCTGCCCCAAAGTATTGGCTGTCAGCACTAAATAATGATATCACTCATACTGTACATAGCAACTGCCACCATACTCCCCCCCACACACACACACAAAAATAGTTATTTGCTAAAATCCAAATTTATCTCGTTTTTTTATTAAACTAAGCTCAGCCAAAATCCCATCCACGATTTAGCCTTATTTATCATTAAAATAACTCTAATAGATCTGGGAAAAATCGTGAGAAAGTCCAAATCCTACTTTTTATTTGGACTTTTCTCCTGAATCGCTCGATTTTTTACAGGTTTTTGTCAGAAAACCTCACCTTTTTTGGATTATCTAGCTAAACCAAGTGCAAACCATGATATCTTTAAAGTAGGATATGGACATCTCCCATTGACTTATACATGACCTCGACAGGTTTAAGATGGTGGAATTTCGGATTCTGGCTTTTTACAGCATCAGGCTAAAATAAATCTCCAAAAAAAGTGAGTTTTTTTCCCATAAAAAAAGCCTGACTAGAAAAACATCAAACAAATTGAGTTTTAGATAATAACCACCTGTGTGATCCACTATCAAGGCTTCCTGGCCATACAAATTAAAAAAAAAAAAAAAGTAATCATTAATTATGAGCCCTAACCTTTTTGGCTCTTTTCAATAAAAATGACATTCTAGAAAATGCCAAGAAATAATACAACATGATAGCATTCATTAAGAATTATTTGAAGTCCTCAAAGGAAAAAGGTCAGACATTTTCCTTGGTGTCTCCGAACTGCCCCACCCCAACAAAATACAATGAACCAATTTATCTTATGCCTCCTATAATTTTCTATAATAATTTTAGAAGATGCAAGCCCTTTACTATACATAGTCTCAACAACTACTTTCTAGTCAAAAACAGTTCTATGATGGTTAGCTCCCCTCTGGGTGTACTGTATCCTTGTTTCTACAAGATCTACTACTCCAATCTCCTTTTCTGTACAATATGTTTACCGTTGGCTCATCCATAGAGATTCCCATACTGGGTCTTTCCACACATTTGTACCCACAAACCGGTCGGGTTTCAGGCCAAAAATTTGAGATGTCCTGCAGATGGTCTGCTTGAGTATTCAACAAATAAATAAAATGATAATCTTCTAAATTTGGTTGATTTGCCTTCCAGAGAGATGCCACTTTTGGTTTTTAGTATTCTTACATCTGGGTTATGTGTTTTGCAGTGGGCACCATGTCAGCTTCCTTGAAAATCCTTGTGGGACTGGGTGGTGGGTCCAACGCAGGTCTGAAGTGTCCAAGTCAAGTTCAAGGTCAACAGTAGGGATGGGTGAATTTTTTCGCCTTGTTTCGCTGTGGAAATGACGCCCATAGACTTTATTGGGCGTCGGCGACATTTCGCCGGCGGCAGATTTTTGCTGAAACTGGTCAAATTCGCTCATCCCTAGTCAACAGGCCTATACTCTTGTCTTGGGGGCCCAACTGAACCCTTTGGCAGCCCAATGCTGTCTAAGTCATCTGAACATCTCACTGGGTGTGCAAAAAATTAACCCCATAATATCTCTCACACTTCCATTAGCAGGTAATAGAATACCGTTTGAAGGCCTGGACAATGATACCACTTTTGATTAGTCTCTAATCTATTACCCAAAGTTCATGCTGCCACGTTTATAAATTCCATTTTCTCCTTATCAAAACTTGAGAGAACTCATGACTTACTATTTACTCTACAAGAAAAGACTGCCCGAGAGGAAGGCAGCAGTTTATAGAACTACTATATCAGTGAGGAATAAAATACCCAGCTCTGTGGTCCTGCAGAAACAAGCTATATATAACAGATACTCAGGCAAGCACTCACTATGGGGTATCCGCATTTAATAGCTTGTCCCGAGAACATTTATTTGCAGTCTCATTAATACCAACGGCTTTAGAAAATAACTTTACAAGATGAACGGTGGTTTTTTTTTTTCAAGCTGTGA
Organism: Xenopus petersii; assembly: GCA_038501925.1. Classification (NCBI taxonomy): domain Eukaryota; kingdom Metazoa; phylum Chordata; class Amphibia; order Anura; family Pipidae; genus Xenopus; species Xenopus petersii. Next base: position 154,035,397 of record CM076682.1, read on the forward strand.
TGTTAGGAGACTCCTAAAACAATTTCCGAGGCGTCAGCACATTCAGACGGCGCATTAATAAAATTTCTCCTCATCATAATTAGGAGAGAGAAATGACTTTCCAAATAATCCAATTAAAAGAGCATGTTAGCAGCCCCCTAAAAATGACTGTAATAATTATTAAGAGTTCATAGAGCCTGAAATATTTAAACAGAAATCTCTGCATTAGTAAAGCAATTTCCTGCAATCCAGGCAAAAAGGTAGATTTTGTAAAAAATGTATAAAAG